>CM040242.1:203538734-204138734 GCA_022545495.1 Chrysanthemum lavandulifolium
TACTTCATCATAATCCAAACCTTGGTTTGTGTGTATCCTTGAGCAACCAATCGGATTTGTTCCTTACAACAATTCCTCTTTTATCCCTCTTGTTTCGAACACCCATTTAGTCCCAATGGCCCTTTTACCATTAGGAAGATCAACCAATGTCAAACCTCTTGAAGCTTAAACATAAAAGCTCCTCTTGCATTGATTCTACCCAACCTTCTTACGATAAAGCTTCTTCCACTCTCTTGGGCTCCTTTTGAGGCAGAAAACAAGCAAATGCAGACAATTTTGCAAATTGATAAGGTTTTAAAGGTACCATTTTGAGGGTCGTTTAAGTCCTTATTTGATCACTTTGTATCCGTTATTGCTTAATATCGTTCCTTTTCACTTTTAGGTCTCGTGAAGGCAAAATCTTTGGAATGACACTTATTTGGACGAAAAAGCGAATATATGAAGAAAATGGCCAAAGTCGAAATCATGACACTCACGATCATTTGAATGTAGAAAGCGGCGTCGGAAGATATTTGCGGCGCCGTCGGAGAAAGTTGCGACGGTCGAACTCAAAACTCATGTTTTCAAGAGGCGGCGTCGGTGTGAAAGAGTAGGCCGTCGCTACTCGGGCGGCCTAGATGCGATCCGAGCGACGCCGAAGTCGAAGAGGACGGCGCCACGGACATAAGGTGACGCCGTCGCAAGGTTAACGTGGCCAAGGCGAAACCCTAATGGCGGCGACACGGCGTCACTAAACATAAGGTGGCGCCGTCGCAATTGTAATCTTATATATAGAATCCGAATTTTCGGTCTTTTGTGTGGAGAGTCTTTGGAGTAAAACCTAAAACCGAACCTAAGGTGTCTTGTACAGTATTTTAGGGTTTTAACCCTATCTTACACCAAGATAAGTCTTTGCTTCATTAATTCAATTATGTCTTTGATTATTTGTGTGTATGTTTGCATGTTCTCCATGTCCGGCTAATTTATTTGTGTGTTTGCTTAGGTAGTATGAAACTTAATTATTGAATATTGATTGGTTGTTTCTTATCTTAGTTGATTAATGATCTAGTAATGCGATAGGTCATTCGTTGTGTTAATGCTTGATTCATCTTTGTGAACCCTAGAGTATGATTACCCGAGTGATTGTAGTCTAAAACATCCGAAGAGTGCCTTAGAGTAGGAGTCTATAATCTCATGTGGATTTGTAGACAAGACCCTTGGTAAGTTCAAAGAGTTAGGGAGAAACGCATACCCTACAACTTAGAAACACAAGCGCAACTAGGAATAAGGCGTGACACTCAACCATCAATAGGAGATAATTAAGGAGTAATACAAACTAAGTAAACACATCTTTAAACTATCATCGAGCACACATTAATTAGACATAGACTCCACAACCTTAGTTTAGATAATTAGACAATAGTAGAGTAATCGGTAGAAATACCAACCCCAAATCCAATACCGAGATTCGTACCTTTCCATTTCATAAAATATAAAAGATAAAAAATAATCTTCCTCAACCTTAACCTTAGCGTAGTAACTCCCTACTAGCATTCCTATTCCCCAGAGAGCGATATCAATACCCGTGGCTTACCCTAATTACTACACTACAACGATTAGGTTCTTTGCCTAGGGTGTTATAAAACTTGCTCAAGAAAAGGAAGTTCCTTTGACCCCGAACGCGCGTGTGGCGTTATCAAGTTTTGGCGCGGTTGCGGAATAGAATAGCTAGTTAGTAGTCCACCTCGTTTAGGTTTCTTTGCTTGATTCCTATCAAGTAAAATTTTTCTCATTTTTAGATTTCTTAGTCTATCCCTTCTTCGTAACCTTTGTTAGTAATTCCATCACTTTTCATCATGGAAGGTGATAACCCACTACCATTCATCAACATACCACCAAATGACCCGCCAAGAGCCCGTACTCTTGGTGAATACTCGAGACCAAGCCACTTAGGCTATAGGAACACCATTGAGCTTCCCGACCAAGCCCAAACTACGGCCCTGCGATCCGACACCATCCGGTTGGTGCAAAGCGGATGTGCATTCCATGGACTTCGTTAGAAGATCCAAATCGACATCGAGGATTTCCTCAAAATCGTCGATTCCATCGACCTTGATGCTACTACTCGGGAGACCACGCGCTGCGTCTCTTCCAATTCTCTCTACGGGACCAAGCTAGTAATTGGCTTGGCGACTTCCCCCGGCTCCATCTCAAGTTGGGATGATCTTACTTCTCGCTTCCTTGCTCAATTTTTCCACGGGAGAACCACTAAGCTTAGGAATGACATCTTGATGTTCCAACAACGTCAAGGTGAATCTCTCCCGAAGCATGGACCCGATTCAAGGACTTACTTCACAAAGTCCCACATCACGGCATTGATCTTTGGCTCCAAGTCCAAATTTTTATGATCATGTCAACTTCCCACTAAGCGATCCATTGACCAAGCGGCGTGGAAAACTTAGTGATCTCACCGCAGAAGAATCATGGGAAATAATAGGACCTTGCCCTCTATGACAACGAAAGTTGGGATGACCCCGTGAGCTGCCCAAAACCGTCAAGGCAATCTCCTTGCCTCCTCCCGACCGTAGGATGATCGAACTTGAAGATCGTGTTAAATTCCTCATGAGTTCCTACGAAAATCCTAAGTCTTCACACCATGTGAACAAAGCTTCCTCTTCATGTGAGCCGCTTTGTGATCCTCATAACACGCGCAATAGCACCCGATCCCCGAGCACGCACGCTGACTACGCATCCTCGCGTGTTAATGGAGTGGGAGGAAGATTCTACAACACCCGGACCTAGGAATTTCAATGAAACCCGTGAAGCATGGAAAACAAGCCCGACTTTTATTGGGGACAAACCAAAGAATTCACTTCTAATGATTTCTCATGGCCCCCACCTAATGGTCCTAACCAACAAAACATCGAAGGGATGTTGCAAAACCTAGTTACATCCCAAGAAACCCAAATAGCTAAGCTCTCGGACCGCTTTAATAATCAACAAGCCGAGATGGATAGGAAAATAGACAACCTTTTGAAAGCCATAGCTAATAGTGATAAGAAGGTTAGTGCTATCTCGACTCCCGAGCCTTCATGCATAGAGATTAAGGATCCAAGCAAGCTAAAGTATGTCCAATTCGTCAATACCATCGCATTAGTTGAACTGATGAAACAAATGACGAAGAGGACTATACACTAGTGGATGAGGAAATACCCGAGGAAGTAAATGAAGTAGACATTGACTATTTCAACAAATTTCCTACGGACGAAGAACTATCTCGCCACCCTCACTTAGTGCGTGACCTCCGTCACATGTATGTTAGGAAAAGTCCTCGAATTAAGTTTGGGAACCCTTGGAATCTTAACATACCATGTGTCATAGGACATCTTTTGTGGCAAAGCTTACATTGATCGCAAGTCCCCAATCAACATAATGACTAGCACCTACTACAATTGGATATTGAAGAAGCCTATTCCAACTAGGCAAGACCCCAATGATCCTAATGTTAGTTGCAATTTTCTTGGTAGAGTTAAAGGATTGCCCGTTCATGTAGGTAGTTTCACGTTTCCTACGGACTTCATAGTTGTGGATGACATTAGCACGGCCATAGACCCTAGCTTGTCCCATGTTATTCTAGGAAAACCTTTCATGAAAGCACCGAATGACCTATGACCCTCATTAGGAGTAGTGCGGTTCAAGAATAAGACCGATGACATAGCTTACCAAATGCCGTTTAAGATTGAGAAATTTTCATCACTCTAATGATGAAAAGGAACTTAAACTATCGGTCTATTATAGGAATGATGAGGATAGGGAGAAAGGTGTTGATTATGTTATGGCTAAGATTTTCGGATTCTACAAGGATTGTTTGAGCCTAGGACCGTAATATAGGACCGAATGGGGAGAGGATGAACTCTTAGAGAAGCGCATTTTAGGGCACTTCTACAACATGGAATCCCCCATTAGAGGCCATGAAGAGGGCGATAGTGAGAAAACGTAGGAGCAGGACTATGAGTCTAGCTACAAGACTCTTTAATAAAGAAAAGCGCTTCGTGGGAGGCAACCCATGCTTAATTGTTTGCTTGTTAGTGTCATATATCTTTTATTAATTGTTTATCCTCATGTTTAAATTTGTAAAAATGCTTTATTTTGTTTTTAACCTCGTCTTAATTACATATAAAGGTATTTTACATAAGGGATAAGTGTAGGGAGGATTACACACGTTTTCAAAAGAAACGTAAACATGAGAATAACAATTAACTAAAAGATATATATGTTTGTTTGTTCGAGTCAAATGCTTGTATCGAGTCATAATGGATGTTTTGCGAAATTTTTGATTCTAAAGATGTAAATTTTCCGAATTTTTCCGAAAATCGCACCGCTTTTTGTCGGGATAACGACGGCGTCAGATTGCAACGACGGCGCGGGAAGGAGTAAAACATCGATTACTTTTTCTCGTTTTCGAGCTACTTATAAATTTTTGGAATTTTCCGGTCTTAATTTTCTTAAAATTCGTAAACATTCATTCCACAAGCATTATATCCTAGTTTAAATCGAGTCTTATATATATTATTACCGCCGATTTTACGAAGGTTTCGTTGTTTTCTTCAAGTGTGCAGTTTAGTTTGTCAAGAAGAAGTTACATAAGATTGGAAGGAGCTTTTCACGCATAAATTCTTCTTGAAAAGAATTTAACCACCACTTTACACGGATCCTACCGAGCTAATCGGGAGTATTAGTTTCTTTCGTTTTAATCACCTTCTTTATCATAACTTTGATACTTTCGGGAACATTGGGGACAATGTTCGGTTTAAGTGTAGGGAGGAAAATAAAGCGGAACTTTGAAACTATGCTTATCCTTGACTATTTGCTTTGTCCGATTGTGATTGTGTAATAACCCATGAGAAATGTCGGTCGAGTAATTTTGGCACCAAATTTAAAATTTTCATGACACATAGGAGTGGGCCATTAGTCTTAACAAAAGCGTCTCATGGATAGGAAGTTATATGACTAGCACAAAACCCTTTACCACCCAAATTCCACCCAAAATGTGAGGATCGCCTTAGATTAGTAGGAATTAAAGCATTCATCTTTAATGCTTAGAGTGAGAACCGTAGTATATTAGATTCTAGAACTTGTTTTGTGATGCATTCCGAGATCGCAAGTGAGGCTACACTTGTGTAGTTAGGAATAACTAAATGATAAGAGGCATTAGGATAACCCTTGTTTGATACAGTAATATAATTACTTCTTCCACATCGGTTGAGTAATTCCCCACACCCTTTGCGTTGTACTCATCTTTAGTACACGATACCCCTAGTTAACCCCTCGAGCCTATCCTTTTCGCGGTTCTCGTGATATTTCGGTTTTCCGAATATCAATGAAAGCATTGTTTACACCCCACCCCAAATATACACCCAAATCGCTTTAGCCTACCCCTTATGCACTCACTTTTAGTGCAATTATTTGTTATCACCCCAAACCCTTAGTTTAATTATCTAGTTACTTGCATAAGTTGCTAAGTCGAGTCATATCCTTTGTATACTGATTTTGGGATGATTGGGATTCATGGGAAAAGTTAAAGTTTATGAAATGACGGAATGGAGCGTTAAATTCAAATTCCCTTTGTTTACGTAATAATGTACCCCAAGTGTTTTGATCTTTTCAATTCGGGTCAAATTAGTGTTAGAGTAATAAAAACTCAAGTGTAGGGATGTCCCTGTAAATCCCTAGTATTTTGATGTTATCATAGAGGATGGTAGAGTAAAAGTGTATGAAAAAAAAAAAAAAAAAAAAAAAAAAAAAATCGAAAAAAAAATAGAAAAAGAGAAAAGAAAAAAAAATAGAGTGATAAAAAAAAAAAAAAAAAAAAAAAAAAAAAACATACTGCTACCATCCTACATCTATCTTTTAATTTATGTTTGTTTATTTGATTATCTAGAGTTTAGAGTGTCGAGTCTTGGCTTAGCAACGCCATTCTTCATATGCATTTAACATAAAGATTTTGACTTACCACCACTAAATAGCCTATCCCACCAAACCCTTATTTCCTACCGTAAGCCTAACATTACAACCCTTTAAAGACCTCTTTGATAGTCTTTCCTAGGTGCTTACGCCAAAGCGATGGAGGTTTGATCTATTCTCAAGCCTATGGTAATCTATGTACTAGGACCGGTTAATGAGTGTTTATCTTCCATTTCCTATATTGTTATATTTCATTTATACACCGAGAGATGTGAGTATCCAAACACCCCATGTGAGGTGCTAGTATGTAATTTCCGTGCTTGTTATGACTTTTATGGGCTTATATGTGTTGTGGACCGTTTTGAATTAATGCTTTGAATGACCCCTAACTTACAAATTAATTGGCTAAAGCACATTTGCTTGAGGACAAGCAAATAACAAGTGTAGGGATATTTGATAAGGTTTTAAAAGGTACCATTTTGAGGGGTCGTTTAAGTCCTTATTTGATCACTTTTGTATCCGTTATTGCTTAATATCGTTCCTTTTCACTTTTTAGGTCTCGTGAAGGCAAAATCTTTGGAATGACACTTATTTGGACGTAAAAGCGCGAATATATGAAGAAAATGGCCAAAGTCGAAATCATGACACTCACACATTTGAATGTAGAAAGCGGCGGCGAGAGATATTTGCGGCGCCGTCGGAGAAAGTTGCGACGGTCGAACTCAAAACTCATGTTTTCAAGAGGCGGCGTCGGTGTGAAAGAGTAGGCCGTCGCTACTCGGGCGGCCTAGATGCGATCCGAACGGACGTCGGTCAAGAGGACGGCGTCACGGACATAAGGTGGCGCCGTCGCAAGGTTAACGTGGCCAAGACGAAACCTAATGGCGGCGACATACGGCGTCACTAAACATAAGGTGGCGCCGTCGCAATTGTAATCTTATATATAGAATCCGAATTTTCGGTCTTTGTGTGGAGAGTCTTTGGAGTAAAACCTAAAACCGAACCTAAGGTGTCTTGTACGAGATTTTAGGGTTTTAACCCTATCTTACACCAAGATAAGTCTTTGCTTCATTAATTCAATTATGTCTTTGATTATTTGTGTGTATGTTTGCATGTTCTCCATGTCCGCTAATTTATTTGTGTGTTTGCTTAGGTAGTATGAAACTTAATTATTGAATATTTATTGGTTGTTTCTTATCTTAGTTGATTAATGATCTAGTAATGCGATAGGTCATTCGTTGTGTACTTAATGCTTGATTCATCTTTGTGAACCCTAGAGTATGATTACCGAGTGATTGTAGTCTAAAACATCCGAAGAGTGCCTTAGAGTAGAGTCTATAATCTCTGTGGATTTGTAGACAAGACCCTTTGGTAAGTTCAAAGAGTTAGGGAGAAACGACACCCTACAACTTAGAAACACAACGCATGACTAGGAATAAGGCGTGACACTCAACCATCAATAGGAGATAATTAAGGAGTAATACAAACTAAGTAAACACATCTTTAAACTATCATACGAGCACACATTAATTAGACATAGATTCCCACAACCTTAGTTTAGATAATTAGACAATAGTAGAGTAATCGGTAGAAATACCAACCCCCAAATCCAATACCCGAGATTCAGACCTTTCCATTTTCATAAAATATAAAAGATAAAAAATAATCTTCCTCAACCTTAACCTTAGCGTAGTAACTCCCTACTAGCATTCCTATTCCCCTAGAGAACGATATCAATACCCGTGGCTTACCCTAATTACTACACTACAACGATAGGTTCACTGCCTAGGGTGTTATAAAACTTGCTCGAAGAAAAGGAAGTTCCTTTGACCCCGAACGACGCGTGTAGCGTTATCACAAATCTTTATGACTGTTTCTTTTGTGAAGTGATCTTGCAAATAACCCATGTTCAGGAAAGGGTTCAGTGTTCTTAACCCTGCTTCTTGTTTGAACTGGAGTATTCAAGTTTCCAAGTATTTGTTCCTTGGGATGAATCTTGTGAATCCTTGTAGTGGTGATTGGACTCTCATGAATGACAGTTTCCAAATTAGACAAATCAAGCATTAAAGAAATCATCCATGTCTTCATCATCAAAGGAGTATCAATTTCAATCAAAGCAGGCATATTAGGATCATGTGGATACTCCTCATCACCAAATAATGGCTTTGCATTTGGTCCAAAGAAAGTACTATCACCAGTACTTGTATCTGGGGTTTCACTTGACCTATCAGTGGTAGAAGATGGCTTATCAGTGATTTTAGTAGGCTTAGCAGTGCTTTCAGTAGGCTTAGCAGTGCTTGCAGAATGCCTTTTCTTCTTTTCAATTTCTTCTACCGACCTCGAGTTATCTTTCAACAACTCATCCTTTTCTTGATGATGATCAACATTGCCTCCGATTCAAGTACATCATCATCGGTGGGGCCTTGCTTATGAATGATTGGTGAGACGATTACCGCCTTTTCCACTTTTCAACTAAATAGAATTCCTTTGGAGAATCGACTTCCTTAGAATTTGTTTACGCATCGTAATCCTTTGTGTACATGTATTAACTTTAGTGAAAGTTCCTGCAATGATAGGCTCATAATTCATAGATTTGGTTAGCATATCAATGTTAAACAGCCAATTTGGTCCTTTGGTCTCAACACTAGGAGTCTTTTCACTGAATTGAACATGTAAATTCTCTTCAACAATTCTAGTCCTCCTATTGTATACTCTAAAGGCTTTGCTATTAGTAGAATAGCCTAAAAAGTATCCATCATCGACTTTTTCTTGAAACTTGCCTAGGTAGTCTATGGTATTCAAGATGGTAATGAACACCCAAAGGTTTTAGGAATGCAATCATTGGCTTCCTATCATGTAACGACTCATAGGGGTCTTGTTATGAGGCTTCACTACCTTACTTACATTCGCACATAATATGCGGTTCCTGACCTTCAAATTTCAAAAGGTAGTTGGTAACTTAGACTCTAACAACATTGTCCTAGCGACCTCAATTAGTGTTCTATTTTTCCTTTCACCTACACCATACATTGTGGTGTTCTAGCAACACTAAACTGTCTTTCTATACCTTTAGCTACAGGCGATTCATCACATCATTCTTAAACTCGGTTCCATTATCACATCGATTACCTTTACCTTATAATTTACTAGATTTTCTATCTTAGTAATGAAACTCTTGAGAATCTCACTAGTCTCACTCTTAGCGACTAAAAAGTATACCCAAGAAAATCTACTATAATCATCGGTGATAGCTAGGCGATCGCTTATGGTTCAAACTTCTAACAAAGGTAGGTCCAAATAAGTCCATATGAAGCATAAAGCAGTGGTTGTGTGATGGTGTTACAGATTTTGGTCTTACAAGAAGCTCTATGTTGTTTACCTTTTGACAGCCACACCAGTTCCTTACACTCAAAACCTTAGAAGGTAACCCTCTCACTAAGTTTCCTTTTACCGGTTTATTGATTGTTTTGTAATTGAGATGACCTAGCCTTCTATGCCACAATATTGACTCATCTACAGATGCTTTAGCAAACAAACATAAGGACCTATTTGGAAGAACATCTTTAAGATCAAAACAATATATATTTTCCTTCCAGGTACCCTTAGTTGTATAAACTTCTCATCGAGCATCTTAAACTCGGGAGACAACACCACACTCGGTTTCACCAAAAGTACCCAGTTTTCTTATCACACATTTGAGAAACACCGAATAGATTATACTTAAGTCCTCGTACGGATAGACCTTTTCAAAGTCTAAATTCCACATTACGATTGTGCCTCGCCAAGTATCTTTCCTCCTTGGATCATTGCCAAATGCCACATATCCTCCATCAAAAGCTTCAAAATCTTCCAAGTTGCTCCCATCCCAAGTCATGTGCCCGTGAGCAACCACTATCAAAAACTCCTTTATCTTTTAGCTCATTTTGTAAATTGCCCCGCATGAAATTACACAAATTAGTTTTTTGTGGACCCAAGCCAATCTTGACTTGAGTGCATACTGCATCAAAATATTCAAATTTCTTTAGGTCCATTGATGCACAGTTGACATGTGGTAAAACCTTGGTCTTAGGCTTCCATTGCCAACTAAGTGAGGCCTTAACATCATAAAATGATTTCCAACCAACGTGTCGGTTATCACCTTTGGAATTTTAAAACTTCTTTGTATCGGTGGTGATATTTTGTATGATGGTTTGACTCGCTTAGCCGTGTTTACATTTTTCTTAGCAAATGGTTGGAACCCATTTAGGTGCAGTGATGACAATTGATTTTGTATTCCCATTCCTCATTAACACTGCGCTCTTGGAATCATATATTTGTTAGATGAGGGTTTGATTTCTTTGAAAAGTTTTGGTGATTTACCCTTCTCCAATGATTCCAAACTTGTGGTCTGCTTTTATAACAATTTCTCTGTAAGTGCTCAAAACTACCACATATATAACAAGCCTTTTTAACACATTGAAACTCATCTCCTAACTGCTTGAAATTAGTCCATTGAAGTTTCTCCGGTTTCCCTAGGTATGTATCTTTCATCATGCTCCTAGGTACTTCCTTGTACTCAACTAATCTCTTAGCAATTTGAGCTCCAAATCTAGGTACAAGGTTGACTTGTTTAGAATCGACTTTCTTAACATGATCTATCTTTTCGAGTTGAGTTGATTCAGATCTATCTTCCTCGTAATCGATTCCCAATCTTCAATTATGGGAGAATCGGATGACTTATCGTAACCTATCTTAGGTGATTCAATCTTGTTAGTCTCACCTACTGAGTTTATTGAAGCTAAATTCACTACTAAATGAGAGCTCTTTTACTGGTGGTGCATGTTTCATAAGAGATGGTGGTGGCATATCATTGTAACCTAGGCGGTACCATCTTTGAACAATTTTTGATCTATTGGTTTATTCACTAGATCGGAAGCATATTGTGTTTTAGCAACCCTAACAACATGTTTTCTTTTCTTTAAGGGCCTTACATTTTACACTCTCGCCTCGCTAGTTTATCTTTAAGCATCAGATCTCTCTATTCTTAAGATCAATTTCACCACCTAGTATATTGATCTTATCTACATACTCAAACTCACATTTAATACAAGATTTTAGCTTCGCTTTACCTCTCTAGACCAACTATATAACCTAAGTTGTCCATAGTCGGTCTTTCTACTTCTTTCCTCATACTCGGTGATAGCTTTTTGAGATTCTAAGTTATCACTACATGATTTAAAAGAACAAGTAGAATCATTGGATACCTCGAATCGAACCGGAAGATGAAGCATAGGCCATAAGAGCAAAGTTATGCTCTTTTGAAGCTTCACTAGCAAGAAAAGTCGCATTGGGGCCTTCTTCAACTGATCACCCAATCATAATCACCAATCCCATCTTGTGCAACCAAAGTCGAGGAAGCGGCGAGGCTCTTGTAGTCTTCTTAATGCCTTCAATTCTCTTAGGAGCTCGATATTCCCTTGCAAAGTGACCTTTCTTCTTGCGCTTAAAGCACTCCATCTTGCTTTTGTCGAACCAGCTCTCCTTTGACCATCATACCTAACACATCTTCCAGGTCCTCCTCGAGAAATTTCCTTGCTTGGAGAGTCAACATTGCCATTTGCCATTGAAGATTAATCTCATCAAGATCATCGGGATCAATTTGATCTAGATCTTGATTCAAAATATCAACACCGGTAGTTAAATCCGAGAAAAGTACAAATTGCACCATCATCGACAAAGATTATCACTAAAGTGGTTTTGTTTGCAATAGCCGTGGTTATACCATAGGCGCAGTGGATACATCATGTGGACTTTTGTGATTAGTTGAAACAAAAGCAAGGTTTTGATTAGCGAGAAGATGCACCAAGAATGTTATTCTTAGACTCATAAACTTTTAAGTTGTTGTAAAGATTGTCCGTAGTCATTTTATCAAAGTCCACCTTATTTCTCCACACAATCGTATGAGCGACCCATTCGGAGATAAACTTCTAATGAACTTCAAATTTATATCTTCTTGAATAGGATTATAGTCCACCGACTTCAATTGGCTAATCGGTTTTGAAGCACATTGTAAGTGCCATCAAGTTTTCTCCACTAAGAGCAATGAAGTTTTCAAGGCGATGCTTGAGCATATTCTTCCTTGATTTCTTTGTAGCTTCATTACCAAGAAACCTTGTCTCAAGAGCATCCGGTAACTCTTTAGCAGACTCATATCTTTCAAAGTCTAAAGCATACTCATTAGGTATTCCCATAGAAAGAATACTATGAGCTTTAATCTCAATTTCCTTTTAGCCTTATCAACTTCATTTACAATTTCTATGGCTTTACCATCGGCACCCTTCAAAGGAAGAGTATCACCTTTTCAAAGAACATCCCGGATGGCATAGTCAATCATATGAATGTATTGCCTCATTCACATTCTCCAGTTTGATACTCACAATGCACGAGCATGGGAACCTTTGATCTGATCACCATGTGAGTTTAAATCGGACATCTTAGCTTTCTTGAATAGAACTTCTTCTTGGTTACAGTTTCTAGATCACAAGCTCGATACCACTTGTTGATCCCAGTTGAGCAAACGATCTAATATAGAAACCGGAAACCGTATGCAAGGAGGCTATGCTTTGAAACACCAAGAGCGGGTTTACGGAAGATCAAGATGTTGAGGCATTTGAAGGCTCTAACAAGAGATCGGCGTCGAGGATGTTCGGGATTAAAACCAACTTGGTATTTAAGGAGCGGAAGGTTGGAGTGTAGGTATTGTTATGCGACATGCTAATGGTGTTGTTAACGTTCTGAGCACTTGTGTTAACATTACTTTAAAGTCAAAAAGATAGTCTAGTCTAGGCTTTTTGTAAGGCAACGTCTATGCATTGGCCACGTGCATTGTAACTATCTCTTCACGGTATAGTGCTCTATCCGGACTTGTTTGTGTTTACCACTTTGACTTTAAAGAAAGGCACCCAAAAATGTATTTGCAGTTTCTGACTTGATTATACATTTTTTCATATTGTTTATCAAGTGTGTGCATTTACCCACTATTTACTAACAACATGTTTATGTTACTTGGTCTTGACACTAGCGGTACTAACGTGCAATAGCAGTTTAAGTATTCATTCTCACGGCCTAATATCGTGTCATATGTTTTGCATTATATTGCATCACCATGACTACCTTTATAAGCAATGACAACAACAAGAGAGCGGCGGTTACAACATTATCATGAATTTGTGCTATTCATGCGATCGTTATCATATTCAATTAAACCCTTTGTATACTTACGGAAAAACTATAACAAATCACAAAATTCGGAAACTAGTTTAAGATTGTTTCTACTTTATGAAATGCAACCTTTGTATAATCTTGATTATGTATTCAAAAGATCTAAACATGAATACATTACTCTAGGGGTATCCATTTTATGTGATCTATGTTGTTGCTTACATTATGTAAAGGTAATTTGTACAGTATATATTTTCTTTGTTCGGTGGGCTTTACAATTTAACCTTGAACATAAAACTTGCAACTTCTCCAAAAGTAAATTACATATATAATTAAGCGTTTATATCTATTCCATTACATTACTTGCCTATTAACATACCAAGTCCAACACAAGTAACCGACAAAGATCCTAACATAATGAAAAACAACCTATCATACGACTTCAACTTTGACTTTGCATCGATCAACTCTTTGTCCAAGATTGACTTGTCCAAAGCAAGAGTATCAACCAAGTGTTCAATATCCACCGACTTCTTGATCTTTTCTCCTTTTCAAAGAACCCATACACGGATCTTTATAGTATTCACTAGGCGGATCATCATCCAAAAGCGATATACATCACAAATAGAGCATTTCTGAAAGCGCTTTCGGGGTTTGCCCTTGTTGTTGACGTCTTGGTGGTGAGCGAAGCGCATTTGCAAAAGTATTCAACTTTGCCACCAATTAGTCGGGTTGTAGCTGAAGTTCTGGAACTCATGATAAACAGGTTTTTAATTAACAAGTTTGTGGAAATGTAGGAAAATGTTGACCGACAAATTAGGTGGTGGGGAGTTTATAAAAGTTGCAAAAAGTACCTTTTAGGCTTTTATAACTATATCGTTTTTTGCCCAAACAAAACTTTATAAAGACATATATACAGCTTATCTTTGTTGTAAAAAGTAGAGGGACCTAGCATGACAAACACTTAAACTTTTTTACCCCACACATCACTTATCCTTATGGTCCCGACCATCAACATCCCAACATTCTGCTTTATACCCTAGGTCACTTTCATTGAAGATTACAAAAAATAATCGGTGTCCTTTTCATCTTATTTTAGGAAAAAGTCCAGGTTTGTTGTACTATCCCGTATGTACTTTGTTACCTTATTCGTTCATATTGGTTGATATATTTATATATGAATATAAATAAGCTGTGTGACTTTATATTTTATATTCTATTATTAAATTATTATTTAATTCAAAGTTATTGAATTTGTTATTAGGGTTTATGTTTTATAGGTATGGTCGGTATACCCTTTAAGTCTAGTTGTTGCTTCTAATTGTTATTAGTATTTATCTTTTATAGGACATGGCGGAAACCAAAGACGTCATATTTAAAGTTCACCAGAACGGGAAGTTTCAATTTCAGCCACTCCGCTATGTAGGTGGTCGCCTTGCTGATGTCGGTGTTTTAGCTCAGGAGGGTGCATTACAAGGGTGCTTGATCATGTTTTCAACGATATTGGGGGGGGAAATGGGCTTTATTTTATGGTGCACCAAACAAGTCACTCGAAGATGGTTTAACTTTGTTGCACACGAGACAATGACGTTCGGCGAATGTATGACATTGCGGATGAGACTCGGATCAATGGACCTCTACGTTACGCACAAGCAACGACCTTTGTCACAATTTTATTTAAAAACATGGTTTGGCAAGAAGAGGGCGCGGCATGCGATGCGGTAGTGCAACACCGTTCAAAGAAGGAAGCTAACAACCCGTGTGTCTATAAGGAAAAGCGTCTGAGGGTTCGAGATCGAGAGAAAAAGGGGTAGTGCACAACAAGCGAAAAATGGTTGCAAGAGGAAGGTGTGGAACTCCAGTGGAAATCTTTTTGAGAAGGAAAAGAGATACTCTTTTATGAGGATGTACATGAAAGTAAGCGGTCATGGGGCGCGAGGAAAAGAACCGGTTGTTGAGCAAGAGGGTGTGTCAAGAAGTGGGAAAAGGGTTTCTATAACCACTTACAGGCGGGCCATCTGAGCAGGAAAGCGATTATGATGGAGGTCTGGATGCACGAATGATGGTTTGAGTACGTTTATAGGCTGTGTTTTATATTCAATGAACATGTTCATACCACACGGATGCACGACCCTATTAGCTAGCAACCGCATGACACAAATAAGTAATAGTTTAAGATCCATCCGTTATTACAAAGCCAAATACACACAAACGTTTACCTTACACAAAACACACTATAGTAGGACTTAGGCGGTGAATGCATTATTAAAACCATGTTCCGCTTACTTTAAAAATTTGTTTGGAGTAGGAAATCGGATAGAAGGCGATGTGTGGGCGGACGAGCTTGGTTGTTCGATGGTTTGACTTGAGTTGATGTGATTCGCCGCATTAATCACCCCATGATTAGGGTCTCCGTTTGCCTCGCTTTGGTGTTGCTAGTTAAGCGAGATGATTCACCCATCTTACGAGCCTTTTTTGCACTGTTGTACACGGCTTAGCCTTTCGTTTGTAGCCAACCGGTCTCTGTACAAGTGTGCTGTCTGAGTTAGTTGCCGATTAACAACATAACCTTAAAGTTTTTGTAAAGTGAACAAATACTTACTTTTCTTTTCACCAAAGGTACTCTACATGTTAGGCGGTTGTGGCCTTTTGTGCCACACCTTCCACAATAGTTGCTCTTAGGCGCCTCACCTTGAGATGGTATTCGGTCTTTATTTTTAGGCTGCTGAATTACGCTTACCGATAATGAGGGGCAACACAACCTCTAAGTTCACTTGATGTCCCCAGCGTCATATCTTTTAATGGGTAGATGATGTCTTGATGCGTCGCTTTAATAGTTGTATTATAAAACCAAGCTTTTGCCAATTTCTTAACTTTGGTCGGGGCACTGCAAATCTACCTCTGACACAAACATGTCCGCAAGGCAAGCACGAAAAGCGCCATTTGCGACAAGCTGCATTCACCGTTTACCAAATCAACAACATTGTTTTTTGTGTCGTGTACTTCATACACTTTGTCCTTTAGTATTCCCAAAACCTTCCGGTTTGCACTTTTTCCATTCATCTTTCACTTTGGCGGTCGCCCGATCGTAAGTTCGTCATCCGGTGCATCTAGCATTTACACATATTAACACATTCTTGAATCGACTACTTAATTATTGCTCAATAAACTATCTAATAATAACAAAATATGCTCTACGCATGTTTTTCTCGCCGTTCGTAATACCATTTTGAAGAAGACCTCTAAACCATTCCATCAACATCGTTATTGGGATCTTGCGCACATCCTTTGTTAAAGCATTGATCGATTCCACCTTGTTTGAGGTCGGTAGTTGTACTGTTTGCGGGGCAATGTGCCTCGACCATTTTCAATACTGCGCAACTAGTTTTACGTGAGCTATCGGTCGTCTTGCAAGAATCTCACACATTAGGTGTGCAAATTCCTCCGTTGTGTAAGCTTTGCCGTCTTCGGTATAAACACTTTAGGCTATCGCTTTGCATACGTGTATTCAACATCAAATGGCGACAACAATACCCGTGAAAGGCATTTGGAAAAACATTTTACATGCTAGGGCTATTGCATGATGTCATCGGATATAATTGCCAAATTAGCAACTTCCCTATGGATTCTTTCGGGTTTGTCAAAACCATGTCCATGATTCACCACTCTCACCTTGAGAAACACCGGTGGCAATCGGTATAATTTGATTGTTTCCGTCCATTCCACGGCTACGGGTTTGTCCCTACGTAGGGCCCTTTAAGATGTCGCGTCGATTATGATCGGTCGCATATAGCATAGGAAACTCTTAATCAGTAAAATATAAATGCGATTACATCTTGGATAACAAACACATTGTATATCAAGGTAAAATCATCATAAACCATGTATTTAAGTGAACTTTGTATACTATTGTAATGCATTGGTAAGTAAATTAATGACAAATAATTTGTTTTATGTTTCTCTTGACGGTGTCTTTGTGAAACAAACAATAGTATCACCATGAGTAGATCCAATTCGAATGTTTTGTGCTTATCGACATAAATTGTTAGATACTTTGCTAGGATGCTCAACTTTTATAAGACAAGTAAAAACTAGTTGTATGTAACTATTTTACGGTTTTATGTATGTATAGTTTTTATATTCCATTTTGTGTTGATGTTGCGGATATACTACTAAACGACCGCATGCTAAACTAAAAACAATGCCTATTCACCAACACACTTGTATGAAAACCATATCATATATTAGACAAGATTTATTTAAAAACATTCAAGGCAATTAGCTTACATGACACCGAAAGATATAAAAGGTTCTTAAAGCGTCTTTGATAAATGCATCTCAATGTGTATACAGTCCCTCGTTTGCGAGCTTTAGGTTGTGACGATAGTATGGTAGCTGCATAAGCGATGCCTTTGGACGACCACAGGTTGATTCCACGCCAATTGTTTCCCCTCAAGCTTTTGTGTATGAAACATCTATATTCAACTCCATATTCGGATCATGGATAATGTCCCTTGGCTTATAAGCGTGTAACATCTGTGATTTTCGGACGTAGTAATTTAGGCGGGGTTTTCTTTGTAGCATTTCGATGATTTGGATTGAGCTGGATTTTGGAACATGTATGGCGGTCATTAATTGCGGTGATTCTAAAGCGGATACGTTTGGAATCTCTGACGTTTATGTGCCAATCACATTTTGGCTGCACGCATTTCTTTGCGTACCTAATAGTGCACGATTTATGAACATAAAATTCATACCCTTCTTTTAGGCACTTCAAAGATACCTCATATATGCACTCTGCCTTATCATCAAATCTATCATTCACTTTCATAACACCTCTATCTTTACTTTCAAGTCGCTATCAATAGGTGGTGGTTGGGGTGTGGGCGGTATATGAGTTAAGTTGTTTCGTTGCCATGTATTCGCATCTTGCTCGGGTAACAACGTATCATTAAGATCCACATGTAAGTGTGGGGAACAAGAAGATTTGGGTTACCACAGCGGGTTCTTTAACTTGGTTGATGCATATGGTTTGCACCTCATTGCGACCCATCAACCATACTTTTGAAAAAATCAAGTCATCGTCGTCAAGTATGTTCGTTGTGGTTGAGGCGATGTTGTATGTTAGAGTTATCCGTTTACATCATTAACTTTGAACTTTTTCTTGATGTACCGCACAAGACTCGAAAAATTAATGTCACGGGGGTAAAACACACACACAAGATCTTCATACCGCATAAACACCTTGCATTTCATAGCGAGTTCATTTTTTTTTAATGATGTTATTTTGTTTTGATAAAACTTTTACTTTGTTATGTGTTGAGTCAAGTAAATAAGCACATGGAAACTAGGGTGTGGTTATATTTGGTGAAAAGCTATAAAACACTAATAGTGTGTGTAAGGTAGCCCTTAGATCGGTTGTACCTCTACGTAACACTTGTCAAAGAACTTTGGGAAGAGTTGAAGGGCGTTATGGCATTGGAAATGCTCTAAGATGATATGCATATGATTTAAGGTTGCCCAACGTACAAGACATATTGACCAAGTATGTCCTATAGTTGCCCAGTTGCGTCTAGAAGGTTGGCACGAGGTACAAATTAAGTTCCACATGACACTAAAAGTTGTTGCCCAGTACATCTAAAAGTGTGGGCCAAAGTACCAATAAATGCTAAGGACCCATTGTACAATATATTCTTTAAATATGTAAAGGTTGCCTAAAGTACTAACTTGGTAGCCCAAATACAAATTTAGTTGCCAGATTACATCTAAAAGTGTGGGTGACGATATACCAAAAGCAATTCATCGATTGCCATGTGTCGAATAGTCCATTAGGCCTCGCTTGTTCCTTTTGTATCCAAAAATTGTGCACGAACACTTATAAACTACTTATTCCGTCATTAACAAAATCTAACAAGAATTGTTTTTAAAAGTAGTAATTCGACAATTGTTATACTTTTTAAACTTTAAGTTGCTCCAAGTCGAGTGAATATCTAGTCGCAACAAAGAGGTACTATTTATTATCGAACAGCAGGCAAACAATTATTCCCTCGACTCAAAATTAATGAACCCGATTGTTTACCCTCGTGTTCAGTTTATTATCAATTCAAACCATAATCACCAATCCAATAATAATGTTTACTTTTTCAGTTTATTTTAGCCACAAATCATGCGTACAACTAGTTCTTTCATCAAGTATTTGCAAGCTTTTGGATGAAGCTTTATTCATGTCTTACTTTTTTTTTGGCGGCTTAAGTCCGTTTTCCCGCCCAAAGTCTTGGAAACCATCCATCTACCTACAATACTTTAGGTAACCCTTAACCCAAAAAATAAACTAAAAAAAAAAAAAAAAAAAAAAAAAACGTCCATTTACATCTACAACCTCTTTATAGCATCGATTGTATACCAAAAGCAGGAGACACACACATAACGTATTCCTTACAAAATTACCACATCAATGGCTGCAAATGGTTACTTTGAAAATGATGCGAAGAGTGCAGCGTTTGTGTTAAACAACTATTTGTTGTTTGGCGGTTATTGATGCTTCGGGAGGAACCCATTTAATTTGGGTCCTATAAGGAGGTAGATCGAGGATGAGGAAAATTATTTTGAGCGGCTCCATACAAAAGACTTTTCTTGGGATGAGGTTTATGGAATGAATGATGCGGAGGAGACGGCGAAGATGAAGATGATGAGGAGGATGGAGATGAGGAGGATGATCAACAGGATGAGAGGTGGTTCAAAGTCGGTGGTGGATCGGGACAAAATCGGGTGGAGCGAGACAAATGTGGTAGTGTGCAAAACCGGGGGAGGAGCAACAACATGGGTTTGAAGACCCTTATGATCTGAAAAGCAGGATTAGCCGGCTTGAAATTTTGTTTCAGGGCGGCGAAGATGAAGATGATGAGGAGGATGGAGATGAGGAGGATGATCAACAGGATGCGAGAGGTGGTTCAAAGTCGGTGGTGGATCGGTGACAAAATCGGGTGGAGCGAGACAAATGTGGTAGTGCGGCAAAACCGGGGGAGCAACAACATGGGTTTGAAGCCCTTATGATCTGGAAAAGCAGGATTAGCCGGCTTGAAATTTTGTTTCACCAACTCAAAGCCGGGAAGGAAATGAAGGAAAGCAGGGAAGAGAGTTGTGGTTCTAACAACTTGGTTTGAAATGGGGTGGGTGGAGCGATTCACGATGATGGTGGTTTGTTTTTGTGTTTTTTTTTTTTTTTTTTTTTTTTGGGGTTTTCGTTGTTTTACTTGTTTTCGATTTTTCATCTTTTGTTTTAGGTCGGATAATTAGATGTATGGTTGCCTTTGTTATGAATGTTTGTTGGGTTTAAAAAATATGAATGAAAAACTAGCGATTGCAATTGAGTTTCGGTGCCAACCATGAGATAGTGCTTCTAAGCGTAACTAAGATGTTAGATTTATCTTTGTTAAGTCTAGAATTTATAGTGAAATGGTTAAGAATTATGGTTGCCCGATAGTACATGACATATTGCCCAAATATGGCATTTAGATGCCCATATTGCATATTGCAAATTAGAGGTGGCCTTAAAGTCCAAAAAGCGCCCAATTACATCATTATTACAACATAAAAGGTTGCACGAGGAGCGAAACAGAATGGCCAATTAACTAAAGCGTGGCCCACTAAACAAGTGGCTCTACTTTTACAAAAGCATGACCTACTAGCGATTCTGCGGTTGTAGTAAAGTACAAAAGTTGGTGTAAAGTAGAAAATTTACTCTTAAAAACGTGTCATCATTTCGTTCATGTCTTCTATCACTAGCAGTAGTTAATATAACCAGCAGTTGTAAGTATACAACCAACTCAGTTTTAGTATTTAAAATAACTAGCGGTAGTAAAAATAACTAGCAGTTGTATGTATACAACCATTTCATTTTATAATTTCAGATATTTTATTTAAGTAATCGAGCATAAAAGTAGTGTCGTATTTTTTTAACGTTTAGGAATGTCACATAAAGTTCGAAATAATAAACTCAAATCAATGTAACTCTACACATCTGATAACCTGAAGCCGTTATGTGTTTACGTCAAAGTCAACATGTTGATGATTTTAGAATAAGTGATGGTCTATAAAATAGTTTTGTTCCATCATAGAATAAATGTAGTCGAAGGTAATAACAACTACGCAATTATATTGACTCAGTTATAACCACTTTGAATTTATCGTTTTATTAACCAAGGCAGCATTTACTTTGAATATTTACGCCGTTAAAATTATTAAAGTAAACACTTACATATGCACAGGGTACAGACATTAAGTGCACTACAATATTACAGTTGGCCATTGTAGAAAGAATTGTACATGTCGAATGTAAAATATTAGTTGGCCTGTGTGCCACAAATAGTTGGTGACTAACTAAAAAATTGCCCAACGTTTGTAACTAGTTGCCCAATAAAACTGTAACTAGTTGCCCAAAAAAAAGCTGTTTGCGTTGTAACTTGTTGCCCAATAAAACTGTTTGCGTATGAGACAAACCTCAGTAACTCAATATTTAATAAATTCAACTAGTCACCACTTGAGTACACCTATTACTAATTTTATTTGGTGAATGCAAATAAAAACATTCAACCACCGACCATTTTGCATACATCACCGTTGTACTATATGTCTTATGCTTGGTTGCCATGTGTACACTATTTTAGTTGCCCAAAGTACCATTTTCTAGCTAAGAGATAGCAAACTCGTCATAAAAATAGTTTAAAAATTAAGCGAAGGTCTTGTGAAAAAGCATTGTGGGTGGGTACCTATTTGGGGTTGTGATCCACTTGTCCATGGAAAGCAGACAAATGTCATAACTTGTTTGTCGAATTTTTGTGTCTCGATAATGTATGGCGCTAACGGTTGCTTTTGCTGATTATATATGTAACTAAAAGACTTATTATTTTATTTTTTTTATCTCTATTAGTGAGAGTCTTAGAAAAACAAACATAACAAGTGTCCCAAAATTGTTTAGTCTAAGTGTCTAACAATGTCTACTGCCATGGTTATATGTGATGAATTACTAAAAGAGATTACGATCACGTACTATAGGGATGAATTGGATGTTGCTTTACGTGAAAAAGCGGATCAAAGGAGGAAAATTTGTTGAAATTAGGGCCCGTGTCAACCGTGAGCGACTAATGATAGCGGAAGTCGAGCTTCTATGCGGTTTGGATTGTTCGTTGGCAACTATTAATCACCTCCTAAGGATGAAAAATGAGGATCTGGCTGAGAGTTCCAAACTACTTCTTTCTTTGTCTAAGAAAACATGACCGTGTTAAAGACCTTAATGGTTTCATCCAAAAGTTGGAGTCAATGGAGATTTGATGTGCTATGTATTGTTTAGATTGGAGCTGGTGGCTTTTGTTTGTTAGGGGATCGTTGTTATATTTTTGAGTCACTTATCTCATCTTCTATACTCTGTCTATGTTATGTTAACCTATGGATTTGATCCCTTTTATGTTAGTTGTATATATTTGTGGACTGTTACTAGTATGTATTCTTTTGCGTAGTTGTTCAATTGTGTGCGATATAGTAAGTCATGTTACAAAAAAAAAAAAAATAAAAAAAACAAAATAATAAACAAAATATAAAAAATAAAAAAATAAACTTACTGCTAAAGTAAAGACCGATTTACATGTACCCAAAAAAAACGTATTTAGTTAAAAAAGTCATAATGTGGGTGTGTACTTGTTTGGGCTTCTTACCAAGTTGTCGATGCGTGGAAAGAGATAACTCTTCTAATAATGTGTGTAGTCTGACATTTTGTGTCTCGATAATAGAAAGAAGATGACGTGTTGAGTTACATGCTTATTTATGTATTATGTATTAAAATAATAATCCTTATTATATCATAAAAAATAAAAAAGAGAAGCGATAATTAGAACAACACAATTGGGGATAATACGCAAAGAAATTGTAACAAGCTGCTACAAGTGTTACAAGCGCTTGGTCATGACATAGTTTAGACCCACAAAGGCGTAATTGAAACCCCTAACATTCGGTTGCAATCAAGTTCGAGATAAACAAGAATGGCGCGGAGTTTTTGCTAGAAGTCACAACATGATTGCGTTTTGAAAAAACCAAAGGAGGCTACTGAGGTTTGAACAAATTATTGATTTCTGAATGCACACCCGCTTAGGTATGCACTCTTGCCAAACACATTATCTCGTTTGTTGTATGAAGCGGTTTTGGTCTCTGCAAAGACTAAAACTATTGGTGAGGAAGTACAAATCCATGCTAGCGTACATGGCATGCGAGATAATTATTCTTGAGGCATCAATTAGGAGAGATCTTCTCTAGATGATCTTGACGGTGTTGTGTGTTTGGATAATGATACCATTTTGAAACACTACCGCTTTTGGGGTATGGAGGTGAATTAGGACCAAAATTAAATTTTTTAAACCTTTGTTCTCCCCACAATGGAAATTCTTGATCCATACCATATTGCAGTGTCTAAGTCCAAAGACAACTTCATGGAATGAGTTTAGTACAAACATAGCATCTTTTGTGATTTGTGTAGCTCTTAATAAGAAATTCAATTTATCCAAAATGATATTTGATGGTTTAGTCAAGAACTTGTTGGATACGCATGCAAAATATTATATTTATCCAAGGTTTTACAAGCGCTATTTGACAACCGTTTTGAGACACCACCCAAACATTCAAAAACTTGGCTTGTCCGTTGTCACACTCAAAACTTATGAGTCACATGAGAAGGCAGGGCAATAATTTTGATGGGACACTAACACCATTGTTCCCACACATGGTCTTCTTGCCTCGAATTTGGGGAAGGATCGGGAAGTCCCTCGAATCCCAAAACACACCGGACGTTTCCTTCTACATCCCAAACCAATGAAACTTGGTGAATCAATTTCGAGTGGAACAAGTTCTGCGATGAACCCACCCAAGCGGAAAATATGGGGATCTTTACATTCATGGTAGGCAAGAGATGAGGTCTGCACACCTCGAAGATTCACCTCGATCGGGAGTTAACACAATTGGAAGGCAGGACGTGATGCGATATTAAATAAGCGGTGGAAAAGTGTGATCAACTATGTAAGCGGTATGTGAATTAACAAAGAAAACTTGACACAACATGCGATTTAAAATATTTGAATAGGAAGTTTAAGCGGTTGGAGAAGAAAAAGCGGTACCACAAAAATAAAGCGTTTGGTGAAGGTTCGAAAACATCGGTAGTTGAGTCATCTCGGAAGAAGCAAGTTGTGATCATGCGGAGGATACTACCAAGCGGGGGGCGTCTTGAAAAGAATGAAGATGGTTCGGGGAGGTTGTTGTTGCGGTTGAGAAGTCCGTCGAAATTAATACAAGTGATCACGATGTTGGTGCCTCATTTGAGCCACAACAAAGGTATGCGTGTCATTACATTTCTTAAGCATGTTCATATGTAAATGCATAGTTGTCGCTTGCCTTGACTAGTCGATAATTGCACGAGCGGCCGTGAAGGATGTGGATGGTTCGGGGGGCGCCGAATGTAGTGGAGAAGACCGTGGAAACTAATAAGGCGATCACGCCGTCGGTGCCTCATTTGACACCGAACAAAGGTATCGTGTCATCAACTCGCTAAGTATGTTCGTATGTAAAAGCTTTGTTGTCGGTCATTGTGACTAGTCGGTACTTATGCAACCTGGCGTGATGAATGAGGATGCTTGGGGAGGCTGCGATTGGTGGAGGAGACATTTGAAAGTAGTAAAAGCTGTTGAAGATGTAAGCGTCTCTTTTGATTCAAAAGCGAAGGTATCGTGTCCTTACACTTCTTAAGTATGTTCATATGTAAATGCGTGGTTGTCGCTTGCCTTGACTCGATAATTACACGAACGGCCGTGAAGGATGTGGATGGTTCGTGGAGGCGCGGATGTAGTGGAGAAGACCGTCGAAACTAATACAACTGTTCATGGCGTCGGTGCCTCATTTGAGTCGAACAAAGGTATGCGTGTCATCAACTCGCTAAGTATGTTCGTATGTAAAAGATTTGTTGTCGGTCATTGTGACTAGTCGGTACTTATACAACACGAGCGTGATGAATGAGGATGCTTGGGGAGGCTACTGTTGGGTGGAGGAGACATTTGAAAGTAGTAAAGCTGTTGAAGATGTAAGCGTCTCTTTTGATTCAAAAGCGAAGGTATCGTGTCCTTACAATTCTTAAGTATGTTCATATGTAAATGCGTGGTTGTCACTTGCGTTGACTAGTCCGTGTCGTCTGAAAGATCGGGATGGATGTGGATGCTTGATGGAGGATGCTAATGCGTGGAGAAACGAGTTCGAACTAAAAGGCTGCTTGAAGATGTCGTTGCCTATTTTGGTTCCAAAATAAGGTATTAATGTCATTACTCTTCTTTATTATGTTGATGTGTACATGCATGGTTATCACTTGGCTTGACTAGTCCGTAATTACACCATTGCCTTCGCGATTGGGAGGATGTTTTCTTTGTCAATGCTAAGCAGTCTAGCGGACGTACAAAGCGGGATCTGTGTCTGCTGCCGTGCAGATAATTACTTTGCTTGTTCAACAAAACCAAAGATTTTGTCGAAGTGGCGATGCTTGTATATCTGTTTATGGCGTTGCGGCGAGGAACACAAAAAGCAACGATTGAACATGGCGATATTAATGCGGATATTCTTGCTTGTGATTAATAAATATTTCACCTCAAGTGGAAATGAGAGTCTCCTCTGGTGAAAATAGTGAACCTCAATCATTACTAATGGTACTCATGTGACTAGAAGCGGTGGTGCCATTCGATAATGATCTTGCAAAAGATCTTGTTGGGCATATGGTGATGTGACAACAGAAAACACAGCGGTGAAAGAGACTGCGGATGCGGTGGAAATGGTCAACTGAAACCATTTGCTAGTGTCGCAACAACCGCTGCAACCACCTGCGCAACAAATGGTGCAACCACTTCCATTACAACTCAAACAAATGTCACTCAAACAAGCGCGTCAATGAACAAGGTAATGATGCACCAACAACAATTTTGAACAAAGTGCGGATGCTTGCGCATATGTTTCTCTTTGGTGCTACGAGTTGAAAGTGAATTACTTAGTGTGGAAACTATGCAAGTGGAGATGTTAGTAATGCTCTTGGCGTGCATACAAGTGTTGAAGTAGCGATAATGATAGAGCGGAGGTGATGAAACGAAAAACCTTGGGACGCATGAGAACTTGGGCTAGCATGTTTGAAGCGCAAGTGATATGCAAGCTATTATTTCTCTTGATTCAAATGTCGTTGCTTACATTCTAGGAAAGCGTCCGTTGGTTAAAGGAACCAACAAAAGCGCTTTATCTAAAGAAAACAAAGCGAAGTCGATAACGACATAGGCGGTAAGTTGCGGGATTACTTTTAACGAGAAAAAATAAAGATGACAAAGTCTTTCAAACCGATGCGAAATTAGGCGATAAGATTCTTGCGACAATGTAGCGAAAAAGCAACGGTGAAAAAACCCGGTAGGTTCTCCCAATGCAAAAGGCGAGCAAGGGTTAAAAGGAAAAGAAAGGCGGATGTTGTAGCTAAACAGGAAGCTGCGTTGGAACATTGGCATTACATTAGGTCAACAGTTGAAGCCGATGAGATACTAGCATTTAGGATACAGAACAAAGAAATTGAAATCCTAACATGTGAACAGGCAAAAGAAGCTCTTGATCAAATAGTGACAGAAAGGCAAAAATTCTACATTAAAAAAAGAGCACAAGAAAGGATCCGAAAGCCACCAACGAAGAAAGAACAGAAAATCTTCATGTGTGAGTACTTGGAGAGGATGGGAGGGCATAAACTAAATGTCTTGCGGAGGCTAACTTATGATAAAGTGAAAGAAATGTTTGAAAAGTGTAGAATGAGGCCTGATAAGTTAACTCCTATGAACAAAGGTACAGGTGAGAGAGATGAAGGAAGTTCCAAAAGAGCTGTTGATGATTTAGAGCAGGATCAGTCAAAGAGGCGGAGGATTGATCGAAAACAAAGGATTGAAAGGTTAAACCGTTTGATTGTGCTTGATCTGACGGGACAAAGGCTGGGTGCACTTGACCGACAATAACATATCGTGCACGTAACGTTTACTTGACAAATGGTGGCCTTGTAATTACCATCAAGAGGTCGGCGGGCTCGAAACTACATTTATGACTTGGGTCGGTTGCTACATATTATAGGCAGAGAAGATTTGGAAGCTGTTTGGCGGTGCGTTAAAATTGGCTTTGAGACGCAGGCGGGCCGCGAGTTGCCTAGGAGTTGATAAGTGGTATGGGATGAAGTGCATGTTTGAGCCCGATATAGAGGGCGTTGAATGGAAAGAAACACTTGGTCACGAGTTGGAGATTGTACGAGCGATGTGGAGTTCATGTGGTTACTACGCCGACAAGTTATCTGTACATCTTTGGATGATGCAGATTACCCTCTAACACCAACTCTAGCTTGTAACATGTTGTTTGAAGGCGGACGACAAATAGAATAAGTGAAGTGGCATATGTGCTTGTTGAAAAGATAGAAGGAATAGCGTATGTAAACTTTAATAATGTATCCGTTTTTAATGGAAAGTTGCATATTTTGGACGCAAAAATCGGGTTTGTGTGTGTGGTTTAATAAGATATTCAAAGAGTCCCTAAGGTACAAAAAAATGGTATTTATGAATTAAAAGGTCGAGTAGTTAAATTCAAAGTGTTTATAATTGTGGATAAGCGTTATCCAAATACCAAAAGGATAGAAAATCGCTAGTACAATTGCTAGTAGTATAGTATCATGTACTTGTTAATTTTACTAGTGCCACTGATAGAAGACCTCAACAAAATGATGTGTACAGTTAAATTCATTTGAGATGATTATTTTGAGCTATATGCGATATTTGTAAGCGTAAAAAAAAGTTGCTTGCTTTTATGCTCGATTACTTAGATTAGGAATCTCAAAACATAAAGCGAATTGGTTGTATACTTACAAGCTGGTAGTTAGTTTTACAAGCGGTAGGTAGTCAAACCGAGTTGGTTGTATTGTTACAAGCGCTAGTAGTAAAATAAGAGCGCTAGCTATGTTAACTCTTGCTAGTGATAGAAGAAATCAACGAAATGATGCCCGGTCGTATTAAGTCAAACCGAGTTGGTTGTATTGTTACAAGCGCTAGTAGTAAAATAAGGCGCTAGATATGTTAACTACGCTAGTGATAGAAGAAATCAACGAAATGATGCCACGGTCGTATTAAGCGACAAGCGCTAGATAAATTGTACTAGTGTGGAGTGTTAAATATGTTTTTGTCAAGTGTGTAGGTATTAGTGTGGAGTGTTTATGTCACTAGCTTGTAGGTATTAGTAGATTGTAGAATCTGAATTGTGCGACTAAAAGGACTACTTCGTTTATAAAAGCCGTTGCTAGGGAAATGAAGTTGCCCTACGTACTGTGATTAGTTGCCTAATTGTTTTTGTAAACAAGCTTTGGTTGCCAAGATTACATAAACGCAGGAAATAGTAAATAAGTTGACTTACAACGTTTCATACACACAACCTACAACATATTAAGCGTACTACATAATTATAAGTTTAATGGTTACATAGTTATAGAACCACGTGATTTATAACTTTCGGTGACTACGAAAAGATAAGCACTCCATGCTTCCTCCCATAGGCAGTACTAAAACCACAAAGCCTCATTCCCATTAATCATGATCGATAACTTCGAGGCCGACGTACACTGTTGAAAATGCCCTTCATATATCATTAACCAAGTAAAGTGATAATCTTTTAACGGAATATGAATAGAATGTTAAGTTACAAAAAAAACATACTATACACAAGACGATCGTGTGATTTAACAAAAGAAGAGATTCTTTGTATGGGCGATGTAGAAAGTTCGGCATCTCTAACATTCCCATGGTGACGAATAATTCAAGTTCTTGGTTGTACACAAATCTGAGTGATGCAAATGATTGCGTTGTAGGCTTCCACTATTGGAGCATGATGCTTTGTAAAGCCAAGCAAATGAACCGAAACTAGGCTAGGGATGCGAATAGGCTTAAATGATCTTATGGAACAACCATTCACGTCCAACAACCATCCACAAAACAATGGCATACCTTCACCAATGATCATACCGAAATGACGGAGAAGTTCCAAGATCCGTAACATAGAATGGGCGGGAGTTCATTTTGAAAATATGCGGTATGTCGATAACTTTGAATTCGTTGGTTACCAAATCAAAAGAAATCAACATATAAATCTTGTAGGTAACATCGTCCTCATTAGTTAACTTTTCACTCCCGGTCCAATAGATAAAGCGACCCACAACTGCACGAGTTTTACGTTTCAATTTGATTGTTTCACGAGGGGTGGAAATTTTCAAAGCGTGTCCACCGTGAAGAGTTCAAAGAAAAAACAGACACATACGAAACCACTTTGGAAAGCAGGATAGGAGACCTTCACGATCGTCGGGTCAAGAGTGTCGGGACGGACGCCAAAACCAAAACAAATCTTTTGAGATTCAATTTGATGCGTGTAAAGCGGGACAAATATTGCAAGTGATTTTTTGATTGTCGGGTTCCAAATAACGAGACATTAGATTAGAACCATAAACAAAACACGAAAGACCATTAGAATTGCCAAGCGCAATCAAAGATGAAAGCCTTAAATCATGAAGTGGCGTAGCGATTAGCTTTTCATCTAAACCTAACATAAACCCTTGGTGACCCGGATCGAATGTTAGCGTAAAAACACGCATCATTACGGCGAACACCGTAATTAAAGATGAAGCTTCCACAATCTATACTAGCCTTCCATAACTTGCAAGCGATGCGTGGGTGGAGTATAGACTTAGGAGGTAGCCTACGGATGATATCTAGTTGAACATCCGGTGGGATATTGTCGGACATTTTGTTAAAGAAAAGCGAAAGATTGAGATAAAGATGTGAAGTGACCAAAGAAGAAAGAAATATTTTGTTAAAGAAAATTAGAAAGATTTGTATTGAAGAAAGAGATTGGGAGCAGAGGCATTAAAGGACATGTAGCATGATGTACTTTAGGGCAACCAAATAATATTTAATTAAGGTGTATACCAAATATTAATAACGTATACATAACCAATATAGAATTGGTTTACAAACCATACGCCTTTTTGTGTATGTGCACTGGTATAAAAAAAGGAAATGCAGTTGAGCTTATAAAAAAATACAAAAAATAATAATCCATAAGCGTTATATATAACACAAGTAAAAATAAGTATAGTAAAAGTTGAAAGAAAAATCATGCACAAGTCAACATGTGACAATAATTATGGGTCAAAAGGACATTAAGGATGGTACCTTGAGAGACCGACGACAATTTTGTATTCAACCTTGTGCTTGATAGAAAAAGTATTCAAGCATCCGTTCACGGTAAGCTAACGTTGTTTGAAGAGGGTCGTCTACTTCGAGAGGGTGGTTACGAACAATCATACAATATAATGCACACCCATACTCGCAATCGCCATACAAGTCGATTGTTGTGGGACTTTTGGAAACTTGTATGTGATTTTATAATCCCGGGTGATATGCCCTTACTATGCGATACCCCAACATTTGTTAGGTAAAGTTGAAGTTGTGTTTGTAAATCTCTCTTCAAACCTCGCCACCACCGTGAACCTCTTCCGGTGACCCAAGAGAGTCATAAGCGTAAACAACTCCGGTGCGGATATGGAGCACACGAGTACCAGTGGTTTCGGTTTCATTCACGGAAAATACACGATATATAAACCAATTGAAGAATATTATAAGTTGTTTATATGATGTAGTGCTATATGTACGGTAAGAGGTGCCAAATGACCTTTTCAACATCTCGCCAAGCGACGGGGTATGTTGTGCCATCCGAATAAGTGGTAGGTAGTTTGCCATCTAGGATTTGATTGCGAAATTACACCTTGCCAAAGCCCAATCTGCATCGGTGGTCTAAACAACCACATCAAATCAAGCCATACATCCAAGTCTTTGCGGACATATAAAGCAAATCAAAGCTGTTAACATTCGGTTCCAATGTAACAAAACGAAATAATAAACATGTGTAGGAGACAAGATAAAAATCGGGTTTACTCACTAAGTCGATAAGCCACCCGTGGGTGCAATCCTCAACACATGCCAAGGCTACCCAAAACCCTATAAACAACAACGGCACCGGAGCCCCCAAGGGCGTATAAAGTAATGGTTTTTAAGCTTGAAATAGGTGCGAAGGTAATCGAGCACGATAACCTTCTCCTTGTTGCATTTCGGTGTCGTAAAGTTCCTAAAAAATATATATATATTGAATAACATTAACCATATGATAATGATGTTAATGGATTAACAAGCGAAGATACCTCTACAAAGCGGTTCAATTGCAGGCGAATACAAGTGACTAACGCGACGCGTTTTGGGGTTTCTGAATTTTCACGAAAACATACTTGAAAAATAAGCGAGACAAACATAAAATATTCATTTCGTTAGAATTTAATATGGTGCTTTACATCGGAACCGGCGGTAGGGATAAAAGCCTCGTTAATGACACCTTGCGATCTTGTAAGGCGGCGGCAAGGAGTAGGCGATGTTTTGATAGGCCGGTTGGCGAGTTTGAGAATCGACCATCTTCTTATAATGTTTTACAATCTTTTTTTTTTCTTGAGGTTGTCGTTCAATTTTACTCTCTTTCTTTTGTTTGTATTATTATGGGAGAAAAGTTCTTCCAATGGAGGTTTGTCATTAGGACCTACCACATTTGCAAATGACAATTTGTTGGATTTAACACGAGATTTAGGGGCTTGGGGTCTTTCTTTGTTGGTGTTTCTTCTTGGGTAACAACAACGACATCATTATTACGGATCGGAGGCCAACAAACGAGTTTTCCTCAACCACATTCAATTCTTGCTCATCAAAATCCATTAAATCTAAAGACGGAACAAACAATGTTTTATCGAGGCCTTTGTTGAAATTATCTCCGGAGGAAACACGTCCCAACATAGGTGTGTCATTTTCGCCAACCACATTTACATTTGATGAGTTATTGTCTTTGAGCTGCGATTTGAAAATATAGTATGTTAAAAACAACACATTAAAATCTTTTATTTATCGGCGTTGTTTCTTGATAATGTAGATACCTCAAGAGCTTTGTTGGTTGGTGTTCCTTCTTACATCGCACACCAACAATATTGTTAACGGGTTCGGGTTCCCAGGCAATTGTTTCGAACCACATCTTCTTTGTTCATTATCACAATCCATTGCATCTACTGAATTATCACACGAAACTTTATAAATCGTTTATGTACGACGACCAATCGATACCACAATCCGGTTCCTGATGAATTTAAATTATATATACATAAGTATGAACATATGTTATACTTGATATGTAAAGTCTAAATGAAAGATAACATACAATAATGGGGTCACTGGGTGTTTTTTTTCATCGTTTGGTGCAACTGGTTGAAGTTGAGTAGTACGATCACCTCCATATTCCATAGCAGGACATTTTTGGGTCATGGCACAAGCTTGTACAAGAATCCCAAGGTTATATGGTTGCGTTTCTTTAAGCCCATCATCATTGTCAATGTCCGTTGCATCTTCGCATCGACGACCTTATCCCGTTAGGGCCTAGAGTATGACACGGCGTGGCTGTAGCGCCCAAGGTTTGATATAAGTGTACACACGAAGGATTATTTGGGTTTGGTATAACATTGGAGGCAACCTTAAAAGTAAATACAAACCTTCGGATCATCGGGATTAACGTCGAGTCATTTGTATTGGCACAACTTTTAGATTTTTAGGAGCGAAGGCGCATCATTTTAAGACCCAAAAGTTGTTGTACTTTTGAAACTACGCTTTTGACATTCGTAAACACATCAAATACGACCGGTGTGTTTCGACCGAATGAATGCCATTTTCTATCATCAAAAGTTTTGATCCAAATCCACTAACTCACGAATTCTGACCCTGTTGAAAGAGTGGTCCCGTTTGTGCACCATTTAAAGAAGATTGTTGCTCAATGTTGAGTTGCAATGCGTTTTCGGGTAACCCTGTAGTTGACTTTCCATGACGGTGTGTAAATTGAAAGCGTCCACGAATTGATTAGAGTGTTGTGCGGTCTTCTCACAACCGTCTATATGCAGCGCAGACAAACCATCTATATATTGGCCTTTGTAAATACACCACGGTTGCTTCATTTCGACTTGTGTTGCGAAATTTCAACAATGGGAGTTGAGTCCTAAGAACAAAAAGAGTTACAATTTCGATATTGTGAACAAATTTAGGTACAAGTTAGTATAGTCGCATCATAAGGCGTGTGATGCCTACCGGTCCAAAGAGATTACAACAATCTGCGTTCCAAAACTTTTCAAGTTCTGACCAAGCAAGACCACGTGGAATCACCTTGTTGTCTTTCACCCACCAAAGTGAGCTTCTAGGAAAACTCTCCAAAATCCAAATCTGTAATAGGCACACCTGTCATCGTTAAAAATGTCTAGCTATGCAGTTATCATTTTTTAATTTGTTTAAAGTTTTAACAAACTAAAGGTCATCTGTTTACGATGAAACAATACGTTTATGATGACAATTACAAAAAAATCGCAAACTAAAAAGTGTTATAACATTGCTGTAATCTAAATTACGGGTAACATTTATATTACGTGTATACACAGCAAAGACAAGCATTGCATAACAATTAAACAACATCATTATTTATAGGTAATTTTCGATTGAACAAAATAGCAACAACAAAATAGAATCAAAAGCTTTTAATAACTTTGTTTTCTAAAACAAACATGTTATCAAACAAAGACATACATACATTAGTACAAACTACGAGAATTCAAACCTTGAAAGCCCAAGCGAACCCGTATAGATTGTATGTGGCCTTGAACTTTGGGTTTTTCAATTTTAACAGATGATCTTTTACGTGAATATGAACAATATTGTGATCCTTTGATAAAATTTATGCCACATATATTCACCCCAAGGAAATACATTCAGGCTTCAAAATCATCAACCAAGGACAATAAGTGATTATGGATGCAATTCTGTCTTCTTTTCCCATAAACACCACTCTGCTGACTACCCAGACACACACCTAACAACATCCTCATCGATCCTCATCGAAAGCGATAACCACCTTTTTCCATCCTTTTTGAATCATTAACAAGTTCCAAAAGATCAATGGCATGTACATTTGTTATACCATTACTCTTTTTCGGAAATACACGATCACGAAAGCGCTAGATCGTTTTTTCGCTTTTGAAACTTTGCCAAATCGAAACCACATTATCGGACAAAATTCTTTCCGACCAAACCTTAACGAATGCTCCCTATTTGGAATGTTAGTGGAGGAATCGGAGGATATGTTAGAAACATATACGGTGTTGCAAAACATAATGCATCGAAAGCGGTCATTCTCGCACGACTTTATATCCAACCATGGACCAAATATTGTTTGCACGAACAACCTTTCCGGTTTTCGTTCTTTGACAAACGAGTTTAATATCTGGCGACAACTTCAATGTAGAACGAGCTGCGATTTTACAATTGTACAACTTTAATTTTGTCATACGTAATTATCTGATAAAATTAATTAGGGGTTAGAGGTTACGTGAATAAGATGTGGTTTGTGAGTGTGTGCGCGTGATCTAGAAGAAGATGTTTAATTGTAGAAGTTGTTAAATTGTAGTAGAAGATGTTTGATTGTGTGTGTGTGTGCGGCGTGATGGTGTGTGAGTACGTGTCGATTTATTAATATTACTTTTATAATCTGACCATTGTAAATTGACCATATTATCCTCGTGTATAAATACAAGTTGCCCAATAATATATAGTTGCCGAAAATACATTTTGGTTGCCCAAAAACAATACCTTACAATACATGACAAATCGTTCAAAATATGTACTTTTCATACCTTTGTCGGACACGTGGCACCATATGGTTGGCTACAAGAAAATCATTGGGCAACAAGTCCATTTCCGTAAGGCAAAAAGCGTGGTCCATAAAGTGATATGCATCGGTATGCGGTCTATTTGACTAATTTTCTATATTACACACATTACGTATGAGAGTTGATGTTAAAATAATTAATACATATAAATGTTATTATTATTAATTATTTGTCATGAAATAAAAACTTAACGATAGTTAATATTTAACGAGTTTAGACTAGCGTAGTTAAATGTAAACTAAAAGGACTAGAGATGAAATTAGTGGACAAGAAGATCTAGAACCCTCTTGGGTCCTATGGCGGTCGTGGGTCTCCAAAGCCCAAGGAGGATCTTTTCTTTGTCACCAAGTTATTAGAAACCTATAAATACAAACCCTTGTATTCATAAATCTAATCTTGGATCACCAAAGAACCCTAACTTCTTCTCCTCTCCTCCCCTTGTGCTTTGGCCGATCGTCCCACATCTCTAACCCCTAGGGATTCGATTTTCCATAGCTCAAGTATTAGTGTTTGTTTATTTGTGATTCAAGAACCTAGCTTTTCTAATTGATTCGCTAATAATACGTGTGTACAAAAACGAAGAGCAAATACATTTGTGTTTGTACATCTTGGGTATTCGACTTTTGGTGTAGTCGAATTTGTTAAACCCTAATTTATTAGGGTTTAGGGTTTCTTAGTTCTTGATCTTAATTTGGGGCTTTCATAAACCCTAATTGCATTGATTCATAAAAGATACGCATATACTTTTAATTCGGTTAATTAAATTACAAGTATTATTCCTATTACTTCACTGCATGCTTTGATGATGTTTACTTGTTTTCTATAATTGTTATGATTAGTAAAACCCAACGATCTCCACACAAATATGTTTACTTTCTTAGTTACCTACTTGTTCCATAAAGTCTCTTGTCCTCCATTCTTGATCCTTAACGTTCTCTCCTCCACCATTTTTGTTAGATCTTTAGCGTGAATACACCATCCTCTTGAAGCGTCCATTTCCATCGATCCCTACAATCATTATCAACCACGGCGTTTTGCAATAAATTTATTAGTTCATCAAATTCCCTACATACCCTCCTACAGGTTCTCTAACCCAATCCCATTCACACATCCACTCGCTATCTACCCATCTCCCTTTATCCGCTACCCTACCCCTTACTACTATCTAGATGATACAACCTAGAAACCTATCACATAATCTCACATCTCCAATGCATCTATCTATCCAAAATCCTACTTCCTTACCATTCGCCACCACCCCTTGAAATGACGATAAAAACTCAATCCCCACCCTCCAACTCCTCTCCTATTCTAATAATTTCGCTCCATACCCCACCCTAAACATCCGCCCCGCCTCTCATGCCCCTACCTCCACTAACTCCATTTATGCTTTTAATGACTCTAACCCACAATGCACCTCTTCTTTTCTAAACCTCCACCACCATTTCCTAAAGTGCCCAATTTTTGCCAAGTGACCCAATGTTTAACCCTCCTCGTGTGAAGCTAGCAACAAATCTCATTTTACCCATGCTAATTTTTACCCTCCCCACCCCTCCCCAAAGAATTTTTGAATACTCTCAAGTTGTTTTAACACACTCGCGGCACACGGAACATCGAAAAGTAATACAATGGTAAGCTTCCTAGAATTGATTTAACTAGTGTTAGCGACCCCCAAAGGACATCGATTTTGCTTTCCACTCGGCTAGACGTTTTTAAATTTCTCGATCACTGGGTTCCAAGCACTAACCCGTCTCATATTTTCTCAAATTGGCAAACCCAAATATGTAAATGGAAACTCCACGATACCACACTTCATCCATCTTGCCATTTCGCTAATCTCCACATCATTAACTCCCCGTAAAGCTTAATTTTATTATAATTAACTCGAAGCCCGGACACTTCTTGAAACATTTAAGAATACACATCAACGATCTAGCATTCTCTTTGCTCCACTCTCCAAAGAATATAGTGTCATCCCATATTGGAGATGAGACACCATCACTCTGTTAACCCAAATCTGCGCCTCTAAATGCCTTTATCCACTGCCTCCTTAACAATCGCATTCAAACCTTGCCGCTAAAATAAATAGAAAGGAGATAACATATATCCTTGCCTTAACCCTCTTTCCAAGCAAAACTCTTGGTTGGTGATCCGTTTACTAAAATCGACATAGTGGTGATCGTAAACAACTCTCAATCCACTTACACCACTTAATTATGAATCCCATTCTTTTCATTATATCTAATAGAAATCTCGAGTTAATCTTGTCGTATGATTTCTAAATCTACCTTAAACATTAGACCTTTTCTTTACTTTTCTTCAAATATTCTATCGATTCATTTGCAATTAAAATTCCGTCAAGAATATATCTATCTTTTATGAATGCATTCAGAATGTCTTGCTTAAAATGTTGTCTTGTATTGTTGTTTCTAAAATTACTTTTTTTTTTTTTTCTTGATGATTCATCTCAATCTTGATTTCAATCACATCTTGTCATCTTGGATGATGATGAAGACTTGTCGTCAATTGTTAAATATTACACGGAAAACTTATACACAATATCTCATCTAAAACTATTTGCCTATATAAAATCTCATTGTTATGCACGGATACACATCTTGCATGTAATAATAATATCATGTGTGTTTTGAAAATCTTCTATAGATGATATGCACTTTGATATTCTTGAGTTCCAAAGAGTAATAATAAGCACAAAATACTCGTAAATTAGCATTTCACTAATTGACTCAAAAATACAACGGACATGTCTTTTATTGGGTTAAATTAATGTAATAGCAACGTATTTTATCAATTATTAGACATGAAACCAAAAAATACTACAATACGATAAACTTCACATTTTTGTGTCGTCTTTTTGATATTTCATGACTAGTTTTACACTGCTACCTATTATGTGGTTTTGTTATCTACAAGAAGACACAAACATATCCGACCTATGTTTGTGGAGTAATTATCGAGGCGGACCTAGTACAACCTAGGTAGTGCGGGAACCACCTTAGAAATTTTCTCTTTTAAGAAGCGCTATAGTGTTTTTAGGAACCACCTTGGAAAAACACAGGGAACCACCTTATAAGCTTGGATCTAGTAGAATGGAAGAAAAAAAATAGAATTTCAAAAGAAATCTCACAGGAGATCGGAGTATAATACCGGTAGCTAGTGAAGAAGATGAATGGTGAAAGAGAGAAGTTTGGTCAAAGTCTTTTGTTAAATAGAGTACAAAATATTTCAAAAGTAAGTTGCTTTTATTCGGATGTAGCACTTTTGATAGTTTGGATATAGCAATTTTCGAATAAAGTCACTTTGGGGAGGGTGGATGTTTTCAACCCTAATACCCTAAGGGTGCCACGTCACCTCTATCCAATAAAACCTTCCAACTCAAAACTACCCCAATACTACCCTAACACTACCCTAACAAGTGGGGTGGTACCCTAATACCAATTCCATTTTTTTTTTTTTAAATACATAAAATCACATACAATATTTAAAATAAAAACATACCATTTCATTAAAAAAAACATTACATAATACTTAAAAAAACATTACATAATACTTAAAAAACATAACATAATACTTAAAATAACTAGATTAAAATAAAAAAATCCATTAATCATCGAGATGCGGCAAGTCTTCACGTACTCGTGCTCCAGTGAGATCATATCGAAGGCGGTCATGGAGAAATTAGTCTAGTAACTCCGCTACCACACGTCGTCGAACCTTTGGACCGGCGCATCCATTATATGAGCCGGTGAGATTGCCCTCCTCGTTTTATAACCATATTGTGCAAAATAACACGCATGAACACGATTGGCAATCTTAAGCTTTGGTCATAGCTCGAGAGGTCGATCGAGAATTTTCCATTTTCCTTTGAGAGCACCAAAAGCTCTCTCGACATCCTTTCTCGCTCCTTCTTGTAACCGTAAATCTCTTTTCCTTTGGGTCGCTTGGATACGGGTATGCTTTAACAAGTGTGGACCACTTAGGATAGATTCCATCGCCAAATAGTAGCCGCGTTTGTAAGCGTCCATTCACGTGGAATGAACTATTCATCGCCGTTCCATTTGTTGTAAGATACAAGTCATACTCATCGGGCGGATTGCGGTTGCGAGTTTCCTAACGGTGATGTGATTTTTGTTTCGTAGTGAAACTTTTTGAAATCGCGCATCGTAGCCTTCTTGAAAATATGGGTATCTCGCTTCAATGTCACCCACTATTTGCAAAACATGCTTTTCTCCATTCGAAATTTTTTTAAAGTACTGTCGTTGTACTTTGGTGTTTCAACGAACCAATCATTCTCTAAAGTTTCAAGACCTATATCCCGATGACGATTTACGCTAGTTCGGTGAGAGCTTGCCGTGTCTTCATAATCTTGAGCAGCTAGTTGAAGCATATTTTGCAACGAGCTACCCGTGGATATCTCGTCGAGACGAAGAAGGAACAACGTGATCGGAAGAATCGGTGACATTTTTTGGAGAGGTTATTTAGTGTGTGTTTTTATGATATGTTAAAGGTAATGTTATTTGAAATGTAAAGTTTGTTAAATAGGAAGATTTTTTTTTTTTTTTTTACCCAACGTTCAAATTCATTAGCGTTCAAAATTTCCAAGCGGTCACTAGCGGCTTCAAGCTCATAAATCAAACCGGACGTCGAACCCGAGCTAGGCGGGCGGTGTTGCCGCTCGGGTTCACGTGCCGATGCCTAACCCGAGCACGACTCCGTCATACCTTATATACCTTGAATACAACAAATTTAAGATGGGTAGGAGACTTGGTTTTATTTGTGTGGCTAAAGCATGACCGCAGCTATTTGTAACCTCTTTCAATGCATTTCTATTTTCATTCTTTAGACTATATTTTACATTTCTATTGTACTTGATTTAATATACTCAAAACTTTTAGATAATATGGTTAATACTTAAGAGTGATGATCAAATGAAATAAAGTTGAAATGAGAAGAATGAGAAGAAACTTCAACGCATTTCGGATGCACCTACAAAAGTAGATGCATCTCCCTTAAATTATTTTTTCAATTAAAATGTGTGGCTCGAATATTTCTCACTCTTACCGTTTTATTTTATTTTCTCGCTTGATCTCTTCCCTAATCTTGTACTTAATACCAATGTAGAAGATACATACATATGCCAATCAGATATAAACTTTAATTTATTTCTTCATATCTTTGAACATTTAAGAAACATTGTACCGCGACACGGCGAGAGTTCCTTGTTTAATTAACCATGTTATATTGTAACGACAAGACATAACGTAACTCGACTCATGAACCGTTTGACTTTTTGACCCGTTAATTTCGTTGTCTCAACTACGCGAGGAACCACCTTACATTTTGTTACGGGTCCGCTAACTGGTAATTATATACAAAAATTCAAAAATATGTTGGTGGGTACCTTTTATTTCAAAATGTGATTTGAGCATGTACACAAATTAATTAAGCAGGTGTACGCATACCATTGTTAGCATACATACATATTACTAGTACATTGTATTGTGCTGGAGTATATAATACAGTACGTCTTTGGTGGACATCTACCTTTGAAAATACATAAAATTAATAGAGGTTTATGCCAAAAGACGTTGATTGTACAACAAGCAATCTGTCAAATTTGAACCACGTACTCAATATTGTGTAGGAAAAGACGTTGATTGTACAACAAGTGTTGATACAAAAGTTGGACGTTTCGGTTTGGAGCTCGGTTCTCGTACCAATTGAGAATTGCTTGCTGAGACTGCGCACTAAGAGACAAGAAACACCGTTAGGCTTACCGTGGGATTGTTTCCCACGATTATCCTCCGCGTGAGAGTAAGTAATCGATTTAGGGTTTAAGGAGTTTTAGGGTTATGAGATCGTACCTTAAGCGAGGGATGTGATTCCTTTATATACGCACGGAATCCTTGTTGGTTCCGTGTTCCCCAACCTTCGCGTATCCCGCCTAAGTCGGTTGGGAATGATTATCTTCTTATTTTAGAAGATATCGGATATCTATTCCGTAAATAGATTTGGACTTGGGCTTTCGTGAGCCCAAACGCTTATTAGTATTGGCCCGGTTAAATGCGGGCTTGTAAGTATTGATGTAGTCGGGTTTATGACCCGACTCAGACTATCGTCATCATGTCCCAGTCTAGTATGCGCGAGTGCATAGCTGCGGATGCTAGACTTATGACCGTAGTCAAAATAAAATAAAAAAAAAAAAAGCGCACGAAGCGTATGAGAGAAGCCATACCCTAGGTGCATTGCATCTAGGCGGCAAAATGAATTGCAAATGCCTCGTTAGTCGGGGAAAAATCGTCCCGCGTCCCATCAAGCAATCTCAACCACACGAGTATGAGGTGGGATCCGCGTGTCGCCAATCGTGTGGAAGAGAAAGACTTAGGAATTAGAAATTCCGGTATTAAAAGTCGGTCACCTCAGTATATGTAATCGTTAAGCTCGTAGTCGTAGTTCTTTTAAGTTAAGTTGTAATTTAGTTAAGTAACACCGTGGAGGACTGACGGTCTTTACCTCTCTGTATGCACGATCCACACCCAAAGTGTGGCGAGTTATGTAAGACTATAAATACTCTACCTTCCAAGGTAGAGTTGGAACTCATAATAATATCTTTCACTTTCTCTCACTAAGTTCCCTAAACCTCTAACTTTCTCTCTAGAATTCCATCTTATCGCCACTTTGTGTTATGGTTTGATGTGTGTGTGAAAAGTTATATCTTACAATTGGTATCAAGAGCCATGGTTAGATCATATCTTGCACATCTTTGGATTTATAGTGGTTTTAGGTGGTTTTGAGTTTGAAAAAGTTTAGTGGTTTTGCATCATTTGGTTGATCTCTAGTGTTAAAGTTTGAATTTTGTTGGTACTTTTGTGTTTTGAATCATCATAAGTGTTTAGGTTTTCATTTGGTAAGCTTGAATCATCTTGGTTGGGTTGTTTTGGATTGAAAAGTGATGTTTATTTGGTTTTCATGGTAGCGAGTTAGTTCACGGATAACATTTCTTCATAGCGACTTGCTTCTTTATTTTGTAGCGACTTCACGGTGTTAAAAGCTAGCGAGTTAGAGCTAGCGAGTTAAAGGACAAGTAGTGGACTCTCCACTACGGTGGCGACTTGTGGTAGCGACTTAGTCGATGTGAGTTGCTCTTTAGCGACTTGTGTCTCTAGCGACTTGTGTGGCAATTCGCCAAAATTTGGTTAGCGACTTGGTGCATGTGAGTTACTACTTAGCGACTTGTTTTTCATTAGCGACTTGGGATTCTAGCAACTTGGGTGTCTAGCGAATTAATTGGTAACGACTTAGTGAATTTGTGTCTAGCGACTTAGAGCTTTATCATCTAGCGACTTGAGTGATTGTTTACGGTTTTCTCTTGATTTAGTAAAATCCGGTGAAAGAATCTATTTCCGGTTTAATCATTGAGTTATAAAATCCGTATAATCGATAACATGTCCTGCGTCCCTCTGTCATCTCCGCATTGTTGGGGATGTACAAGCAATGGATCGGATACTAAATCCACCCATGCTTGGCAGGCCGACTACGATTCTTGGGCTCAACGAATCGATTGTATTGCCTTGGAAAGGAAAATGGTGTCAATATTCTCAAATCCATTGATGAAGGACCATATCGAGTTGAAGCGACTAGAGACATACTTGATACTAATGAAGATGGTACTCTATTTACGGAATGGACGGACCTAAGATGTATGATGAGCTTGATGATAAGGAGAAAAGAGATTTGATGCGAGATATCGGGGCTTCAAACATTGTTCTACAAGGTCTTCCTAAAGATATCTACAAGGCGATCAATCATAACATGAAGCAAAAGGCGGTTTGGGATAATGTCAAGATGCTTCTCTCGGGTTGAGAACTAACTATGGAAGGCAGAGAATCGACTCTATGGCCAATTTGAGCACTTCAAGATGAAACCCGATGAGAGTGTCTATGAGTACTATGTGAGATTTCATAAGTTAGTGAATGACATGAGGAACATCGAATGACTATGCCTAACATTCGGTTGAATTCAAAATTTGTGAACAACATGAATCCCGAATGGCACAAGTTTGTTACATTGTGAAGCTTACTAAAGGTGAAGAACACAAACTATGAGCAACTCTATGCCTTCCTCCTTGAGAATGAGAGACATGCCATGTTTGAAAAATTGATTCTCAATCGGTTCAAAACCAACCAGGGAGAGACAAGTTAGTCTAATGACTCAACGACTTTCTACTCGAACATTGGAATCACAACCAAAGCATCACAAGTCATTCCCTTGGGTAGCGGTAATCACAAACTCATTCACGATCCTATGTTCAAACAAGGCGTCTTTGATGCACGCGTGGATAACATCGTGAATCAACTAGCTCTACTCATTAGTCAAAACATGAATTCTCTCACAAACCAACAACAACCTCTGACCGCTTCCAACCCACATAATCAAGCCTTTGTTAAAGATGGAAGGATGGTGGTGCAACCGATTCGGGAAAGACAGTATGATCGGGGAGAGGTGGGCGGAGAGGTTATGTTGGAAACGAGAATCGAGGAAGAAATGGTAACCAAGGTCAACCTAAGCCAATCAAATGCTACAAGCGTGGTGGTGAAGGTCACATTGCAAGGCGCACATCTCCAAAGCGTCCTCGAATCTTGATTACTTGAGATAAGATATTCCGCACAAGCTCGGGACAATGGTCTTTGCGTTGGATGAAGAGGAATTGTTGTTTCTTCTTGAGGTAATGCCAAGACCTATGATGCGAGATGTGGATGAGCCTATTCGGAGATAGGTCATAATCATCGAACGCCTTTCAAGTTCTTGTTGTGATGCATCGACTACGATGTAGATGATGGACCTCTGCACACACAATCTTTATGGCTAGCATCTCTCAATGGTTTCTCCCAAGATCTCTTCTTCACCACTAGCTAGCCCATCAAGGACAAACTCATCTACGAGGTATTAAAGCTATACGATGATCTTGATGTGCAGCGGATGCATGACAAAGTACAACCGATCAAACTGTTGAATCAAATGTTGAAAATATGGGTAATATCAATATTGTCCCATACGATCAATACGATGAAACAAAGTGAAAGTGAAGTTGTACCAAGTGATGCATCTTCTGCGATCAACAATGACTATGTCTTTGATGAATACATCGCATGTGCTCCTAATGATTCCATAATTTACGAACTAAATGCCTATAAGGGCGTGTTGCTATTTATGAACAAAGGGCAAAATTTGAGTTGACCACTCGTGAGCGGAAATGGATGTCCAAGTGAGTACAATTATTAGAAAAGTAAGTTTAGAAGAAGTATTGAAACAAGAATTAAATTCCACGCAAGAAAAATGTTCTAAAACGACTAAGCAAAACAAGAACTTCAAGAAAATGTGAAAATGCTTAAGCAAGAATTTAATGCAAAGGAATCAAAACTCTTGAGAGATTTTTCTAATCGAAAACTTTGAAAAACAAACTTGAAAACAAGTTGTATTTACAAGGAAACACCATTGCATCGCTCACATGATCACTAAGCATAGAGTTCTAAGCGATAAGCATAGCGTTCCCTTGTAGAGGAACCAAATCCAGAGGTAATTAAAAGGCTAGAAATGCTCATAAGGTAATTTATGATGGTAATGAAGTCCTTAAGCCTAGGCGAAACCTAGTTGCATTGAGTGCCTTTGAGGAAGATAAGATTTTAAATGAAATCACTAGGGAAAAGATGAATAAGAAGCAAGATGATCCCAAATGCAAAGAAAAACATAATCTTCTCTCCTCATGATTACAAGAAGGAAAACTGGATTGCCTTGAACAAGTTTAAGCCTCGGACTTTGTTGACTCCGAACAAGTCTTCGGAAAATGGATTTAGATAAGCGTAAAGTGAAAATATTGTAGAAACAAACCCTCCCTTCGGAAAATGCCTAGAGCAACTGTGTATCCTCCTAATACACCTATGCATCTTGTACCTAGAACAATTGCCACTAAAAGCAAGACATTAATTAGCCAATACGTTATATTCCAACTATTTGTTGATTTTGAGAAAACTTGCAAGAAAAGGATCACTCCCAGCTGGTATAACGAAGGTGAAGAGGTTTTGAACAAATGAAAGAATGTTATTTAAGCGAGGTCATGCCCTTCTTTAAACTTCTAAAAAATCACTTTGAGAGTCTTAAAAAGGGTAGAAGGCGATATTAAAGGTATGGAAAAGGAATTTGATGCAATGGTTCTTTGAAGTTAGTGATTATGCGTGCACTAAAATATAATGAGATTGAGAGAAAGAACTTACATACATTAAATGAGAATCTTATTCTTGAATGTGTTGCTCAAGATGTGTTTTTTCATCTTCAAATTGCTCTATTAATGCTTCAAATTTCATGAATTATCTGTGTACTGAAAGTCTCCCATGATCGTGTCATTGAGCTTGAAAAACTAATTCTAAACTAAATGATAAAATTGAGCTGGATGATCATGACAATTTGGTTAAACATTTTCTAAACTAGAAGTTGAGTATTTTAATCTACAACTAAAATATCAACATCTCAAAGAAAATGTCAAAACTTCAAATATCAAGACATCTTGGATGCTCGAGTTTGATGCGGTTTTCAAATTAACAAGCGAGATGAGCAGATTCAAGCTCGATGTAACACGATCGAAAGTTGAAAGCCCAAATCTCTCGATTAAAGGTCAAACGAACAATATGACGGGCTCCCAAATGCCTCCTTCTTTAGATTCTCGGAATTCTCAAGCGTTTCACCTTCAAAACCTAGTAAATGCTTTACAAAGGAAAGCGAAAGTTTTCTAGAAGAGAATGAAAAGGTTAAACGTCATTTCAATGAGTTGTTTGAATCAATTAAAGTCACTCGTAACAAAAACAACGAACAAATAACTTCATTGCAAAGGAAATTGAGAATCGAAGAGTCGGGTAAAAGGAAAATGCCAATGATCAATGAGGAGAATGTTGTATCTAAGGTTCACTCGCAATAAATCGCTTTATCGTGACATATGTCCCCTCACCTTAGGAACAACAAACTTGCCATTCAAACATATTTCTCATCCTCAAGGATTGCTTAGAATACTGCGTGAGATTGTTGAAGAGGATAAGCTAGAAACCTCATGATAATGCAATTGGACATGCATGCTTATATGCCAAACGATCTCAAGAAATCTTAGAATGCTTGATCACCATATGCCCAAAGACATTAGGTGAGAGAGTTAACCCTTTGATTCCATGCTCGATGCCTAAGGCCAAATATGAGATGCACTCGATTCCCAATGTTTTGAATGAGAGTCGTAGTGTACCCTTGAGTAGTTCGATTCTAGATCATCAATGCTAGGAAAGTGAACTCTAATGTGCCTTCTAGGAGTACCAATCTCGGTACATCTAGCTTTATGAAAGTGAACCGTAGTGCACTGCATGTAGTTCGGATCCCAAAGACATCTAAGCGGTGATGCAAGAGTAGTAAAACAAACTAATGTTCCCATTCCCTACAGAGAGTGTCGGTGACATTAAAGGGAGCGGGTCAAAGTCTCAAGACAATACAAGGAATGATAGGACCTCTCAAGCTAAGAATGTGCCTTTGGAAGAAAGTAGAAGAACAATCTAGGAACCTTAAGTTTGAATCGAATAAAGCGAATCGTGTTGATTCTAGTATTAGCCATAAGCGTCTTGTAATTAATCCAATTCGATACTATTTGCAAACCTTGTGCGATGATTGCTTGAATTCATTTCTAATCATGGATGTGATGTCAATGCTTTGCCTAATGATGTTAATTGTCCGATTAATATTGTTAATGCTAAAATTCATGCTAAAAAGGCTAAAAGGCAAAAGCGAAAGAAAGTTAGAAAACAATGGAAACCGGGAAGAACATTGATGAGAATAGGTTCTTATTGGATACTGTTGGTCATAAGACCAATCGAGATAATGCCCACTAGAAAATGGATGCCTCTTGGTAGAACTATTCCTTAAGAAGTGGTCACTGCTGTAAGCAGGACTAATCTGAGACACTAGTATTGCATCTACTCATAATGATTCCATTACCTCATTGTACGATATGAATGCTTCTATTTACGATGTGGGTGTTCCAACTGCTGCTACTAACCAAATGGAACCCATTCTTGCATGGGGATCCCAATTATCGATTATCCATTCTTGTCGTGTTCAGCTGCAGATCGTTCAAATCGTTACGTGGTACCGGACTCGAGCTATTCCAAGCATATATTTGGTGACGGTCACGGCTCATGAACTTCGTGAGCAAATTCATCGGGACTGTAAGATTTGGTAATGATCATTTCGATTGCTATTATGGGTTATGGAGATTATGTTGTTGGTGATAGTGTCATCTCCGAGTGTATTATGTGGAAGGTTTAGGACATAATCATTCTCTGTTGGTCAATTCGTGACTCGATCTAGAAGTAGCCTTGAAAACATACACCTTTGTTAGAGATCTTAATGGTAAGGAACTGTTGAAAGGAACTCGTGGCTCAAACCTTTACACTATCTCTATCGATGACATGATGAGAGCTTCACCAATCGCTTGTTATCAAAGGCTTCAAAACAAAGTCTTGGTTATGGCATCGTCGTCTCAATCACTTGAACTTGGCACCATCAGCGATCTTTCGAGAAAGGACTTAGTTGTAGGTTTACCTAGACTAAAGTATGAAAAGGATCATCTTTGTTCGACATGTCAATTGGGAAAAAGCAAGAAGTATGCCCATAAACCCAAACCTACTAACTCATCACGAAGTTCTTCATATGATTCATATGGATTTATGTGGACCAATGAGGGTGCGAGAATATCTTTGGGAAGAAATATGTGTTAGTTGTGGTTGATGATTATTCTAGATTCACACGGTCAAGTTCTTAAGGACAAAGGATGAAACTCACGATATCATCATCAAACTCATCAAACAAGCTGCGAGTTAGACTAAACAAAAGCCGTAATTATCGAGCAGACAATGGGCGGGTTTGTCAACAAACAACTTAGTGAATTCTATGAAAGCGTTGGAATCGACCATCAAAGAAGTGTTCCACGAACCCCTCAGCGAGCGGTGTAGTTGAAAGGCGAAATCGTACTCTTGTTGAAGCTGCTAGAACAATCTTGATCTACTCAAAGGTTCCAATGTTTCTGCGAAATTTCAAGCGATTGCCGCTGCATGCTACCACAAAATCGTTCACGATTCACACCATTCATGGAAAAACTCCATATGAACTTGTCCAGCGGAAAACCTAATCTATCTTTCCTTCGTGTGTTTGGTGCCTTGTGCTATCCAACTAATGAGGTCAAGACTTGGGCAAACTTAGAGCTAAAGGCGACATTGGAGTATTTGTAGGATATGCACCAAACAAAAAGGGATACGGATCTACAACAAAAGAACCCGAAATATCATGGAAACAATTCACGTTACGTTTGATGGTGACCGGTCAAATGGCTCTGGACACTCCAGCTCGGGACCCGCACTTCAAAAGCAGTCCTATTGGTTCATCCCTTGTTCCAAACTCCTCTCAAGAAAGCCATATGTACCTCCATCGAAGATGATGTAAAGAAATTGTTTGATCCAATGTTTGATGAAGCTGTATGAGTCTACTACTAATGAGGTCTTGATCCCACAACGAGAGGATGCTCATATTCCGATGAATGAAGTCAATCCTTGATCTCAATATCTTTAAGCCAAGAAGCACTGCTGGCGATCCTTGATCTCATCAACAAATCATCATTCTTCAAATGTACATCATGGAAATGTTTCGACATCAATAATGAAGTTAATCCCTTTGCGACTCTCGAAGATGCTCCATTTGAAAACATATTTGCTACTCTGAATCATCATCGAACCATCTTCTTGAAGACATCGACTCGGCTACTTGGTTCCTCAACAAATGCCACATGAACACCTCGGAAAATGGACTCACGATCATCCATTAGACAACATCATTGGTAATCCTCTCGCTCTGTATCAACCGGAAGCAACTGCAACCGATGCCTTATGGTGCTTCTTCAACTCCTTACTATCTAAGATCGAACCAAAAGATGTTAAAGCGCTATGAATGAAGATAGGCGGTTCAATGCTATACAAGATGAAATTCATGAGTTTGATCGTCTTGAGGTATGGGAGTTAGTACTGCCCGGGGCTGTGCTATGATTATAGCTCTAAAATGGATCTTCAAAGTAAAACTTGATGAGCATGGTGATGTGTTGAAGAACAAGGCTCGATTAGTTGCTAAAGGATATCGTCAAGAGGAGGTATAGACTTTGAAGAATCTTTTGCTCGATGGCTCGAATCGAGGCAATCGAATCTTTTGGCTAATCTTGCTAGTAAGAACATGGTGGTATATCGGATGGATGTAAAGGCGGCATTTACGAGCGGAGATCTTAAGGAAGTTGTCTCGTAAGCCAACCCGAAGGATTCGTGAACCAAGAGCATCCTACTCACGTTTATCGTCTGAAGAAGGCTCTTACGGTTTAAAGCAAGCTCCAGGGCATGGTATGATACACTATCAAAGTTTCTTCTATCAACCGGATTCATCAAAGGAGCGATTGACCTACATTGTTCACCGAAGTCGGGCAAACATTTGATTCATGTTTAAATTTATGTTGATGATATTATTTTTGCCTCGTGACCCAATGGAATGTGATCGTTTTCAAATGAAATGAGTTCAAAGTTTCAAATGTCAATGATGGGACAAATGTCATTTTCTTGGGATTACAAATTTCTCAAAGTCCCGAGGCATTTTCATAAATCAATCTAAATATACCTTGAGATTTTAAAGAAATTTGGATTTGATTCAAGTGACCTGTTGACACCCCATGATTGACCGAACCAAACTAGATGAGGACCTCTCGGGGATCATGATTGACCAAACTAAATATCAGTATGATTGGATCCACGATGTATCTCACTTGCTAGTAGACCGGACATTTTGTTCTCTGTGTGCATGTGTGCAAGATACCGAGCTAAGCCTACCAAAAAGCACCTTGAAGCGAGTTAAGCGGGTCTTTCGGTATCTCAAGGAACCATCAATATGGGACTTTGGTACCGAAAGACACCGGTATATCACTAACGGCCTATGCGAGATCTTGATCATGCGAGTTGTCAAGATACACGTCGAAATACGTCGAGGAGGTGCTCGGTTTTTGGGTGATAAGCTTGTGTTGGTCTTCAAAGAAGCAAATGAGTACTTTATTTCCTCAGAGGTCGAATACATAGCCATGTCATCTTGTTGTGCTCAAATCTTATGGATGAGATCTCGATTATCGACTATGGCTTTGAATTCAACAAAATCCCTCTGTCTTGTGATAATAAAAGTGCTATTGCTCTCTCATGCAACAACGTTCAACACTCAAGAGCAAAGCATATCGACATTCGACATCATTTCATCGGGAACAAGTGGAAAAGGTGTAGTGGAACTATATTTTGTGAGGTCGAATATCGGTTAGCGGACATCTTCACCAAAGCTCTTCCAAGAGAAGCGTTTTGAGTTTATTCTTCCGTCTTGGTTTGAAAAGCCTTCAACGAAACTCTCAAGCGTCTTGAGGAGGAAGGCGAGGAGTAAAGGTCTATCTTCATCTATCTCTTGTATATATCTATTCGAAAATCAAAATACAAAATTATAAAACTTTCAAAATCCATAAAAATCGAAAAAGTCGAAAATCTTCAAAAATATTGTCATTTTGTCATGTTTCTTTCGGTTCGATTATATCTACGGTCTTTGAGCTATCATTCAAAGAATGACACGGGATTTTAGATGTTGTTGAATCTTAAAAAAAAAAAAAAAAAAAAAAAAAAAAAAATCAAAAATTATTTTTGGGAGAAAAAGAAAATGGTTTATTGTCATTTTGAGGCAATAACCAGTTTTAAAGAAAGAACGAGCCATGTTTTACCATGTTTTCAAATTCTATGCTCGATTCTATAAACATTTATCTGCTTGAAAACTAAATGCTTTGAAAAATAACTCAATCTCTATTTTTGATCATCATCGGACTTATATGTCAAAATCTCTATCTCTCAATCAACAACCTCGTCATTGATTGAGGGAGAATGATTTCAATTAAATTAAAAGTTATTTGGCATTAAATTGTTTTCAAAAGATATACATGCATGTATTATAAATGGGTTTAAAGTCTTAAAATCGATCCATATCGGTTAAAACACTATCACAATCAAGTCACAATTCTCCTTAAAAGCTTTCAAAATCAATTTAAATCTATACGAGATCACAAATCTCAAATGATTTGATAATTGTGATCGGGGAGAATGTGTGATTTAAATTGGATTTAAAGCGATAATCGGGTAAATGGTTATAAAAGAATGTACATCTTGTCCTTACCACATGTGACAAGCGATTTCAATTTTTCAATGCACATGTTGAGGGGAGCATCTATCTTAAACCTTTGATTTTAAACATGATCATTCATCCTAATGTGCGGGTTCCTCTAGTATGTGCAAAACTCTCTTCAAACCTAGAGGCACATATTGAGGGGAGCAAATTATGGAAACCTCATCCTTCCGAAATGTTATATCTACTTGATGTTGTTGAGGAAGTGATGTTGATATCTTTAGAAAATGGTAATCAAAAAGTTAATTCTTTCTCTTGCCTCCGTGTGCAAAACATTTCTCAAATACTTGATGCACATGTTGAGGGAGTTCTCGTTCTAAAAATATCAAAACAATTCGGTATAAAATGCTTTGATAATATATCACAAGTATACGAATTGATTTTCAAATGGTTTTCAATTGGATCCAATGGCGGACGAACAATACCAAATAGACCGACCAACTTTACTTCATGTGCGGTGATATAAGGATGATAAGGTTAGGTAAGTGTTCCCATGATCCGCTTGAGCCGGAGGGATCTACCGAGGACAATCCACTAGTTAGTGTAGAAGTCCTTAGGTATGATGATAAAAGGAAAAATGAGATATGGGAAGAGTGCGGACTAAGGCGAGCTAGCTTGGAATAAACCCAACAAGGTTCTAGCTATGAAGTCTTGGTAAGCACGGAAGGGTTGAAGAATTAAAAAGAATTGAATGAGAAAAGGGTGAAAACAAATAGCCCTCCATTTATTCAACCTTAGGGCGGAAACCGGGTTCAATTCATATGCTCTTGATGGTAACATCGGTATTGAAGACAAGGCGTCATGGACCCGGTGGCCTTGCACTTCAACTTTCCAAACCACTCAAGTTCCTCTTAAAGGGCTTGTTTCATTCTCACGGGAACCGACATTATCTATCGACTTTCTCTTAGAAGGTTGATATTGAAAAAGGAGACCCTCTCCCAGTCTCGTTATAGGATCCAAATATGCACAAATTGAGTCTAGAGCCACGAGATCATCAATAAATCTCATTAGGACACTTTCAATGAAGACTCTCTTTTCACACAATGTGGAAAGAGATTATATCTTGAGTCCCACGCATTATCGTTGTGGTATCTTGCGGAACATCCGAGTGATGTGTTTACACATTCACAATGAAGATGGAAAGCCTTCGAGCCAACATCAAACAAGCTCTGGTAGGTGGCATGTGTGATCTATTATATAGATCAACCATGTGACAATGAATGAAACAATGGGGCGATTCAATCTCTTGAATCAATCACGGTTCGAGTTATGGATTGACGGATGCCTTTGAAAACCGGTCTTTGTGCTTAAAACTCTTTTCTTTAGCACATCGTGTACTCATTTTCAAACCAAAAGGTATTTTATGATTGATAATTGATTTTCAATAAAACCTTCGTTGTATTGCAAAAACATTTCTATTGAGCAATACGATTGTTTTTCAAATCTCTTTTCTTGATGATGGACTTAAAATTATTTGGTTCACTCACTCCGTGTTGTCTTCTTTGAGGCGTTCGGTTTGAGAACGACTAGAGCAATTGCGAAACCACTGTCAAGGAGATTCTTAGGAATCCTACACGATCACGAGCAAGTATTTATCTTGATCAGCGGGAACCGTGGGTAGTGTACCTCGATTCATCGAAAGTGGTCAAAGACACTTTCGTGCGATTCATTGCTAAGCTGTTGTATGCGAGTCGCCCGACGTTTGCGGTGATCGAATGAAGCGGTCAATCCATAGCCGCATGCTCACTTAACACATTCATCTCAAAAGAAATCATGATTAGTGCATCAATGACTCGATATTTTCACACCAAGCACGCTCTGCTGCCGCCAATATCGTGATTCAACAAATGCTTCCGCTACTCGATGAGAAGATATCATGATCCGAATGTGAGCATGTCGGTCCCAAAGTCACAACACCACAATGGATGTCTCGGAGATTTTTGATAGTGATGATCTCAAAGATGGCTCAAACTTATAATCACGTGGATCGGTAAAGACCTCCACTTGGAATAACCAAACATGCATTGTGAAGAATCAATGACTACAAGCTTAGACAAAGGACTACATCAAGAATGCAAGATCAATAGTTAAATGTTATATCTATTTGTATTCAATGTAATTTTGGTACATTATTGAGGTGACCTCCTTAGGGAGATTGTTAGGAATTAGAAATTCCGGTATTAAAGTCGGTCACCTCAAGTATATGTAATCGTTAGAAAGCTCGTAGTCGTAGTTCTTTTAAGTTAAGTTGTAATTTAGTTAAGTAACACCGTGGAGGACTGGACGGGTCTTTACCATCTGTATGCACGATCCATGCCCAAAGTGTGGCGAGTTATGTAAGACTATAAATACTCTCTACCTTCCAAGGTAGAGTTGGAACTCATAATAATATCTTTCACTTTCTCTCACTAAGTTCCTAAACCTCTAACTTTCTCTCTCTAGAATTCCATCTTATCGCCACTTTGTGTTATGGTTTGATGTGTGTGTGAAAAGTTATATCTTCAAAGACTATATAACTTATCGTTTCATTTTCATAGGATATCTCACGGTAAAAAATCCATCCAACATTTCTAAAGCGTTGTAAGAGTTGTAATCAGAAAATAATCAATCACAAAGGTAAAGCGTGCGCATTATCAAAAAGTAATAACGATGGTTAAGCAGTTATCGACTTCACCTCCGACCTCACGGGACCGATCGAGGAATTCTTTCAGTTACTTTATACCCAGGATGTGCATCCGGTAGTTCCGGATCGCGAGGCCACGATTGCGATTTCCCGAAGGAAAGGTAGGTGTATATACACGGTTATTCGAATTCGCGAATCAGCGTGTGCCCTTTCACGCTTTTTGTGCGATGTGTTGAACTATTATAATCTCACATATCGCTTGCATTGCATTATCGGTGCCGCCAAAATTACCAATTTTGAAGTAAATTGTCGGTTGTTGGCCATTAACCCCACCATTAACCTATTCGCGCTTTCTACCCACGGCGACGGGCGCATGGGTGGGTGTCTTTGCAAAAGCAGCCGGTAGACTGCGGCTATAATGGATAAATTAGACTCACTTAGAAATTGGAGGAATATTTCTTACGGGTAGATGATACATGCTTTCCACAGAATTATGAGTTTTATACCCGGGAACATTAGAGAGGGATGAGTGCCGGTGCAGGTCTTATGTCGCCGAGGATGCGGGCTGATAAATCGAACCGCATCCCCATTTGTGCCTATCCCGAGGATTTTGGTGCACATGGGAATCGGTAGTAACTATTTTGGTTCGAAGATGAGATCCCTATCTTCTTAGGCGCCAATGACCGGGGTGGGTACTTATTCCTCCATTACCTGCGTCGTAAATAATGTAAGAACAATCTTCCGTATATGGCGCATTATATAACTTTGTTTGTATATGTGTTGTGTTTTCGAGAGATGGATCTATTTACCGTCGATCTGCCTAGCAAAGCCCGTAGGAGTAAAGACAGAGTCACGACTCTTGAAGGATGATGAGGAACCTATTTTGTTGCTACATGAGGCGTCATAGAGCTAATACGAGGGATCGGGGACCGGTTCCTCGGTTGCGGTGGAAGCGACACCCCGCAAGCCGACCTACTCCCGAAATAACCTCTTGTGGGCGCAACCACCGCCTTTAGCCGCTCATCCTATAGAGGAAGAGGAAGAAGAAGAATCAGGGCTTAGTCGAAAAGGACCCGAAGGGGTGATGGTGCAGGCCCCTCAAGGAAAAAACGTCCCGTGATCCAGACTGTGGAATTATCTTCCACGGATGAGGCGTCGTCGCACCCTTCTGCTGATGTCGCGGAGCCACAGTAAGTAAAGCCATATATGTATAATTCCCTTTTGAGGTACTAGGTGTGAATCTAACATTTCACTGGTGATCATTCGCAGGGTAGAGCAGGTTATAGAATCACCCCAAGGCGAGTCCTATCGTCAGCCGCATTACGAGCCTTGAGCGAGGATAATGAAAATCGGTCGATGCGGATGTGCCCATGGAGCAATTGGTTGAAGAATTGGTGCGGTCTCCGCACACCAGTGCACTAATTGTGAAGCTAAAAGACCGAGTATCCGGTGGAAGACCAAAGTGCGCAAAGGACCAAACCATAGCTTTGTTGGGCGCTTGTGGCAAGCACCCGTCTTGTAATTGGATAGCGCCCAGCGCATAGGCTAGGGATCCGGCGCATATGCTCAAAAACAGGTAGAGGACAAGATGGCACTAATGTGCCAAATAAATCAAGATCGTCTTGAGGTTGCGGTACAAGTCTGCGTGCAAGCGGGTGCTTAAACACTTAGAGCGGGGCAAGGAAAACTTGTTTGCGCAATTGGGGAGCTTGGGGCTCTTGTGGTGGTCATTGGAGTGCAGGAAGCAAAAGCTGCGTAAGCTCGACCTGAGTATGACGAGGGTTGTATCCTCGGCTCATGTCCACGATAGCGGAGCGCTTGGTGGCTTATAGGCCGCGGTCTCCGCCTAAGCGCCTCACTACCACAGAATCGCCAGAGGTGGTTAATGCTTTCGGGAAGTTGTGCGGTCGCTCTGGGCGTGGTAAATCGAAGCAATTGAGAAGCTCCATGAGGCCCAAGTGTTGAAGGCGCCGATTGATAAGGTACCAAATTATGATGCGAGTCATATGATCACTTGGTCGCCGCCATGCGTAAAATGAAAGACTTAGAGCTCCCAATGATTTGAGCTTGGTAGCGATCAAGATTATCAGATAAATGTGATTATGGTGGGGTTGACCTTGGCGGCATCGCATCGAGGAGGCCGGGCCTGCGTACCGGACTATTACTTAAAGCCCCATGAGTCTCAAACTTACGTACCTATCTTTCTTGCGTCCTAGGGATAGTCGAATCCCTTTGCTTTGGAAAAGGAGGTACCTTTAAAGGAAGTATTGGAAGCACATGCGACCCGTCTCGCTAAAAAAAAGAAGGTATTGCGGGTAAAGCTATTTTGTGTGGGGTTGGTGCGGCTCACTTGCCAAGGTCTGATGGTGTGCCAGTCAGTGTGGCCACTGTATCACGTCAGGATGCAGACATGTTGAAGGGTGTTAACGAAGCCAAAGATGCAAAGAGTCATGTTGGCACTTCTTCCCTTAAGCGTTGTAGCAGCTGGTAGCTGACATGTTGACTATCTTTTGTACTAACTCGTAGTTATGAATAAAAGTTTCTTTTTCGTTTGTTGCTTGTGGATGTTTGTAATGTATACGTATCTGTCTGACTATGCGTAAAAGATGTATTTGTGGCCGTGTTCGCCAATGCAAATATAGGAGATCCATAATCATGTATGAAAATCAAAGTATACTAGAGAAATAATTCCAAGTATTTTATCATAATCGTGTATGGTATGATATTCAGCGTGCTGTAAATATCTCATTAAGGAAGCAAGTGTCTTGGTTCCTAAGTTGTTAAACGTGCACGTGTGCGTTGCTGCGCAACCATCGTGGGATGCGCATATATCTTATTCCAACGTCTTGAGAACAAGGTGTTTAACAAGGATGCGTGATCCAGTGTTGATGGGTTTGCAACCCTCTTACTCAACAAGTTAATTAGTAGGTCAACTTATCCTTTTACCATCGTGGGTCTATTCATAGTGCATGCACGCCATCGTGGGCAAGAAATAAAAAATCGTTAAGACATACAGTATATGGAGATAACAACTTAAAATGTGTCGCGGAGTTAGCTAGAAACCGCGGCGTTTTATTGATACTTGCAAGTTTTTTGAGACATAAGAAAGAAAACGATAAATATGAAAATAAAAGCGAATACATGAATATTTATTGAGCATCGAAGTGCGGAGCGTCTGTCTTGTGTGTCAGTAGCTATTCTCACGGTAGCACCTCTTGAGATTCCGATGTTCCATGTCTTGTGAGGTCACGACCATCTAAGCCTCGTAGCTTTGTCTGCACGCCTGTGCCTATTGCTTGGTAACCTCATAAGGTCCTTCCCACTTCCGGTCCAGAGCTTACTGTATCTTCTGCGTGGCTCGCCTCATTGGCACAGTGGACAAAGTCGCTCGGTGCGAATGAAACACCGCGCACCTTGGCATCATAGTATCCTTTCATTTTTACTTGACTTTGCCTCCCGTGTGGCTGCGTTCGCGTCTTTCTTCCAACGGATCAAGTCGACACGTCTTTCATCATCGTTTGTTGCCACATTGATCTCCGCGGTGCGGATAGTTGGCATGCCGATCTCGGTTGGTATAACGACACATCCCGTAGACTAGAGAAGGGGTGTCCCTGTCTTTGGTTTTATTGAGGTGCGGTGAGCCCACAAGACATCGCAGCTCTTGACCCACCTTCCTTTGTGCTGCCCAGGCGCTTTGATTCCTTCGCCTGTGCTTGATTTGCGCGCTCTACTAAGCCATTGGTTTGTGGGTGTGTGGCGGCCTTGAAGTGTTGGGTAATGTTTAACTTCTCGCACCAATCTTTGAAGGGATTGTCGCAATTGTTTCCGCTATCCGATATGATTTCTCCGGGTAATCCGCGGCATACTATGTTGTCCCGGACAAAGCGTTTCACACAGTTCTGCGGTGATTGTCGCCACCGCTTTTGCCTCGATCCACTTGGTAAAGTAGTCTCTGACTACTATGAGAAACTTGAGACCACGCCGCTATTGGAAACGGACCGCAATATCAATGCCCCATTTGTAGAATGGCCATGGCGCCAGAATTGGCGTTAGCTCGTCCGTGGTTGGGCGGGACGGGTCTATGAACTTGGCAATCATTGCACTTCCTTATTAAGTCCCGCGCATCTCGATGCATGGTTGGCGATGAGTATCCCGATCGCATGGCACGTGCTACAACGGACCGTGGTCCTGCGTGCATCTTTGCATGAGCCTTCATGGATTTCTCGCAGACGTAATTTGCTTGTAGGGGCCGACGAACGGAGCCATGGCCGGAGGAAAGAACGTCGAGACGGTATGTTGTCGCACATTGAATCTCTCTACCAGACGCCGTATTCTGCGAGCTTACATGCATTCTTGGGGTAATGTTCCTTTGCGTAAGAATTCCGTGGCGATGTCATCCATGTAGGACCATCCTCCTCTATGATTGCGGAGACTTCCATCTCGATATTGATTTGCTTTCGGTGTTTCCACCAAAGACTTGCTTTGATAAGTGTGCGAAGCTTGTCGAGGCGATCTTGCTCGAAGGCTCGCTTTGCGATTTTCTCCCCTAGTGGACTTGCTTGATAGTAAATCTGTCAAAACTTTTGATCGATGTCTTAGTCTTCTCAAGATCTTGAATCATATTCTCTTCTTTGCCACGTATTCACCCAACACGTGGTTGGCTACTAGCCAGGGAGTCCACATTTGCTTCTAAGTTACGTGACACACATTCGAGCCGCAATGCGTGGTCCGGTGATTAGGCTTCATATTCGCCTCGTTGTTTGTCGCGGTAAATTCAAACGCAGCGATGTAAGTGAATTCCATTCCTCGGGTTTGTGAGACTAAGGCCGCCCCGATCCATCCACGCATGAGGACCCATCGTAAACAAAATCCATGGATCTTGTAGTTCCTTCTTGCTTGGTGCGGTACCTCGTCGTATCACGGCTTTCGATGATGAAGTCTCGCGTAACTCGCCCTTTTATTGCGGTACGTGGTGCGTAAGAGATGTTGTGTTCGCTTAGCAACACACTCCATTTGGAGTCGTCCGACGATCGGGTTTGGAGATGATCGCTTGATGGCTTGATCGTGATTACCGCTATCGGGTGCGCTTGGAAGTACCGGTAGCGATCGCTGGCGGCAAACACCAATGCCAAGACCAACTTCTCCATGGCACCGTAGTTCATCTCCGCTTTCTTGAGCGCTTTGGTCGACAAAATATATGGGGTTTGACCGAGTCCCTATCATTAGTAACCGCGCTAATCGCCCCGTGAGTTGCCGATAGATACATGATCGCTCTTCCGGTCGGGTGCAACGAGTGTTGGGAGCGTTGCTAGATCTTTGTTTAAGTGTAGTGAAGGCTTCTTGCCTCCGTCGTCACCGAAGTCACCCTTTTCATGCACTTTGAGCGTTTTGAAAAGAGGCAATGACTTTTCACGACTTAGGCAGAACTTTGTTTAGGCCGGGCAGTTTTAGTTGAGGATTGAACTTCCTTCAGCGTGCGTGGTGAGGAAGTTCTATTACCTCTTGTCTTTTCTCGACAAGGTTTTATGTCGTCGTTCTATCAGTACCCTAGGAACATGCCTTGATGGCGCGCAAGGTGCATTTCTTGAGATTGACTTCATGTTGATCTCACGTAGAGTCTTGAACGCCTCTTCTATGTCGCGCACAAGCTCAACCTCGGTATGGCTTTTATGACCGTGTCATCCACATAGACTTCAGATTCGGCACCTGTTTTCAAAGGCATTGTCTACTAACCCGATAGGTGGCACCCGCGTTCTTCAAGCCAAAGGGCATTTTTATAACAAGATGCGCCTTGGCTTGTGTGAAGGTCGTTTTCCTCGTCTTCCTTAGCCATCTCAGACCGGTGATATCCCTTGTACGCGTCGAGAAAACACTTTAACGGGTATCCGCACAAGGACTCTATTTTCCGATCTATCTCTCGGTAATGGATAGCGATCCCGGCATGCTTTGTTAAGGTCGGTGAAGTCTCGCACATTCGCCACCTACCATCGCTTTTTCACCATTACCGGGTTAGGAAAGCCGATCGTGGTAGTAGACTTCACGATAATTCACCTTTTACCAATTTACGTACCTCGCCAGATCGCTGCAAGACGCCCGGGCTTAGCCACGCTTCTTACGGCGATCGGTGTGTATCCTTGTCGGTTCTCGGTTTATGCTCGTGATCGAGCGTGGTACTCGATCATGTGTTTTGGCTCCCATGCGAAAATATCAACATTCTTTGTAGGAGCGCGCACACGGCGCTTTGCCGTTGTCCGACAATGATCCTCCGATGCTTATTTCGTTCCGGTACTCGGGTGAATCGCGACCTTCAAGTTGGGGACTTTGGCTGACCGCTTTGGGATCGGTGCCACCGCATGTAACCGTGTTACATTCTCTATTTGGTACCGTGGCATTGTAAAGAGTAACAACGCCCCTTCTCATCGGGAATTTAAGCATCCCATGCGCCGTTGATGGCACCGCACGCATGGTCGATATCCTCGGTCTCCAATGATGCCATTGTATGGCGAGGGGATTTGATCACCATGAAGTCCATCCGTGTTGTCGTAGAGTGCTCTGCGTTGCCAATGCCGACTAGTAATCGCAGATTGTCCCATGGGCCATATCTTTTCACCCGTGAAACCGGTGAGTGTTATCTTGACCGGTTTAGCTGCACGTATTTCGTGTCGTAGTCTTTTAAAGCAATGCTCATACATGATATTTGCCGATGCCCCACCATCAATGTACATGCGGTGTATATCATGACCACCCTTGACCGATTTCAATGGTGAGTGGTTCTACTACTGCGTTGTCATGATTAGAGTAGGAAAGAGATTTCACTTCTTGGAAAACTCTGGTGACCTTACATCTAGTGATTCGTTGCCGCGTCGTATCATGTAGATTGTGTCGGCCTTATCTTTGGGTGTTTCTTCTTGTTTCCATTCTTTGTTTATCTCTTCCTCTTTAATGTTTTTTACCAAGTGGTCCGCCTACCTTCCTCGACCATCTTGTCGATGAGTTGGCGCGGTTGGACACATTCGTTAGTGGTGTGACCCTTTTTGCGTGGTAGTCAATATCCATTCCCGGTCGCCCGATCTTACGGTGTACGCATCTGCGGTGGTCTTGGGAAATTAGCCTTCACTGCGAGTATTTCCTTTGGGGTTTTGATGGGTGTACTGCCATTATCTCTCTCTCTGCCTCCTCGGGTCATTGCGATAGTTCCTATTGCGGTTATTACCTCGGTCGTTGGATTGTCTCCCGTGTTGTTCCCTGACCGTAACTCGAATGGTTCTTTGCTATCTCGCACATGGGCTTCTCCTTGACAAAAGACCGAGAGCGCTTCATGAGTTCATCAAAGGTCTCGTGGATCTTGTCGCTCAACCTCTTGATGAGTTTCGGATTATTAATCCCATTCATAAAGCCGTAGATCTTTAGTACTTCAGACATGCTTTAACTTGCATGCATTCATCTTTAAAGCGTTCCATGAATGCGCCAGAGATTCTCCTTGGTTTCGCTTTACCTCGCGAGTTCGACAGATTTTTAGCGCACTTTTTCCGCTGAGTAAAATTTAGGCGAACGCTTTTCTCAACTCTTCAAAACCATTTATGCTCCTTCGCGGGAGTTTGTTCAACCGATTCGCGCTTCCCACCGGTGGAATTAAACATGTGGCACCACACTGGTTGTGGCTGGCCAATGGTCGCGTGATTCAAAGATTTGTAGGTGATCGTCGTGATCACCGCTCCATCATAGGTCTTGACATTTGTAGGCATACGCCTCTTCTTGTTCTCGTAGAAATCACTAACGCGCCTCGTGAACGCGTCCACCTTCCGACGGGCGCCATGGAAGAGACATGTCTTCCTCTTGGCTATCGCGTCTGCTTTCTAGACTTCCAATGTCTCAGTGTCGCTATCCTCGTTGTCCCAGGAGTTATCGAAGATGAATTTTCCTTCTTACGGCGTTTGCCTGTTGTCCTCGTAGTCCGACTTGTAGTCCGGATCGAAGGGCTTTCACTGGGGAATACTTTCGCCCGATGCATCATGTATTTTACGGCTACCTAGTCTGTCATAGACACCGTGCGCCGTTCTTCTCTATCACTATCACTCAAGCGTTTGTGGTGAGATGTCTCATCACCCTCAATTCTCCTCCCGATTACATTTGAATACCGGGGCTTATGACCGCTTCCTCCGCGCTTTTCTTTCGATGGCGCGGTGGGGAAGTATCGTATTCGAATCGAAATTGAGTCGGGCTTTCAAGTTCCGACCGATCTATTCTTCTCTTCCTCTCGCATGAGGCGCTAATGTTTCGTAATTTTGGGATACGAAAACTTACGGTGTTAATTCCGCGCGACCCCCAAGAGTGAGTCGTTTGTTTTGCCGCTATACCCTTATCCCTACTGGTGCCTCCGGTACCTTTGTCGACCGCCTAGCACCGATTGGAAGGGAGTAGCAAAGACAAGACGCAGATGGGTCCACTCCACTCGTGGTGGTTGTAGTGGCTTGGGTTGTTCCCGAGTGCGGTTCCACTGGAGGAAGATCAAGTCTTGACTCGATCCCTTATTTTTGGCGTATTTGGTTGTCCCATGATGCTCGCTAGGGGTTAGTCCACTCGCGACTTCTTCCCCACGAGGTCCGATCTGCGATCGCCGACACCGTGCTTTGTCATTCTAGTGTTGGTTCTTAGTGTAGGGTCCCACGGATGGCGCCACTTGTTGATACAAAAGTTGGACGTTCTCGGTTTGGAGCTCCTGCCTCGTACCAATTGAGAATTGCCGCTGAGACCCGCGACCAAGAGATAAGAAACACCGCTAGGCTTACCGTGGGATTGTTTCACGATTATCCTCCGTGAGGTAAGTAATCGATTTAGGGTTTAAGGAGTTTTAGGGTTATGAGATCGCACCTTAAACGAGGGATGTGATTCCTTTATATACGCACGGAATCCTTGTTGGTTCCGTGTTCCCCAACCTTCGGCGATCCCGCCTAAGTCGGTTGGGAATGATTATCTTCTTATTTTAGAAGATATCGGATATCTATTCCAGTAAATAGATTTGGACTTGGGCTTTCGTGAGCCCAAACGCTTATTGGTATTGGCCCATTGCATGCGGGCTTGTAAGTATTGACGTAGTCGGGTTTATGACCCGACTCCGCACTATACGTCATCAACAAGCAATCAAATTTGAACCACGTACTAATATTGTGTAGGAACGATGTACACTTTATTTATGAAAATCATATTATAATTACAATAAATAAATTAATGTAAATAAACCACGGTAAATAAATAATGATTGAATGGAGTAGAAGCGGAAGACGATTTTATTTTAATAATTAAATGAAAACAAGAAGACGATAAGACGAGGCTCGTGTTGAACACGATCTCCCTTTAAACAGATTCGTCGTCTGCTTTCCGTGGTACAACGACGCGGTGATGTACAAATGGACTAGACTAACTTGTTCACGAAAATCATGTAACCTTGCGTGTTTTCGATCGAAGAGATTCTTGGAAGTATTCTCGTATTGAGCCGTTTTCGATCCTCACCGAATGAGGGTTAAGGCTTTATTTATACGTAAAAGGAAACTCGAATCTACAAAGAAAGAATGAGACGCCGCACGAGGCTTGAGTCGCATTCGTCCGCAGGTCGCGCATGAGTTCGTAAGCTTTCAACTCATTCGAGCCCTGAAATTCCATTTTTCGCACCCCCACGCAAGCACACGTAAGGTTGGAGCATAACCAACCTAAAGGAATTTGATAGCCAATGCTATGATTTTTTATAAACAAGCATTCACTTTTGTTTTGGGCGATGTGGGATACATCCTCTTTTCAATTTTCACGTTTCAAGTGGCCTCACTTGCAGACACGATATCTCATTCATTTCAACTTCATTTTGACACGCTTTTACCTGGTTCATGCTCTCGTCAAGTAGAACGCTAAAGCTACCAAGTAATATAAATATATATAACATATACATATATTAAATAGTGTCCAAAAATTTACAAAACTCACTTTGCAAAACAATTTTTCCTACATATTGTTTGTTAATTAGGTATCCAGACAAAGTTTGTTGGTTATCGTGTAGAGATCAGAAAATGATTTTTCCGTTTGATACCTAGGGAATAGCTAGAAAATTGAGTCTAAAATGCAGTTTCGTGTATAATGGTCGTGTATCAAATTTAGTCAATGCATCCTACATGTTTGCCAATGAATTTAGTTGCGTTTCGTAAACAACGTGAAAGTCTATTTTGGGTAAAAGGTTTTTACTCGGTAAAATAACAAAACGAAGTTTAATCCCGTAGTTAGAGTTAATTTTCTTTTTATTTGAGTTCGGTAAATTGTACATCTTAAACAATCTACTTCATCTAAAAAAGAATTTAAGGTGATGTTTGAATTTTATTAATTGACTTAATATGAAAAAAACTAAATTTATTAAGTCATATAAAAAGTATTTATTTTTCATTTAATAAAGAAAAATGACTAAAAATATTAAGTAATAAAACTGAAAATGTCTGCACTAAATTATCTCTTAATTAAACATGAAGAGTGTGTTTGATTAGTGCTTAATGAAATGATTCAACACTGTTTACTATCAATTTAATCGGTCAGAGCGTTTGACAAAAAAAAATTAGTCATTGAATGATATATTAGACGCTGACCGATTTTGTATGACATATCATGCTAAACCATTCAGTGGACCAGTATTCACATATAGCCTCTTGTCTCCCACGTAGACTTTCTCTCTCAATTATTGAATTTGAAAATCAATTAAAGAAATAATATTATTGCCATAAGTTATACACGTATTACTGAATATTATGTCTTTAAAGGTAATTGCATATAATTATATAGTTATAAATTTCGTGCACGCACGAAGTTTACATATAAATGAAATTTATTTTAACATTTTAGTTGAGTATATACACATATAAAATTTGCCCATGAAAATTGTGATATAAGTATAACTAATACTTATGCACGAATTTTTCATTATGCATTAATATCAATTAAAATTTGGTAAAATATTTGTAAAAATTTCTGTTAGGTAACTCAAGATTTAATTTGATTTAGATGAAAAATACGTTGATGTTGTTATTTAAATTTCACTCATCGATATTATTATGTACACACGACGCAAGTTTAATAAGACATAACGAAGCGTTGATAAAGTTAAAGTATACTCCTTAAACTTTTTAAAAATATTTTCTAGATATCCTTATATAAATAAATAAGAATTATATGAGTCATTGTTATAAGACAATCGCTATATTTATTTTTATATTAAAGAACCCGCGCTTACAATTTGATAGTTATATTCCGCTGCGAATTTAGCAGTATTTAAAATGTAAACTCGTGTCCACATAGGTTAAACTTTTAAAAATAAAATAAATGAGTCCTTATTGAACGTATATAGTGAAAAAATTGATACTTATAATCTTATGCAAATTTGTTGTTATTTTAAAACAACATATACATTGTATTTTTTAAGATATAAAGTATAAAGGGTATAAAGTATAAGGGGATATTTGTTTATAATCAAAAGTTATTAAAAAATATGAAGACTTATAATATTACACGTAACTCTATATAATTTTTAAAAATTTAACCACTAAAGTTTTATTAGTTACCTCTTCTTTTTTAAGTTTTTGTTTTCACAAATTTGACACCTATATTTTTATGTGTTTGTTTTATAATCAAATTTCTTCATCAAATTTATTAAAGGGTTGACCAAAATCAATTTAATTTTGACTTTTATTAACCAATCACATCACACAATTTTGCTTACGTGGCGAAATCGAGCTCTCATGTTGGCCCAATTATTTTTTCAATAGAATGAATTGACAAAATCACTCCGAAATGATGTAATTCTTTTATTATATAAAAGATTATATTATCTATTGATATACTTTTACTTATTAAAATTATATTGAGTTGGGTTTGGTTATATATATTCGCTAGTCCATCGATATGAAGTTACTAAGTTGTTAAAACATGTAATGATATTTGTGAAAAGTTTATGTTATTTATATGGTTTTCTTTTAGTTACATCACTTTTTATACTATATATTTTATTATAGATTAATATTATCAAGTAACATATTTTATTAAATTACACTGGAGGTTAATATGGTAATTATGTTTATTCATAATTGATATTCAAAAATTTATCAAACGCTTTAAAAACATTTTCACTCAGCACTTTTGAATTGTTCAGCACTTGATTTATTCAGCGTTAAATTGTACAGTTTTATCAAACAACCCCTTAATAGAACAAATAAGCCTTAAGTTATCTTAAATCTATTACGCCAAACACATACGGCCACACGTTTTGGATTTGTTTTAAATACGACTATGCGGATCTAAAGTAATTTCTAGAATAAAACAACATATGTAGGGTAGCTAGGCAAAAGATTCATCAAAAGACATAAACAAATCCATGCCCAACCGAACAAAACATGTGCCTATAAGCCGAGTCTATCTTACGTTAACCATTGTTTATATGATAGAAAACGATGGAAAAAAACAAATTAAATATTACAAAATGACTATAGAAAGTGATTGCATATGTTAATTAACGAGATATCTCATCATGTCAAATACACGAAACAACGACTAAAACGCATGTTACATGATCAGTTCGTTTCGCTTTATTTTCTAATATCTTAACAATAATCGTCACGATACAGGCCTGATCTCAATTCCTTCAACAAGAAGCCCTCCTTTCAAGTGAACACCATCGACTTCTCTTAAGCTCATTTTAACTTCTTTCTCACCGAATCCCTCGTTATAGAATTCACCCAATTCTATCTCCAACCATCCATCATTTCGCTCACGACAAACCCTAGAAACATCTTCTTGATTGTATGTTAAATTTAAATCCTTTTTAGGATGCTCAAAGGAACGCTTGCTAGGTTCACTATGGGACAACAATATTGTCCCTCGTGAGCGAAAATCACCAACTTCAACTAAAACCTCGAATGGTAGAACATCTAAACCATATGCACGATTATGAGCTACTTGAACAATGAGACATGCTCTATACATGGTATTCGGTGATAAAATTTGTGTGCTAATCTTCCCTTCTACTTCGAGCCAACTTGTCATTATAAGCTCCACACATTCGCCGAATCTAAAAAACAAGACATGTTTAATTAGTTCATAAATACAGCTTAGGTATATACGAGTATATATTTTGTATATATGTATATTTATTAGTACTCCGTAATTACAAACCTGGATTGGATAACGGGTTTCCAATTCCAAAACAGAGGATTGGCTGACCAAGCTACGTAGAGCTCTCTTGCACTTAACATGTAACATTTTTTACCGGTTGCTTTGTCGATTGAAAACGCCTACGATAAAAACGGAAGACTCCAACCACTACAAAAAAAAGGGGCTATAGTGACGAGAATTTAATGACGACTTATATTTTTCGTCACTATTTAATGACGATATAGAATTGTCGTCACTATATATCGTCACTTGCATATATTAGTCACGAAATTTTCGTCACTCATCTTTGGATTAGTAGTCACGAAAAAGTTTGTGACTAAGTTGACTAGTATATTTTTCAATAATTTTCTTAGTGTAATCTTATTAATTAATATATTTATCAAAATCAAATCAATAATAATATATTTATCAAGTTTTAAAAGAAAAAAATGCATCCTCATTTTTAAACATTAAAGTATCTGATAAACAAAAAGTCAAGTTTTTCAACAAATAAAAGGCGCCCACTTTATTGTTAAATAAAAGGCGTCCAACTTATTGCTATACTTCGGTTTCAGACTATATTTTCAAAAGTCAAAGTTTTAAAAAGGCGGATCAAATTTCGTCAACCTAACTAAACACACCGCTCTACAACCCGACCCGAAATAATTAATTAATATAATTTAAAAAAGGCGGATCAAATTTCACTTTCCCTGGCTTCACTTTCCTCAGTTTCACACATTAAATCCTTCTTCACTATATTCACACATTTTGGTGATTAAGAAAGATTAGTCACGAAATTTGTTCGTCACAAAGGTTATATAGTCTAATGACGAAATTATTCATTCACTCACTTAAGAGTAAATATCAATTGCTTTTCAATCCACACTCAAAAGTCTGAGGACTTAAATTGCCAAAATACCTAAAGGTTTTAAAACAATGCCGTCTTTCTATATTTCATTCTCAGAAAAGAGGAGTCGCTTCTTCTCCATATTTCACACAAAACACACATTAAATACTTATATTTCACACATTACGATCATTCGTACCATGGCTAGCATCTACCGAATCTCATCACTTTTTGTTAACTGCAGATCCTTCTTCACTATTTTGCCCTAATTTGCTCGAGAGGTTTTCCTTAAATCCTAATTATTACGAGTTAATTTAATCTAATTTCGATAATATTGTGTTACTTGTATGAATTTGTTGTATAATTCGTATCTATTTGTGTTTCATCAAGTTTAGTTGAGTTTAGTGCCTCTTTGATTCTGACCTAATGCCGATAAAATTGTGGTTATTTGAGTTTAGAATGTGTAGGATAAAAATGTGTATGAATTTGTTGTATAATTCGTATCTATTTGTGTTTCATCAAGTTTAGCGGATTAGAATTTAAGCATTGCATGCCAAGTGTTCGATAAAATGTCTAGCAAATTGCAAAGTCAATGTAGCAAGAGTAATGGTGCCACTAGTTCATCGAAATGGTAGTTTAGTTGTGGATGATGAGGATTGTGGTAAGTCACGAGGGTTTGCGCTAAACGGCATCTTAATGAGGTGATTATTGTTTCGCATTACGGCGGTTTTATCGGATTGTTTTAAGTTGTGGAGTGCTTGTTGGCGGTAGTAAAGTCTAGTTTAAGTTGGTACTCTTGCCATATTTCTTTTTAGATGAATAAAAGTATTTATAAATCATTCTTCATGGTCCTTATAATCGAGAGATTAACCTATGTTGTCAAATGTGCAACAACAATGCATTGACTTGTCAAATCGATTATGAATAAGCATCAAGTATAGTTTCGTTGTAATGGTCAATTAGGGTTGTGAGTATTATATAAGCATGGTGATGTTTGTGTCCTAATTACGGTTGGATAATGTAAAATAATATAGTGGTAGTAAGAAATGGTTGGCAAATAATAAGTATGTTATGAAAGCACTCAAATTAATCGGATCCTATGTGGTAAGACTAGAATGAGTGTCCTTGTTTAAAAACCAAAGCTAAAGAAACTAATACATCATCCTCATAAAGGCACCGTAAAAAGGTGAATTATTGTAGTTAGTTTTGCTTATCCCGAAAAAGCGTAGTAATGGGAGAAATGAGTGAGTGAGTAAAAGTAAAAGGTAAGTGAGAAATGTATGCCTCGCAACTTATGGAAGTTTAGTAAACTCTAATGATTAGTATTATATATAATAGTTTAGTAAAGCGTAGGGGAGGCAGCATGCAGACGTATAGTTAGGTTAATGATGTGTTATATGATAGATGTAACGACTAAAACATGTTACGGATGGTACATATGTTCTCACTTCTTTAGATCATGAAGTATGATAAGTCGACTAAATTGGATTTTGAATGTAGGGTATACGTTGGAATTCATAGTTGTGGATTTAGAGACTTTCTTTTGAAGCCGGAGCTGCTTCGTGCTATTGTGGATTCTGGGTTTGAACATCCTTCTGAAGGCAAGTTATTTTACAGTCACACAACTAATAGGTTATAAATATTTCATATCTATTGTTTGAATACATGTGTAAATAATTTAGTTTCCAAATTACTCTAAACTATTCGATGGGGGTGGTTATTTATTTCATAATTTGTAGCTCTCGAGTTGATTTCTTTTCACTTATCTTGTGTATTAGGGATCATATGTTTGTTACTTTTAGATGCACCACTCTTTATCGATTCGAGCTTAGAAATAGCACCATCTTTGGGTAATAGTGTTAAAGATATTGACATGCTACTTCAGTTGACACTATAGGCTAAGTAGTATGACCAAGTAGCCTATTTCATTGCTTATTATCTATTTATTGATAAGTGCATATGGTCTGAAAGTTGGCATACAAATTAGCTTATAGTATAGAGATTATCTTTTTTAGCATATCAGGGAATGATAAGTTAGCTTATAGTATAGAGATTATCTTTTTAGCATATCAGGGAATGATAAGTTAGCTTATTGATAAGTGCATATGGTCTGAAAGTTGCATACAAAGTGCATATGGTCTGTTTGTGGGTCTGCATATCAGGGAATGATGTTGGCGAGCCCGAGACTCGTAACTGTGAGATCAAGTTGGTTAGTAAACTTTCATTATGCGTTTGTTCATTATTATAGTTCGTGTTGGTGTTTATGGTTATGATCATCTGATATATAATATGAGCCAGAGGATAAAGTGTATGTTATTCAACTGCAGTATTATTTTCGCATACCCTTCACAAATGAGGTATTTTTTTATGACATTATAGAAGCAAGGGTTTATTTTCGCATAAAATACAAACTTACGTATTATTTTATCCCGTTTAGTCGTCATTACTTTTTTTGGAAGGCATCGTTGTTCTTTTTCCTTTCGAAGTAATAAAAATATGCTTTTGTGTCTCATTTGGGTCATTTTAGTCCATTTTTTGGCATTTTACGTATAACATTTTACAAAGTGGTATTCTACATGAAAAATCCAAAAACAATTAGTTGTTATCGAACATATTTACTTATAAGCTTATTTATTATAATTGCAGATACCGATTCAAAGCTTTATGAGACTATTTCTTTGAAAATTTCCTCAAGGTGCCGATATAGTAAATTACATAATTTTATTTTCTGCTTTGCAACAACCGATCCCTCTCTTAAACGATATATTTATGGAAATTTGTTGAAACAGCTTCTCAAGGCCCTCATGCACAACTTCGACTAGACGGATCCGTATTCGACTAAACGGGCCCTGCTCAAATCATTGATGACCTACTTTAGAAATCCCAGATATCGATGTCGCTAGACAAGTTGCACATCTTTGGGAAGGGGTGAAGATGAAGGAGAAGGGTGACATCTATGGAAGGTGAAAAGAACGCGATCAAGAACCTGGTGAATCAAAATAGTCTTCCGATTGTTTGGAGGATATTACAAGAGAAGATGTCGAGTTTGTTCTTTTGGGGACCTGTTCATCTCAACCGCCCAAGTATCGTAATGTTAGTTTCTATCTTCATCAATCTTTTTCTAAAGGCAAGTGTTTTGTTAGACGTGGCGGGAACCCTTGGTCACCAAAAGAAGGTAATGGTAATATGTCCATTCATGAATAGGTCAATTTGGGCTATGTTTTACTTAAACGGGTCAAATTAAGAAATTAGCTAAAGAGAAACCAATAAAATGGTTAACAAGTTAATAGTCGCCTAAGTTGTTTTTTAATGCCTATAACCTCCTAAATTGTTTTTCTTCGCTTATTGGGGCTATTATGAGTATTTTTCGTGGTCATAATCGACCAGATTTGTATATAATTTATTTATTAAACGGACAAAATAGTTGGCCGCTGATTAACTCCAACCTGAAGCGGCCTATTCTTTTTGGTCTCATCACCAACCCATCTCTAATTTCTGGTTTACTAATTTTTCCATGAGCAGATATGGTATTGAAGGTGCGGATAATGTCGTTAGAGGTTTAAGATGTATCCGATTTCACATATCCATGCGGATCACCATACGGGTTTAGCTAGAATACTTGCTCTCGACGGGATCTATTAAAGGGTCCCACACGAACCCTTAATTGTCATTGGCCCAAGACAACTCAAAAGGTTCCTTGATGCATATGAAAGACTCAAGACTCGATATGCGCTTGATCAGAGGCATACAACCTAAGCTTCTTTAGTTTCTTGATTGTTACACCGAATCGAATAGTTTTGGTCGCATTTAGGAGAATCCGTAAAGAGGAATTTTTTAATGAGGTATGGCTTTTGGTTTTTCTTTCCTTATTTTTTCTTACGGACTCGTCTTGGATTGGAATTTTAGAAGTAACTTTGTTGTAGGATGTTGGAACTGCTACATACCCCAGCTTTATAGTTGATGACACGAATGGTCGAACTTTAAGATGGTGACTTCACAAAAAATACTAAAGATAGCAAGTCCGATGATGAAGCAGATCATTTCGATTCGATTCAATTTATGAAGAGCTTAACTTTTACTTTCATTTTGTGATCATTGATAATGGAAAAGAGTCGTGGCTCGGGGACATTCATTCCTTTTGAATCAGAGAATTCATGTTATTCGGATGTAATTAGTATTATGGATTTTCATTATTATTAAATAGTAGTTTAAATGTGCTGGCAATAGCAAAGAATCGTAGTAAATTTATGTATATATATATATATATATATATATATATATATATATATATATATATATATATATATATATATATTTTGTAATTTTGTTTTATTCAGGTCGCTTTCTCGTCACTAAAGTTAATAATAGTGACGACTTTTATCATGACTAACGGATGGTAAGGTCCCGTCGGTGGAGCCAAATGACGCTTTTTTCATCACTAATCTCCGAAATAGTGATTTACTATAACTCGACTTAGTGATGAAATAAAAGAACAAATTTGGTTGTCACAAATATAAATGACGACTTTAGCTCGTCACTAATATTAGTCTCGATTTTCGCTTTGTCACTATTAACTTTGTGACGGAGCTATAGTGACGACAAGTGGCGACCTTGATTTTCGTGGACTAAACCGGTTTAGTGACGATTTTTCACCTTTAGTGACGATTTTTGTGTCGTCATTATAGCCCTTTTTTCTTGTAGTGAACAATCAGAAGCACAGTCATACACATACGCAAACCATAGACGAGCTTGAACAACAAAAACAAATATAGAAAACCCATAGCTAATGTTATATTGTTTACCTTGAGGCCACCATCAATGAGAAGAGGACTAGAAAGTTTATAAAACAACTCCTTCTTAGATTTATACGTCATAGGACACACACTTTTCGATAAGATTTCTTGGTAATCAGGTGGTAAGAACTTATCCCACAACACCTCCGACTCTGCAGCGTTCTTGAATATTGAGGCTAGCACCATCGACCGACATGCGTCACGAGGCGATCCAAAAGATATGATGTTAGTTATGCAATCTTCGGGCAAACGCTCCATGTTGTTTGAAAACTTGAAACGAATAATAGACTATATATGGAAGGTTTGTTTTACTTTTTTTTTTCTTTTTTTTTGAAGTATGTACACAACATGAGCTAGGAGATATATATATATGCATGTTTGGTTTGGTGGAATAGCCATTTACGTTATTAACAACTGTGCACATGCATACAATTTCTGATTTTAGTAACTTTGTATCGATAACGTATTAAGCTCGAGTAAGTTTTGTTTTGCTCTTTTTAGACCAAAGGCTGCCGCCACGTAATGACGAATTGCAAGTGGACAAAAGTGAACAAATTTTAGGCATTTGTTGACTTTGACGCGCAAAGCAAACACACTTTGTAGTCACCTGGAAAATTTCGCTATTTTAAATCTTCATATTTATGAACTAAACTGTTTATCAAATTTATTTGATCTAAATTGAGCATCTTAGCATGTACATTTCATCTTTTATTGCATAAAATTTATGCCTATCCGAGTAGTCTTATTTATTTATGCCGATCTTTACCGATTTCTAAATCGCCTCACAAGAAAGATTTTCTTGTCTTGTAGTCATGTAGCGTCAAAATAAAATAAAAGAAAACGCGAAAATAAAACAAACTAATAAAATCTAAAATTTTAGTATCGTGACGGTTTATTTATAACGTGTCTAGAAAGATAAATATTACAACTTTCCATTAAGTTATACATTTACGGATTAACAACGAAGCGCCAAAATACATCTAATACCTAAAATCATACACAACAAATAAATACTCACACTATCTATTAACTAATATACAAAAACAAAAAAAAATAAATATAACTTTATCCTCCCCCACCAAAAACCCACGCCACCCCCTCTTCTCTCCTCTATTCCTGCTTCTGAAAAACAGACCTGCTCTCCCTGATTCCCTCTCCTCCATATTCGTGTCTCTCTCTCTACTATCATTCCCCACACGCTCCTCCATCATCCCAAATGAGAAACCCTCCAAAACATCCTTCCCAACACCTTAAACAACTTCAATCCAAGAATAGTTAACCCTTGGCTTACCCCATGGAAGCAAATCGACAAGATGAGGTCCCCCATTTTATTTCCTTGTCCCTAGGAGTTTCAGTTGAAGGCAAGACAAAGAAGAGCCATGTGAAGACCCTGACGCTGCTGCTCAAAGGAGAAAAACATCTCAACCCCACTTCGAGAGTACTAGTCAAGCAACCCATCTTTGCTCCTTTAAAACCCCCATCGATTCACAAGTGAATGTCACAACTCACAACTTAGAAATCAAAAGCTAGAGAGAGATTCAAAGTGCTTGTGGTTCCTTGTGGATTCGATTGGTGGGATTGCTTCTACCCTTGTTTGTTTACCGTTAGACGCTCTCGTTTGTTGTAAGGTTTTCTTAGTTTCCATTTTCTTTTCCATCTTAGTTTTAATGATTAATCCTTTTGTATTATTGAATTTGATTATTGAGTATTATTATTAGTTTTGATTTAAACTTGTCTTGGGTGAAAATGATGAAATCGAAGTCGACCCATAACGTCTAGGCAAAGTGATTTCTGTTTTGTGTTACTCGAATTATACGACTGGAAAACCATTTTTTTTCCTTTTCTGCTTTTGATTCATGTGTGGGCAAATGGTATGAATAAGTGTAAAAATTATGGGTTATTGTCATATGAAATGGTAAAAGGAAATAATGCTTATAACTTGGCTTAAGATCGTTACGATTCGGAATATGCGTGGTTTTGAGTCGAGTCGAAACCCACTATGGTTCGACCACAGTGGTTGGTTTTTTTGATAGTTTCAATTTTTTTTACTCCTTCCTCCCAATGCGTTTTCTTTTTGGCTTGATGTACTCGTGTCGTCGTTATAAATTGTTTGGTGGATTGAACCTAAAAGAAAATATCGTGCTTATATTGGCTTACCTTTTCGACTTACTTTGCTTGTCCCCGCGGGTTTAATTGAGCATCGCTTGTTGTGACGAGACCTCGTTAAAATTGTGTTTTGAAACAGATTTTTACAGCCCCCAATGTGGTACTTTTGGTTACTGTTTTCTGCCCAAATGGGTGGGTTTGGTTGCTACGGTTCAGCCCACAACGGGGTGTTTGTCTTGGCTTATTTTCAGCCGCCCAAAGGGCGTTTAACTGCTGCCACGCAGCCACCCAAAAGGGGTGTTCAGCTGCTGCAACACAGCCACCCAAAGGGTGCGTTAGTTCAGCAATTAGGGTGCGCTTGGTACAGCAAAAGAGAGCGTTCGCTGCACCATATTGGTGTGTTTGTTCGCTGCAATTCAGCCCCCCCAACGGGGTGTTTGTTTCGCTTATTTTCAGCCCAACAGATGGGTGTGTGCCGCTGGAACGCAGCCACTCAAGGGGCATTGTTCCTCCTTTCTCCTACCTGTTTTGAACCGAGTGTATAGCTTATATGTCAAACTTTCTTAAGACCTGCTATCCTCTTTCATTTCTCACGATGGGTGCGTTTGGTTCTGACCTCGAGTTGTACCAAAGCCCATTTGGTGTTCATTCTTTTCTGAGAAACAAATATGTATACAAGTTGCTCGTTTGGCTTTAAGTGTACTGGTTCCTTTTCTTTTTTTTCCCTTCTTCACGTATAGTACGTCTACATATAGTACCTCTGGTTTGGCAGCTGGGGCCTCAACCACACCCAAAGAATTGGACCCTGCTTGACTTCTAACTACTAGGCCTAAATACATGTCAAGAACCTTGGGCTAAAGCCACTTAAGATATGCGCACATGTACTGATTTCATCAAAACAAATATGTATGTGATTTCATCTTTTTTTAACATATGTCTACAAAGCTAGGAACAAACATATACATTTCACAACATTGAGTATTACCAAATCGTTATTTTAAACGTATTACAATCACTTGACTTTTTGATCTTTCTCGCCTACTCGTTTTGACGTTATTGCTATCGATATTTGTCCACGATGTCTCATTTTGTAAACATACGATATGAACGACTAACGAGATACCATTAACTCATGGTTCATTCTAAACGAAATATAATTTGAAACAATAACAATTTTTCTACACTTAGTCACAAAATATATTTTGGATATATAAATGAGTCATACCAATTTTTCCAAAGGACCATTATAACATATAAAACGGAATTTATTTTATTATCACCATTATAATAAAACTATCACTTTTTTTATATATACCTATATTTTAAACAACGCTTTATAATATAAATACGTTACTATTTATTTATGATATTTTCCAGACATCATCTTTCAACTACGACAAGCCCACGACCCACTCATTTTAATACTTTTGTGTGCGTCTAAGTACTCCCATGAGCCAAAGTTAATCATGTACAATAATAAACGATACACTAAATAACTTAAACTTTTGATATATACATGAATATTACCAAGTCAAAATACAAAGGTATTAATTAAAGTATTGGTATACAATTATAGGTCGCGCGACTAAGACTCGGTGCACCACTTACTTGATTTCTTTACTACTCGGATATCGCTCTACTAGGTGAGTTCATAGCCTCGCCTTTTCTTATTTATTTCAAACCCATGAGGAGATGCATGCTATAAACTAGAACACAAGTCTTTCTTAAACTCAGATGTTGCTCGATCATTATTATTATAGCCTAAGTTGCTCGCCATAAGTCCCTTACATCATGAACCATTAATCACTTACGAGTGAGCCGAATATTGTGGATAGTACTATGGGAATTAACGACCCGACTCGGTTATCTAAATAACCCAAGACTATATTTGGTTAACTATGGAATTGGCAATTCCATCTCTCGAGGCAATATTATTACCTACACCAAGAATTAGGTGTACGCATTAGTTTGGTGTCATGAGCTTAGTGCACAATAATAATCTATGTTTTCTATGGTGATTGTATTCAAGCAATTATCATCTTTTACTTGTGTTCAACTAATTATTTAAACCTATGAATATCACTCAACATTTTGTTGACCTTTTAAGCATGCTCATCTCGTGTACAAATTAGACTTTCATGAAGGCGTGAGTGGACGCCATGGGACACTTGAAGTGGTGTCATATTTAAATTAAAGTTATCATTTCGTAAAAACTATCTTTGATGTAATTTCAAACATGTGGTATTTTACTTTGTGATCCCAAAACACCGAATTTTATGAAATGGTAACAACTTATTTAAAAACGCCTCTTTAGAGTCGCTTTTCTATAACTTGTGACTATGATCCTCAAGTAATACCCCAAATAGTCTTCACCGTCACTTTGTGATTTTGGGGTGTTCTGATTGGTATCGAGCCTAGGTTATAGAGAACCAACTTGTATTTTCAAAACAAATTGGACTATAACCACGTTTTCAAATGGACCGTTTTACACCACCACTTCATGTCCTCCGCGCCTACTTCGTTCCGATTGCACGTATGAGATTCGCTTGGCGGATATTACGTAAACTACTAAAACTTGCATGATTAAAACTTATAAATGCTAGCTTTCATTTAGTTAGGCATTTAGATTTGCGTGGCAGATTATGCGCGACTAACTAAAACTTATTTACTGCATGACTTTATTTACTTATAAGTGCACATTTTCTTTTGGGTTGTTACAAGACCATGTCGACCGCTACTCACCCCATCGACTGACCTCCGAGCGGTGAGATGGAGGATACTATGTCCTCCGCCTCTACCCCTGGTACCGGCCTCATCACACCTATGTCTTCCGAGACCGAGCCCTTCGAGGAGGGTGAAGTTGTTGTCACACCACCGCTTTGATCACACCCGAGCACCCGCCCGCCTTTGGTCCCCCACTTATGACAGATATTTGGAGTCACAGCAGCGGCTATCACCATCTCGATGTTATGTCCCGCATACACTCATCCACCGCCTGTCTTCTCGCTTCTTGCCCATCACCATCGCCTCGTCGTGGCGAAGGCGAGCTAGGTTCTCAAACCCCACGAGCCCCCGCCATTTGGTCGACCATTCCGCTACGTGAGGATGGTGCTACTTTATGCATACCGCTCGAAACGAGCGAGGCACCCATCACTTTCATTCCACCATCCGATATACCATCATCCTCTGCTTCCACCATCACCGCACCGCACCACCACTCATACCACATTCATTTATTTACCACTACCACCATCATCACACCGCATCATCACCTTCGGTGATGCACACCTGACCATTCATCTATCGAGAGTCCACCACCCGCATCACTGTGCTATGGTTTCGTCCCTAGATCGATGCTAGACCGGTCCATGCATCATCACCCTTGGTGATGCATACGAGCTCTCCCTCGCCACGGAGAACCACTTGATATACCATTCTAGCTTCCCGAGCGAGAGTGGATCACGCATTTGGATGAGCTAGTTCGTGATCCTAACGGGAGGGCCACCACGAGAGAGCACGATTGAGAGGCAGCACCGACCCTAGATTGGTGATTCATCTATTTAGTTGGAGCGTAGATCGAGGCACGAGATAGAGAGGTGGATGAGTGAGCTAGTCCTTTAGCCGATTGAGAGGCTCTAGACTATGTGGCACAAATAAAGGCTTTGTATTCGCATGTTTTGTAAACTATCGAACAAGCTATTTATGTGACATTGTATGGTTATCATATCACTATGTATGGATGATAAACCTATGGCATTATGGTCGTTGTTTCTTAATATTCTTATGTATGATGATCTTCCTATTTATCGGTTTATGTGAATCGAAGTGATCATTTTTATATATTCTCTTATGTGGTTCTGACATGTTGTGATTCTTTCTTATGATGATTATACTCTATTGATGTAATGTGAAGATCTTGACTATTATGAAACCATTTTATAATAATTCACAATTATATTGAATGATTCCAAACCGAGTGTATGTTTTAGAAAATGGCAAGAACAAGAACTACCTCTACTCCTACTCAAACTCCCGAGATGACCCCGAAGCAATTCGAGGCTAGTTACAAATGAAATTGGTGTCGCTTTGTCGCAAGACTCACCGAGGCACTCGAACAAATGAAGCCCCAAATCAAGCCAACCGAATCAAGCCATGGTGAATCGCAAATGTGGATACAAAGAATTCATGAATTGCAAACCTACTTTCTTCAAAGGAACTGAAGGCGCTGTTGGCCTTATCCATTGGTTTGAAAGATCTGAAACTGTGTTTCTTCTAAGTGATTGCTCAGAAGATTGCAAGGTAAAGTTTGCTACTGGTACCCTACTGGAAGATGCATTGTCTTGGTGGAAGGCTCATGCTCAACCTATTGGCATGGAAGAAGCCTACAAAACCACTTGGACCGAACTAAAGCAATTGATGATGAAGCAATACTGTCCAAGGACTGAGATCAAGAAACTTGAAGATGAGTTCTACCATCTGACTACTAAGGGCAATGATCTCAAAACCTACTTCAAGCGCTTCCAAGAATTGAAAGCTCTATGCCCTTCCATGGTTTCGATGAGGTTAAGTTGTTGGAAAATCTCATGGGGATTACCCGAAACATTGAGGCAATGTTATCGCATCAAAGCCCAAGACCGTGGAGGAAGTGATCACAATTTCCTATCAACTCATGGATCAAGTTTTGAAACATGGATCCGTACAAGGCAACAATGACAACAAGAGGAAATTTGATGACCGCCGAGGCAACACTTCGAACAACTTCCATCACAACAACTCTTTCAATCACAACAATAACCGTAACAACAACAACCAATGCCGTAACAATCACAATCAACACCGCAACAACAATCCCAACTCATACCACCAAAACCGAAACAACCACCACAATCAACAAAACCGTAGGCAAGAAGTTGCGAGGGCTTATGCTGCTACCCCCGCCACTGGAAGAGGCTATGCTGGACCACACCCTTTGTGCACTCGATGCAACCTGCATCATGTAGGACGTTGCACCATTAAGTGTGGAAAGTGTAACAAGGTGGGCCATACCCACAAGGATTGTCAAGCCTCGCCATCGAGGTAACCTTCAACCTATCGGGATAACTTGCTTTGATGTGGAGAAGTCGGACATGTCAAGAGTAGATGCCCAAAGTCAGACGGAACAACAACAACAATAACAACAACAACCACCGCTAGGGCAAGAGCTTATGTGCTAGGAGATGGAGATGCACAAGAGAACCCGGATGTCGTTACGTGCACGCTTTTCACTCAACCTTCATTTAGCTAAAGTGTTATTTGATTCTGGAGCCGACAAAAGCTTTGTGTCTTCTAAGTTTGCACCTTTGTTAAAAGTCACCCCAACTACCCTAGATACCACTTATGAAGTAGAGCTAGCCGATGGAAAAATAGTAGGAACTAACACTATCCTTCGAGGTTGCAACCTATCTTTATCAAATCACCCGTTCGATATAGACCTTATGCCTATTCAACTTGGTAGCTTCGATGTTGTCATTGGCATGGATTGGCTATCCAAGAATCGTGCAAGAATCATCTCGTGACGAGAAAGTCGCTCACATTCCTCTCGATGGCGAAACTCTAATCATTCGGGTAATCATAGTAAGACCCGATTGAACATCATCTCGTGCGTTAAGACGGCAAGTACATAGAAAAAGGATGCCACATTTTTCTAGCACAAGTAACGGAGAAGAAGGAAGCGGATTTAGAAGCAACTAAAAGACGCCCCGTGGCTAGAGACTTTCCAAGTATTTTCAAGACTTGCTCGGCCTTCCTCCTATTCGCAAGTAGAATTCCAATCGAGCTAGTGCCGGGAGCGGCACCGTGGCACGAGCACCCTATAGATTGGCACCTTCCGAACTACAAGAACTGGTTCGACCAACTTCAAGAAGTGTCCGAAAAGGATTCATTCGACCGAGTTCTTCGCCTTGGGAGCTCCGGTCTTATTTGTCAAAAAGAAGGACGGATCTTTCCAGATGTGTATTGATTAGAGAGTTGAACAAACTAACGGTGAAAATCGCTATCCATTGCCTAGATTGATGATCCGTTTGACCAACCGCAAGGGTCAAGCGCCTACTCAAAGATTGATTTGAGATCCGTTACCATCAACTAAGAGTTAGGGAGGAGGATATTCAAAGCGCTTTCCGAACACGATACGCCACTATGAGTTCCAAGTGATGCCATTTGGTTTGACAAATGCACCGGTGTATTTATGGACCTAATGAACCGAGTGTAAACCTTACTTGGACAAATTTTAATTGTGTTCATTGACGACATTCTCATCTATTCCCGCAACAAGGAAGAGCATGCGGAACACTTGAAAGCCATCCCAGAGCTACTCAAGAAAGAAGAATCAGATGCTAAATTTTCCAAGTGCGACTTACGGATTCAAAAGTTCAATTCCTTGGTCACGTGATAGATAGTAATGGTCTTCATGTTGATCCTTCAAAATCAAGTCAAAGATTGGTCATCCCCTACTACCCCTACCGAGATACGCCAATTCTTGGGTCTTCATGGGTTATTATCGAAGATTTATCAAGGATTTTCAAAATCGCTAAACCTCTAATCTGAGCTAACCTGAAAAAAGAAAACTTTGACTGGGAGAGAAACAAGAGTTAGCCTTTCAACTCTTGAAACAAAGCTTTGAAGCTCCTATCTTAGCCTTACCCGATGGAGTGGAAGATTTTATGGTTCATCAGCGATGCATCCCACCTAGGGTTAGGTGCGGTATTGATGCAAAGAAACAAGGTGATCGCTATGCTTCACGACAACTCAAAACTCATGAGAAAAACTACACTACCCATGACTTGGAATTGGGAGCCGTGGTTTTCGCTCTCAAGATATGGAGACACTACCTATATGGAACAAGTGTACGGTGTTTACCGACCATAAAAGTCTCCAACACATTCTCGATCAAAAGGAGCTAAACATGCGACAACGCCGATGGCTAGAATTGCTTAGTGATTACGATCGTGAAACCGCTATCACCCGGAAAAGCAAATGTCGAGTCGATGCTCTTAGTCGAAAGGATCGACCTAAACCTCTTCGTAAGATCCTTGGGAATGACAATTAAGTCACCCTTCCATCAAAATCCTTGAAGCTCAAGTCAAGCTCTCAAACCCGAAACCGTCCCAATGAAAGAATCTTTGGAATGCCGAAAACGAGAACGGCTTTACAAGAAAGGTCGGATGGAACCTTGTGTTTTGGCGATAGAAGTTGGATACCACTTTATGGAGGAATACGAGAACTCATTATGCATGAGTCTCACAAGTCTAAATATTCCATTCATCCGGATCCGACAAAATGTACCAAGATCTCAAGAAGCTTTATTGGTGGTCGAACATGAAAGTCGAAATTGCAACGACGCTGAAATGTCTCACCGTTTCGAGTCAAAGCCGAATGTCAAAACCTTCCTGATTGTTAACTCAACCTGAACTCCGGTTTGGAAGTGGGAGAGAATCACCATGGACTTCATAACCAAACTACCAAAGACCTGCTAGAGGTTACGACACCATTTGGGTTATCATTGATCGTCTTACCAAATCCGCCATTTCCTACCCATCAAGGAAAATGATGAAATGGAAACCTTGCTCAACTATACCTAAAGGAAATTGTATCTCGTCATGGAGTACCAATTTCCATCATTTCGATCGTGATACTGCTTTACTTCACATTTCGAAATCTCTTCAAAAGGCCTTAGTACTCGTTTCGATACGAGTACCGTGATATCATCCTCAAACCGATGGCCAAAGCGAAAGGACTATCCAAACCTTGGAAGACATGCTTCGAGCTCATGTGATCGACTTTGGAAAAGGTCGATAAACACTTACCGCTTGGCGTAATTCTCCTACAACAATAGTTACCACGCGAGCATCAAGGCGGCCCATTCGAGGCACTTTATGGTCGAAAGTGTCGATCACCCGCTTGTTGGGTGAAGTTGGAGATGCCCAACTCATCGACTGAACTTGTCCAAGAGACAACCGAGAAGATTGTACAAATTCGCCAACGACTTCAAGTCGCTAGAGATCGACAAAAGAGTTACGCCGATGTTAGAAGAAAGCCCATGGAATTTCAAATTGGTGATCGAGTTATGTTGAAAGTATCACCTTGGAAAGGAAAGGTCCGATTCGGAAAACGAGGAAAGCTACATCCTCGATACATTGGCCCTTTCAAGATTCTCGAAAGAATCGGCCGGTTGCTTACAAACTTGATCTCCGGAAGAACTTAGTAGAGTTCATCCTACCTTTCACGCCTCAAATCAAGAAATGCTTGTCGGATGAATCTCTTGTCGTTTCACTAAAAGAGATTAAGCTCGATGACAAGCTCAACTTTGTCGAGGAACCAATTGAAGTCATGGATAGGAAGTCGCGACTTAAGCAAAGTCGCATCCCCATTGTCAAGGTTAGATGGAACTCCAAGAGAGGACCGAGTACACGCTGGAGCCAAGACACCATGCGTGTTAAGTACCCACATCCGCTTGCTAATCCAACTCCGACAACCATCAGTAAACTAAAATTCGGACGAATTCTCTTAAGGGGTTGGTACTGTAGTCACCTGGAAAATTTCGCTATTTTAAATCTTCATATTTATGAACTAAACTGTTTATCAAATTTATTTGATCTAAATTGAGCATCTTAGCATGTACATTTCATCTTTTATTGCATAAAATTTATGCCTATCCGAGTAGTCTTATTTATTTATGCCTGATCTTTACCGATTCTAAATCGCCTCACAAGAAAGATTTTCTTGTCTTATGAGTCGCAGCACTCAAAATAAAATAGAAGGAAAACGAGAAAATAAAACAAACTAATAAAAATCTAAAACTTCGTCATCGTGACGGTTTATTTATAACGCGTCTAGAAAGATAAATATTACAACTTTCCATTAGAAGTTATACATTTACGGATTAACAACGAAGTGCCAAAATACATCTAATACCTAAAATCATACACAACAAATAAATACTCACACTATCTATTAACTAATATACAAAAACAAAAAAAAATAAATATAACTTTATCCTCCCCCACCAAAAACCCACGCCACCCCCTCTTCTCTCCTCTATTCCTGCTTCTGAAAAACAGACCTGCTCTCCCTGATTCCCTCTCCTCCATATTCGTGTCTCTCTCTACTATCATTCCCCACACGCTCCTCCATCATCCCAAATGAGAAACCCTCCAAAACATCCTTCCCAACACCTTAAACAACTTCAATCCAAGAATAGTTAACCCTTGGCTTACCCCATGGAAGCAAATCGACAAGATGAGGTCCCCCATTTTATTTCCTTGTCCCTAGGAGTTTCAGTTGAAGGCAAGACAAAGAAGAGCCATGTGAAGACCCTGACGCCGCTGCTCAAAGGAGAAAAACATCTCAACCCCACTTCGAGAGTACTAGTCAAGCAACCCATCTTTGCTCCTTTAAAAACCCCCATCGATTCACAAGTGAATGTCACAACTCACAACTTAGAAATCAAAAGCTAGAGAGAGATTCAAAGTGCTTGTGGTTCCTTGTGGATTCGATTGGTGGGATTGCTTCTACTCCTTGTTTGTTTACCGTTAGACGCTCTCGTTTGTTGTAAGGTTTTCTTAGTTTCCATTTTCTTTTCCATCTTAGTTTTAATGATTAATCCTTTTGTATTATTGAATTTGATTATTGAGTATTATTATTAGTTTTGATTTAAACTTGTCTTGGGTGAAAAATGATGAAATCGAAGTCGACCCATAACGTCTAGGCAAAGTGATTTCTGTTTTGTGTTACTCGAATTATACGACTGGAAAACCATTTTTTTTCCTTTTCTGCTTTTGATTCATGTGTGGGCAAATGGTATGAATAAGTGTAAAAATTATGGGTTATTGTCATATGAAATGGTAAAAGGAAATAATGCTTATAACTTGGCTTAAGATCGTTACGATTCGGAATATGCGTGGTTTTGAGTCGAGTCGAAACCCACTATGGTTCGACCACAGTGGTTGGTTTTTTTTTGATAGTTTCAAATTTTTACTCCTTCCTCCCAATGCGTTTTCTTTTTGGCTTGATGTACTCGTGTCGTCGTTATAAATTGTTTGGTGGATTGAACCTAAAAGAAAATATCGTGCTTATATTGGCTTACCTTTTCGACTTACTTCTTTGCTTGTCCCCGCGGTTTAATTGAGCATCGTTTGTTGTGACGAGACCTCGTTAAAATTGTGTTTTGAAACAGATTTTTACAGCCCCCAATGTGGTACTTTTGGTTACTGTTTTCTGCCCAAATGGGTGGGTTTGGTTGCTACGGTTCAGCCCACAACGGGGTGTTTGTCTTGGCTTATTTTCAGCCGCCCAAAGGGCGTTTAACTGCTGCCACGCAGCCACCCAAAAGGGGTGTTCAGCTGTTGCAACACAGCCACCCAAAGGTGCGTTAGTTCAACAATTAGGTGCGCTTGGTACAGCAAAGAGAGCGCTCGCTGCACCATATTGGTGTGTTTGTTCGCTGCAATTCAGCCCCCCCAACGGGGTGTTTGTTTCGCTTATTTTCAGCCCAACAGATGGGTGTGTGCCGCTGGAACGCAGCCACTCAAGGGGCATTGTTCCTCCTTTCTCCTACCTGTTTTGAACCGAGTGTATAGCTTATATGTCAAACTTTCTTAAGACCTGCTATCCCCTTTCATTTCTCACGATGGGTGCGTTTGGTTCTGACCTCGAGTTGTACCAAAGCCCATTTGGTGTTCATTCTTTTCTGAGAAACAAATATGTATACAAGTTGCTCGTTTGGCTTTAAGTGTACTGGTTCCTTTTCTTTTTTTTCCCTTCTTCACGTATAGTACGTCTACATATAGTACCTCTGGTTTGGCAGCTGGGGCCTCAACCACACCCAAAGAATTGGACCCTGCTTGACTTCTAACTACTAGGCCTAAATACATGTCAAGAACCTTGGGCTAAAGCCACTTAAGATATGCGCACATGTACTGATTTCATCAAAACAAATATGTATGTGATTTCATCTTTTTAACATATGTCTACAAAGCTAGGAACAAACATATACATTTCACAACATTGAGTATTACCAAATCGTTATTTTAAACGACATTACAATCACTTGACTTTTGATCTTTCTCGCCTACTGTTTTGACGTTATTGCTATCGATATTTGTCCACGATGTCTCATTTTGTAAACATACGATATGAACGACTAACGAGATACCATTAACTCATGGTTCATTCTAAACGAAATATAATTTGAAACAATAACAATTTTTCTACACTTAGTCACAAAATATATTTTGGATATATAAATGAGTCATACCAATTTTTCCAAAGGACCATTATAACATATAAAACGGAATTTATTTTATTATCACCATTATAATAAAACTATCACTTTTCTTATATATATACCTATATTTTAAACAACGTCTTTATAATATAAATACGTTACTATTTATTTATGATATTTTCCGTACGTCATCTTCCGCTACGACAAGCCCACCACCCACTCATTTTAATACTTTTTGTAAGGCCTAAGTACTCCCATGAGCCAAAGTTAATCATGTACAATAATAAACGATACACTAAATAACTTAAACTTTTGATATATACATGAATATTACCAAGTCAAAATACAAAGGTATTAATTAAAGCATCTTGGTATACAATTATAGGTCGCGTGACGGTACTCGGTTGACCACTTACTTGATTTCTTTACTACCTGGATCGCTCTACTAAGGTGAGTTCATACCGCCTTTACTTATTTATTTCAAACCCCCGAGGAGATGCATGCTATAAACTAGAACACAAGTCTTTCTTAAACCAGTATGTCTGCTGATCATTATTATTATAGCCTAAGCACCGCCATAAGTCCCTTACATCATGAACCATTAATCACTCATGCGGTGAGCGAATATTGTGGATAGTACTATGGGAATTAACGACCCGACTCGGTTATCGGAAATAACAAGGCGCACTATATTGGTTAACTATGGAATTGGCAATTCCATCTCGAGGCAATATTATTACTTACACCCGAATTAGGTGTATGCGATTAGTTTGGTGTCATGAGCTTAGTGCACAATAATAATCTATGTTTTCTATGGTGATTGTATTCAAGCAATTATCATCTTTTACTTGTGTTCAACTAATTATTTAAACCTATGAATATCACTCAACATTTTGTTGACCTTTTAAGACGCTCATCTCGTGTACAAATTAGACTTTCATGAAGGCGTGGAGTGGGCGTCATGGGACACTTGAAGTGGTGTCATATTTAAATTAAAGTTATCATTTCGTAAAACTATCTTTGATGTAATTTCAAACATGTGGTATTTTACTTTGTGATCCCAAAACACCGAATTTTATGAAATGGTAACAACTTATTTAAAACGCTCTTTAGAGTCGTTTTCATAACTATGACTATGATCCCAAGAATACCCCAAATAGTCTTCCGCTGTCACTTTGTGATTTTGGGGGTGTTACACACTTTGAGCCAGTTGTTGGAATCTCATTACAATTAAGCATATAACCAACCAAGGAGCATGCTATAATAGGGTCTCCTAACCAGGGACGGAGCTAGGGGTTCCCGCGGGCAGGAACGAAGCTTGAAACATTTTATTGGAGGGGCCAAACATTAACTTATCAATTTTGGAGGGGCCAAATTGTTAATTAGCATTTTTTTACACTAGCACAATACATGATATACATTAAGGACAAAAAAGTTTGGGGGGTCCAAGGCCCACTCCTGCCCTATATAAGATTCGTCTTTGCCCGCGAGTGTCGGGGAACCCTATAGATTTTTTTTATATAATGTTAATTTTTGAAAAAACACTGATTTTTTCTAAATGCATCTTAGATGCACCTGGTCCTTTAAAATGTGTTTCCAGTATTACGGTTCAAAAGATTTAGTGCACCCGATCATATTTGGTCATAACTCCGTCCCTGCTCCTAACCAAACATATACTCCAAATAAGGCATATAAACAACAACTTAAGACATATTAACCAAACATATATACTCCAAATTAAGCATATAAATTATAACCAACAAGTAGGGCTATAAATGAATCGGACGAACATGACGAAGCCTTGTTCATGTTCGTTTATTTAATTTTAATCGGATAAATAAACGGACACGAACGTTTAAATGGACGAATTTCCTTGTTCATGTTCGTTATTAAGAAAATGAATTGTTCATGTTCGTTCACTAAGACAATAAACGAACATAAACGATTGAACATAAATGAAAATAGACAAACAAACATAAACTTTATTAAATTATGCACAATATATTGTTTTATAAGTGTTGTTTTATTTAAACAAAACCAATTTTAAAATTATACAATTAAAAAATATGATATACGAATATAAATAAATAAATGAACATAAACAAACGTTAACGAACGCATAATCGGACGTTCACAAACATAAATGAACGGACACGGCTTTGTTCATGTTCGTTCATTTAACTAGACAAACGTAAAATATTATTCATGTTTAAATGAACATAAACAAACTTTTTATCGAATAATTCATGAAATGTTCGATAAACGTTCAATTTGTTTACGGCCTTACCAACAACTTAACTTAAAATAGGTTACATGAAAGCGGTATTGCAAGTTTTCGGTTGTTTCATTAAATATCATTCGACATGTCATTTCACATGTCATAATAATAAGATACAGCATATATTGAGTGAAAGAGAAATATTATATACTAGTAACTTTTTAATACTGCATACAAAAACTTGTGCAAGATCAATAGTACTCCTACATAATATTGCATTGTGAATTGATAATACAGACTTTTAAAATGAATAAAAAATAAAAATGGATAAAGCATGCTAGGCGTGCCAACTTAATTAGGGTGATTCTATCTGGAACCCAACTAGAACAAAGTTTTTGGCAATTTGGCAAAGCTCAATAAAAATAAAAACTAAAGATCGAATGGATCAATCTCAATTATCTATTTTTATTTAAATTAATTAAATTCACTTTCATCCTTATATTTAAAAAGACTAAAATACACGTTGGTCCTTAAACTTGGCATGGTGCATCGCGATCGAACTGAACTGGCCATATTCATGGCCATAGGTCCAAAACATGGCCATTAAATGCGGATTAGTCGTTCGAAGTCAAAGTCGATTTTGTTTTGTAGTCGGGGTATTTTAGTCCATACACATTTATACTTTTATAACACATTTATATTTTACCCCTTCATCTTTCATTCTCTTCATCATCTACCCAAATCATTTATCTCTCCAACATCATCATCTCCTCAACAATCATCCTGGAAAAGACTATGAGCCCATATACTTTATATACATAAAAGAGTATGAAAAGCTGCCATTTTCCTTTCTATTATACTTTTTCAATGTCCCAGAAAAAATATCATGCACAGTAGTAAGGTTAGACATCTATTGGATACATCTTGTTTGCATTATCATCCTTTAGGATTTCAATTTCTCTTCATGTTTGCTCTTGGGATACTACTCGGCCTATTGGGACAATGCCAAATCTTCTTAGCTGCACAATTGACATTATCTTGCATTAGTTTCAAATTCTAAGTAAGAATAATACAGGATTAAAACACTTTTGGTATAAAAAAGTTTTCCCTCCAATGCATAAAAGCCTTTGAAAAGCTTTTAATGAACGACTTCAAAAAAGCTATTAGCAGAAGTTTAAGGTTCCTAAGGTCAATGGCTAACAAGCCTTTGTCTCCATCAACAAATGAAGTGATATAAGTAAGCAAAGAAAATGGTAAAGTTAACCACTTGGTACATAAAAAAATACACTAAATAACCTAATTAGAATGACAAAAAGTGATAAGTCGGCGTTGAGGTATGCTAATAGCTTTTCCTCAAAAAATTAATAAGCACTCTCAAATAAGCTTGCTCAAACACCTTAAAAGAGCTTAATAGTTTTTCGAAAACACTATCAAATAAGTTATTAAGATCTAGCCGGGAAAACCAGGACACGAATAAACCGAACATATTTAGTCCAACACCCAACCAAATAGTCTTAACTGGGTTTGGTAAAAGGGTAGATTATGAGAAAATACGACTTGTTTCCTGTAATTTGTAAAAGGGTATTAATTGATATGTGAAATACCAACAAATCAATGGACACAAAGACTTTTAAACCTTGGGAGCTTCTACGTATTTCGATTTCTTTCAATATCCATCATTAGCATTGTCTATTAATAATAGTCGAAAACAGTCAGTTTACACAACAATAACATGAAAATACTCGTTATCTCAAAACTAACTAATGGTTACAAATTACATTATAGGAAAGCAAAAAACTTCTTAATTGAGCTAGCAAGCTATGACCCCTTCCCCTCTACAAATGGCTACTACTTATTTTGACCCATATATGTTAAAAGAAGAGACCCTTTACGTGATTTGAGTTCACCATGTCTTCAAGTGGTCCAAACTTTAAAATACCAAATATCTATATATATCAATTTGTCAAACTGAAATGAACAATCAATGAGCTAATACGCATACTTTTTCAGCCAGAAATATATATTGTACTTACAATGATATCAGGTTATATACCTATTAGACGCTCATAGTTATTATTTATTCGTGTGGATAAAATCTCAAATGGGTAGAATCCCAAATTATATTATTTGGTTATTGATAGTTGAATGATTCTTTGCTCTAATTTGGTCTCCTAAAACTTTTTTTTTTTCTGTATGAAGACATAATGAAGTGAGTACACCACTCAATGCCTGGTGCTTGACCTTTTGGTACCTTATGCTTTAAACAGGGGACAAACATTGCCTGTTCATAGTTTTTGTGAAGCATATGCATAAACCTTCTTCGTCTGCTATCAATGCCTGATCTCCTAACTTGAATCAAAAGCTTTAATAACTTGAATCAAATTTGGTCTCCTATTTGGTCTCCTAAAGCTTTAATAACTTGAATCAAATTTCAGAATGAAAGCAACCCAATTGACCTCACAAGTCAAATCTTAGAAACTTGACCTATCATGTCAGTTTTTCATTGTGGTATCGCTTATGTAGGTTTACCGACTCTCGGTGCTCCAAATATCTAAGTGGCATACACGAGCTTTGCTAGATGTAAACCCTATGCAAACCATACAAAGCAACACCCAACGCCCAACCACAACTAGAAGTCGATAATCCTGCAGGCGTACATCGGCAAGCATTCGTAACAACCGGTTGATTCATAACAACAGTTTAATCATTTTGACGTGTTACTCAGCAAGTATGACCTGATCAACTATAATATGTATGTAATTGGACCTCTAATACATACATTCATTAGCCCCACTGGGACTTTTCAAACCAAAACCAGGATAGAACCCACCATATTAAATTAAAGCACCATTCAAAAGTATTATCAAGTAAATTACACCACATTAGCCAAGAATGCCGCAAGATTCTTTGCGGAATGGTCTACAAAAAAAAGCTTCATATTTTGCAAACCCCTTGTGATCAGTTTAAAGCAAGAAAATGATGCCCACAACTAGTTCGGTTAGGCTAGTCTTAGGGTTTGGACAGGCTAAACGAGTGATGCTCAGTTAGCTTGAATATCCAACCATATTATAGGGGACATATTCAATATGACCTAACTCTACTTGAGTCTCACTTAGAAAGCAAATGACGCCGGTTTTAAATCTTTTGTCTTAGGATGTTCTTATATTAAAGGATTGAGGTAGCAACTACTCAAATAGTAATGGAGGACGATATATACAGAGGAGTTATGGATGAACACCGATAATATATGTGCAACAATATCAAATCAAATTCGAATGTGAATAATCTCATATAAAAGTTGTACCTTCTTTTACGGTAGGTGTGCGAGATGTTCATCAACAAATTTTTCCAGGATGATTGTTGGGGAGATGATGATGTTGGGAGATGAATGATTTGGGTAGATGATGAAGAGGATGAAAGATGAAGGGTAAAATATAAATGTGTTATAAAAGTATAAATGTATGGACTAAAATACCCTCGACTACAAAACAAAAATCGATGTTGACTTGGTCAAAGGACTCAGAGTGAGTGAAAACCTGAAATAGGGACCCCGACGATGAAAATGGTCGGTTTTGTCTCATCGCGATGCACCGTGCCAAGTTTAGGGACCAACGGTGTATTTTAGTCATTTAAAAATTAAATATCTAACAAACCAAATGGTTAAATAAAACTAATTATACCATTGCGACAAGAATAAAATTATCTTTCTATAGAGATCCAATATTGTATATACTTTCGACGAACTTATTTTTATCGTTTCTCGCGGATTTCGATATATTACACTATAAATGAAAATTTTAAAAATATTCTTTTGTGTTAACACAACCCCTAAACTACAAACCCGAAACCCTAAAAACCATAACCCCTAAACCCTAAAAACCCCATAACCCTAAAACCCTAAACCTCTAAAACCTAAAACCCTAAACCCCTAAAACCCTAAAACCCTAAACCAAAAACCTAAACAGGAATATGCTAAACCGTATAGCTTAAACCTAAACCCTTAAACCCTAAAAAGCTTAACCAAAAAAGTCAAACCCCTAAACCCGAACACCTAAACCCTAACAGTAAACTCTAAACCCAAAAAAGTCGGGAAAAAATTAAGTGAAAATATATGATGTGGGATATCAAATTAAAGGTAATTTTATGCTTGTCGTGATGGTATGATTAGTTTCATCTAACGATCAATGGTTTGTGATATATTTGAAAGTGAAAGTTTATTTTATTGTTTTGATGGAAAATATGAATGGTTAAAATGGTTTATTTGATCTTTAATTTTCTTTGATCTTTATTGAACCAAACTCAGCTTTGTTGTATTTTTATTTACTTGTTTATTTTTTTTATTTATTTTTTATTATTTTTTATTTTTTTTACAAAAGAAAGGTTATCTAGATGTGTAAACCAACTTAAGTGAACCCCATCAACAAAGCTTGATTCGAAGTTATATTTGTAAGTTCAAACTGCACGGCTCGTGAGTTGTCCTTGAAACTCGAACTTAGCTCATTTATGAGTGTGTCTAATTTTATTTTACTTTTCTCGGGTGTTTGTTTTTCCAAAAAGAAATAAATAAACTCTTAATGCTTTTTACCTTTGACTCGTTAAGAGACGATAAGAAATTAAGTTTTTTGATTTTACATTTTCAATAAGAGGCGGTAAAATGTATACGGTCTTACTAATTAAGAGGTTAAAGAGTATCTTATTGCCTCTTAATGTCTTATACTTTGTTTATGTTTTTGTTTTTACTTTTGTTTTCTCGTTAATTATATTTATACTATTTTTTTCTTGAGTTTTCTTAATTATATGTTTATATTTAGACTTTTCTTATTTTTTCTTTCTTGTTTTATAAAATGTAATACAAAATGTTTTATAAATTTGTGACTTTAACACACATATATAACAAACATGTACACACATTCAATTTAACTAACATAAATTGACGATTTACATCGTTGAAAAGTTTTGCGAGTATTTTTTAGAACAAATGCAACGATTTTATATTTAAATTGTAAAATTTGACACAATTTTGACATTTTTACCAAATAAGGGAAAAAAAAACAACGTTATATGATTCTGATTTCTTAAACATCTTTTAACAGTAACATGCGAGAATCGATTCAAACAAACATCTTAATAAAACAAACAAAACCTTAAATGTACTAATGGTTAATAGATAGAATACATATACTCTCTTTGGGCTGATTTTGAAATGGTTGCCTATACTTCTCTAAATAAGCTTAGCCAAGCACCCTCAAAGCTTCCTAACCCCTAATCACATCAGTCAAACCATAAACTAAGCATCATAAATAGTGAAGAAAAAAAAATAAGTGTATTCATTTGTTGGTAAACGGATGCACTGAATATGCGATATTGAATTACAAAGGGACCTTATTTGCACCTAACAAGCACAAAGTCAAATGTTTAATCCTTAGCATCCTAAAGCCACAACCGCTGAATGAGTCATGTATGTCACACATTATAGAAAGGCAGCTGATTGTGAGACGATTCAGGTTAACAGTTATTAACCTTTTGCACCTAACTAGCAGAGTACCCGCGCAATACGGCGAGGGTACCCTGTGACTAAATTTTATGGCGGCGGGTACACTCAGTCTTATTGCTGATGTTTTAGATGTGTGTAAGAGAGATATGAAATGGTTTGTGTATAGTTATATAGTGGATGCGGTTATATATTTTTAATAATCATTAGTGCGTTTTTAATAATGGGTTGTAAATGATTTGAAAACTGTATTTAATATAGTGGAAACGTCTGCATTTATTTTTAAATAATGGGATGTATTGAATTTTAAGTCTTTTTCTTATAGTAAGTGTGTAGACTTATTTTTTTAAGACTTACTTTTTAAAAATGACCTAAATGCATTATAATTTAGATAAGATAAATGGACCTTATTTCATTTGAGAAAATAAGTATTGAAAAAACAAACGTTATGGAAGATCAATTCAACTACTGTACTTATTAGCGGCTAACAATACATATATTCACAGAAGGTAAGCTAATCATATAACGTTCTATCTTATTATAAGGATCCTATATGTAGTACAAAAATAGAAATATAGTTAACCTTATTTGAATGAATTTTTTTTTCTTAAAGTAACCAAAATAGTCGAGTGATGCATATAGTATCGAAAAACTATTTATGTTTCAAATAAAATTTATTTGTTAAGCTAGTTTTGATTTACATATAATTTTCATAATATGTTTCTTTCTATATGGGGTACTCACTAAGTTGCCTACTTGTCTAGTTGTCTGATATGGACAAATAATATTTGGTTCGACTTCGAAGAGCTTGCAATTTGCATTCTTTTCACATGTGCTTTAATATGACGCTCGTCGGTGGTGGGTGTCTTTGTTTTGAGGGCAATGGTTTTAATTGGGTACTTTTAAACTCTCGTTTTTATCAATAATAGATGAATAATATGGGCAAGGATATGTGATAAGAAGATTAGAAATAACTATAACCATTTATTTGAGATGTATTGATTTGATTTAGATGTAATTTTATTCATTTATATGCATTTTAATTAGTTTCAAAAGTGATTTTGAAGTGAAAATGATGCGAAATAGTATTAACAACAAATTTGACTGTGAAGACGAAAAATACATAAGATTCGTTTAAATTGATGAAATGCAATAATTTGTTATTTCACTTGCCTTAAACATAGTGATTTTGAAGTGAAAACGATGCAAAGTAGTATTAACAACAAATTAAGACGATTGAATCATCTTATTTGGTTTTAGATAGGTTACTTAATCGTTATTTCACTGCTTTAAACTTATGTTGTAGTTTATCTTTTATTATTATTTTTTTTTTTTTGAACGTCAACAGGGCCGAATCCCGCAAAAACTATATCATATCACTCCTCGCAATGGAGGTAATTACATCTGAAAAATGAACATCCCAAAGAAAGTTTACATGAGATCTAAAAACCTATTTTAGCGACATGATGAGCCGCTAAATTACATTCACCTTTCACGCCTAACCCATAAGAAAGAAATAGAAAGTTGGGATGCCTATATTCTAATGTCTGCCACAATAGCGTATAACGACGAAGGAGGATCGCCTTCTGAACAAGCAAGAGAAATAGCAACCTGACAATCTGACTCAACTATTGCATTATGCCAGCCATAAGTAAGAGCTAGACGACAAGCATTTCGAATGGCTAAGAGTTCCGCCATGAGTGGATTAGAGGCAGAAACTATTTCTCTAGAGCATAAAATAATAGATCCTGCAGAGTCTCACACAATGATACCTGAAGATGCTCGGTCTGATATGTAGGATGCATCACAATTGAGCTTCACACGATTACAGGTGGGTGGTTCCACCGAAGTGAACTCTCTTGAGATTCATGACGATCAACCGAGACACTAGATATTGGTATCGATGACGGAAACACCGAACTGAAATCACCAAAAATACAAGTCAACCTTGACATTGCGCGAGAAGGACAAGGCCTGATATCATTAAAAACATATTCATTCCGCGACTTCCAAATCTGCCATGCAATATTAGCCAAAGAGGTGTGGAAATTTATACGCTCCTGGTTAGAAGGCATCATATCTAGTAGATGTTGGACACCCGAAACAATAGGGCAACTTATGTTGTCTAAATGGAGACTGGGATATGATCCAAACACTCGAACAACATATGCTCAACCATTTCAATCTCATTACAACAAAATGGACATATGGGTAAGCAATTACCTCCTCTCCGTGAAAGATTCTCGTAAGTAGCAAGGGCATTTGAACAAGCTTTCCACCGAACATTTTGATTTTTGGAAAAGTCTTCAACTTCCAAACTTGTTTCCAGTAGCTTTTGTTTGATGTTGATGACGGCGCCTTAAATAAATCGTTTAATAGTCTTTTACTATGTTAAATAAATGTATATTAATAGTAATAGTTTACTATGTTAAATTTAAGATGTATATTAGGATAATTTATTTGATAGTTTATTATTGTGTTAAAATTTATAATAAAAATGTTTTGTGTCATGTTTACACAAACTACTTATTCATCGTATTGTTAAAATTTAATATATACTTACAAAAATAGATAATTAAAACCATTAAAACAATTGTAAAAAAACAAACATTATTTCATTTTGATTCACACTTTATAATCACGTCCGATGTGAGATGTCGATTTAACAAAAAAAAAAAAAACATTTTAATGAAACAAACAACACCGAATCTCCAATACATAACATCAGGGCATCATTTTGAAGACGGCAAAACAGATACACCGTTCAGAGGTCACTAGAGTTGTGAAACTGATTTGTTGCCTCTAAGGACACCAGCTCTATATGCAGTTTGGACTTTTGAGACCTTAGATATAACCTACACATTAGCTCAAGTGAGATTACAAGCAATTAGCTCGTGGTTTTGTTTGGATTCGCGAATCAATCTAAGACACAAAGTCGTATACAGGCTGTGGAAAATTAATCTCACAGACACTTGTATGACTCATGAATATAGATAGATACAGTAGCAACCAGAACCAATAGCAACGCAAGAAGTACCATGCCTATGATCTGAAACTTGATGATGTTTAAGCAGAATAAGATGAAGAAAGCCAGTCATTTGAAAAGATGAAACATAATATAAACCATTGATGTATACTCTTTTTTGCTACATTTCCAAAGAACTTGCAAATAAAAAGACAGGATAGGGAAAGATTCATGGGTTTAAATCTAATGTACATCTTACAACACCATTTGAATCTTTCACTTTGTTTTATATTTCTATTAAAGTTTAACAACACAAATACAATTTTATTATAGAAAGTTCCAGCACACATACACCAGAAGAAGGTGGCATTCAACGGGATGATGGAAGAGCACGCCAATTATCAGCAAGTGAAATAGCCCGCTCTCGAGAAGGTTGTGGGAGCTGTTGAAGTATAACATTCTTTACATGAGCTGCTGCCGTCTCACCACCACGTCCCGCCAGTTCCAAGTACACTACTGCCTTCATCATCTGCCCTTCCTGTTTAATCAAAGTACAAAGTGGTTAAGCTTACCAGTGGGTTCTTATTGAGTTATTGTATTATCAAATTATAGTAAGCATTGTCAAACACTTCTAACAAAGTGCCCTTTAAACTGCAACTGATTCTACAAATGCCAAACAATCACTTCTTTAAGTCACAAACTTTTGTGATATTGAAGTTATTTTTTGGGTAAAGGGTTTTAACCCGGTAAATATATGATATTGAATTTTTTTTGACAAACTATTCTAGTATTGCCAAAAACAAAATATGGTTTTATTTTATGCATAGAGGTGGTATTATGTTATACACTGGAATGTCAAATGTTGACTTATTTTAAGAGGAATATTAGGTAATTCAGCTTTAATTAACAGTAGTAATAGACTAATAGTTACCGAAAAAAGAGAGAGTCCATGCTCAAACTGAGCTTTCCTGTGTCCATGATCAGCGGCAAGCTTCATCCATTTTCTTGATTGTCTGTGGTTTTGCAGAAACCCTCTGCCTAAAGAGAAGCAGAGCGAGACATTATACATAGCTCTTACATATCCACCCTCTGCAGCTCGTAAATACCATCTTGCCTATTAAAAAACATAGCAAGGGTATATAAATTTCACCTCAAACCAAATAATAGTTCTACGCGTAAATTAGCGGTGGAAAGGAGCTGAGCCGCTCGTGAAAAGCTCGAAATCGGATCGGTAAAAGCTCAAGGACGAGCTAAACGAGCTCAAGCCTAAGTTGCAGCTCATTTATTAATCGAGCTCGAGCTCGAGCTTTATATTCAAAGCTCAATTGGCTTGCGAGGCCTAAACGACACTAGGATTATTTAAATATTGAACATTCATAAAACATTATGCATTTGTATTATAAGCGAGCTTATTAACAAGCTCAATAACAAGCCTATTAACGAGCTAAAAATAGATATATTATGAGCCGAACTAGAGACAAGCTTTAATTTTACATTGCCACATTGTATAAACGAGCCGAGCCCGAGCCTGTATAATATACCATTAGCCAAGCTCGAGTTTAAAAAAAGGCTCGAGCCGAGCCGAGCTCGAGCTCTGGCAAGCTCGGGTCGGCTCGGCTAGTTTGCAACCCTATTGTAAATGTATCTACAATCAAACTTTTGTACTTTTAGCAAAAACATGAGAAAGAATGAACACTACATTTTGCAATGATTTACAATATGTGAACATTGGTCTAATATGTAATGGTTTTCTTGCATAATTATACAAGTAATAATTATTGCCAGGCATACTCATTCTTACAGAATTTAGTTTTATACCAGCAAGAATGACTCACCGCATTTTCCTTTTCTTAGTTAGAGAGAAGTAAATATAGAGTAACAGACTTGCAGATAGATCTAATTGTCTTGTCACCAATCATTTGTAAGTTGCACATGTATGATATGAGAAGAAACTAAGATGTGGTAGTGGGTCGTTCTAACCAAATGTTTAAAAACATGGAAGATAGATTCAAAAGATGTAGAATGCTTGAAAGTATCATAAACAGATATGACATAAATGATCAAGCAACATACCGCTTCTGACAGACTCTGATCTGTTCCAATACCGCGATGCAAACAAAGGGCGAGCTGGTATTGTCCACGAACATAGCCAGCAAGAGAAGCTTGATATAACCATTTGACAGCTTCCTTCGCGTTAGGTGGTTCAGCTGCATTTGTTGAAGTAAAACGTTTAAAAAAGATTCATCACAAATACCCTTGAACATAAGAAAAAGAAAAAAGAAAAATAAGTAGTTATGTAGACCAATATAAACAAATGAAACTTCTATGCAAAATGTATGGGAAAATATGCATACAAAGACTTTTATCCTTCTTTTAGTAAAACTGATGATCACAAATCCTTTTGCTTGAAGATGCGAAATCCCGAAATGGGAAGAATTTATGCTTAGTTATATGATTGAAACAAGTGATAGTCAGCCATGAACTACTCAAATTTGCCATAACTCTACTCTTAACACATGACTATATAGCAATAAAAGTATAAAACCACAAAGCATGTATCATAAGCACGAATCTTCAGTTATCAAATACAATCAAGCATATATCAGTACCAGAACTAAACAGTTAACCTAAAGAAACAAAGTTCGCTAGGATAGTTAAACACTATGAAAAGTTATCATTCATATTTTTTATTAGTATCCAAAACCAAAACACACTAGAAAGTAGAAAACTAAAGTGATAGTAATGCAACTGCTATAATCCATGGTCGACAATAAATCCTAATTCCATATACAGTAATCATAAACCCCCTAAAGTCTCTAATCTGTCAGCACACCAACTCTTAATAGTTCAAATCCATTAAAAATAGCAATTAGGCCATGTATTAAAAGGGTGTTTGGGGATGCTTCTTTTTTCTGCTTATAAGTAAGTACCTATAAGCTGCTTATATTAAACACCTAAGATAATAGTGTCTAGATTTGCTTATGTTGTAAAAGTTGCGACAATACTTATATTTAATAATAATTTGTTAAAAATTATCACATCAACTGCTTATTTTATCGCAAAATAAACAAAGGCACATTGGATGACACAAAACTAAGCAATCCCAAACACACCCCAATAATCAAACTCGTAGAGTCAACAGTTCTAATTAAACTAAAATAAATACAACAAGCAAAATCACTTTAATATTAAAAATATATAAAAAATAAATAAATAACTAACCTTGAAGATAAGAAATCCCCAAATTACATTGGCCAGCAGGATCACCAAGTTCAGCAGCTCTTTTATACATCTTCACACCTTCATCCTTCTTCCCAATCTCCCAATACACCAACCCCGCATCCACCATCGCCAGTGTCGACCCACGAGCCGCCCCTTTCAAAAACGAATCCAACGCTTTCTCAACGTTCACCTTCTCACCAAAAAAAAAAAAAAAAACATTTAGTTAAGCACACAAAGTTGACAAAAATCATTTTATTTAAACATATTGAAAAAGTTGCAATGTTTAGTTGGTGTTTGGGATTTGCTTATTTGTTCTGCTTTTGTGCTTATTATTAAGCAGAAAAGCATTTTTCCGTAAGTAAAATCCAAACACTATCTCAAAAAATACTAATTTTTAAGCAGAAAATATAATGAATCCCACAGACCCCCTTAACATAAATAAAAACTGATATATTAAAGGGGTGTTTGTGTTAGCTTATTTTTATGAGCTTATCAGCTTATTAAGATTTGTAAAAGCCGATATAAACTCACATTTTTTAGCTTATTATATTGAGTTTATGCACTTGAGCCGCAGGCTCAAGGTGATAAGCAACTTATAAGCTGAAAAATGTGAGCTTTATTGGCTTTTCAAATCTTAGCAAGCGGATAAGCCCATAAAAAGAAGCTAATCCAAACACCCCTTTTAATCCAAATGGAACTCCATATGATTGATCTAAAGTACCACTCTTTTTAACCATATTATTACTGGCTTATCGGCTTACTAAGATTTGTAAGAGCCAATAAAAGCTCACATTTTTTCAGTTTATAATCTACTTATCAACTTGAGGCCGTGGCTCAAGTCCATAATCCCATAACAATAAGGTGAAAAAAAGCGAGCTTTAACATATCTTGATAAGGCGAATAAGCCCATAAAATTACCTAACCCAAATGCCCCTATATTAATGCATACAATTATACTCATGTTAGATAAAACAGTTTAAATCATTAACATCTTCAAAAAAATCACATTTTTAAAAAAAAAAAAAAAAAATTGAATCTTTTAACAACCTTAACTCCACCACGGCCATGTTTATATCTTTTGCCCCACCTCAAAAACAACATGGCCTCACGCAACGGCCGTAGCCCATCACGCCATGCTTTACACACCAACGACGCCGTTTGAAGATTGGGCAAACTGAAATTAGCAGCTATCTTGATCAATATGTCATTTGGTAAAGCGGCGAATGTACGGCTGTGACGGCGAGATGACAGTGGTGATGGTGGTGGGTCGAATTTAATCATTTGGCGGGAAATTGAATGTGAATTTCGGAATTTAGGGTTTTTAGGGTTTCGAGGGTTAGGGTTTTGAATTGGGAATTGTATGGCGGTGAAACTGGGGGTTTCTGATCGATGATGTGGCCATGTTTTTTCGTTCATTTTTTGATTTGTCGGTTTTTTCATTTTCTAGTTTTGCGAGATGGTTTTATATGGTGGTGGAGACGGCAGTTGAGATACTAAATACTACTATATTAGGAAATCGGAAGTCTTTTTAAAAGCAGTCTCTCTGTTTTCGGATAAGAGTTTTGACAGTTTACATTTTGGTGGGGTTGTGTATTGTGTACGGAATATGATGTGATGTGAAATGTGGTTAGATGCGAAAATAAGTGAGGTAGGGTCGAGTTTAAATGAGCTAGAGTAGTAAATTTGTGAGATATCTTGAAATTATAAGGTCGAGAGTTTAAATGGTTGTGAGTTAGTTTATAGCAGTAAATGGTGCTAAGTTAAGGCGCTTTGGTATGATGAGAAATGTGTGACGCGAAAGTAAATGACCTAGGGTCGAGGAAAAATGAATGTGGGTCGTAAATGTTATGACTTGTTTAAATTGTTTAATGAACGGGGTCACATTCATGTTATGTTTATGATCACATGAAGTAAGTTCGGGTAATGAATGTTTTTCCCGATTTAATATGTTTAATAAACTGGCTTCATGCTTATATGATGCAAGCGATCACATGAGATTTGTAACATGATAAATTAAAGTAGAATTTAGTTTTAAGGCAAACCAACTTCCCTAATCCGAAATGAGCTAGTATCAACTCATCACGTTCTTATTACCAATCGTTTAGGCGCATAATCCAAAATGAGTTTTAAGACACATAAACCGAAGCAAAAGTGTCAAAACTTACCAAAGCTCACGCTAACTTAATGAGTTAGAGTCAACTCTAACAAAAATATATATTTTTTTTTCTCATGTAACATAAGTTCGAACTTGACGAAAAACACATGACACATAAGAATTTATCATATATGATAATTCGGAATGCTATAACCTCATTTGCAGGCCACGGAACTAACGCGCAGAAATGACGAATAAGAATCGTGACCCCATAAAGTAATTAAGTTAGTTACATCTTTTTAGTATTTTACTTAATCTTTTCTCATATTTTAATCAATATGTCTTTTTCAAGTTTTTGATGTTTTGTTCATTTAAAAACCTAGAATATAATTTAAATTTCTGATTTTTCAATACATTGCATGTAGAAAAACATTGTCATATAACATGACGTGCTATTCTTTCATATAATATTTGATACATGTACTTTAAAAGTTTTAAAAACGTTATTGATTTAAGAAAGATATATTCGGCCAACATATTCAGAGGATATGAAACAAGTAGGGTTGGATCGGTTGGAAACCCTCGCTCTCAACCGAGAGGTCGGGGTTCGATCCTCACTTCCTACAAAGGCCGGAGGTCCTTTCTACCTTTGTAGAACCCAAGCAGCACCTCTACCTGGGTAGGGTAAGACTGCTCACATCTTAACCTCCCCATACACCGGAAGCAGATTGAGTCACCCATAACCCGTGGAAGACGGCGTTGGGCGCTACTTTTTATATTCAGAGGATATGAAAGTAAACATTAGTCGTTGTATGTTTATCGTATATGAAATAATTCTCTAAAGTTAAAATAAACATACTCATAAAATAAATAAATAATTAGAAGTTTTACTTTGAATGAAATTAATACTCAAATGTATGCTTCCTCTCACAGATTTAAACAACTTGACCCGTCATTTTGGTTTAAATATGAGAGAATCTTTATCTATCGTATATGATATATGATGTAGATGTGCCTTCTTGATCACATCATGTAGATGTGCAAGCTGGATACTTTAAAGAGTTTCTGAGTGACCTGAAATAAGACAAATAACATGCTTAGGTTAGACGGAGCGCAGGAGGAGATCATGTGAACCGATTCTGGCGTGAGAATAAGTCATCTGTGTATTTAAGAGTAATGTATAGTGAGAGAGAATAAAGAGGTAGTGAATGACAACCTCATACGGATGAAATTGGTCGGCTATATATAATCAAACCCTAGGAATGATCTAGATTTGCCAGAACCACAAACATAATAGAGACGACGAATCTATGCTAAGTTTAAACAATACATATACATGCATCATAAGTAGTAGAAATAAATCTCATGAGTCATGACTATAAAAATAAAAGCATGTACCCTTTTCAATCAAATAGTTACTTCAAACCACACTCCAAATAAATATAACACAAAAAGAATCACACTCCAACACACATTCAGGTCGTAAATACTTCCGGTAGGGCCACTCACCACCTATTCCTTAATAAATCTTTTAGCAATCCGAACAAGATTTATAACTTTCATAAAAATATTGTAATTTAGCTGTAAAACTATACTTCAGGCCTAACTTGTTTTATAACTGGGCTATCCCATACGCGGGCCTATCAAGACGATTTGATCAAATATTATGACCTATATGCAACTTGTGTGATTAGTGGGCCTAAAGAGACTGGACATTTTCGGGCTGGGCCTAAAAGTCGGACCATTTCAGGCCAGGCTTATGTTCACCCACAAGTTCAATGATTGTGTATTAACTACTAGTATCGTGCATGCATGAAAAAATTGGTTTCGTATTATCGATTGGCTCAATTGGATCCCTTTAAGGCGCCATATTATATCAACAAGTATTTAATACCCGCCGCGACGCGGCGGGGGTGTTCCGATACCGTGTTTTCTGGTGGTTAGTTGTGTTACTATTTTGTTTACGTTTTTTAAAAATCTTTAGCTCGTTGCCTTATATTTTATGTATTTGTATCTTTTTTTTTGGGTAAATTGGTTCGTTTTTTGACAACCGTTGAAACGGTTAATTTTGTTTTTTTGGGTATATTGGTTCATTTTTTTAAACTGTTGGAACTGTTAATTTTGTTTTCATGTGTTAAACGGTTAAAAATACTCTTATGTATCAGCGATTAGTGTTTTTTTGTTTTTTTAATATGTGTAATGTGGTTTTTTTTGTTTAAATATATGTGGCCTTTTTTTTTTGGTTTAATTGTATTTTTTATGTATTTGGGTTCTATATACTTTTTTTTTCCTCACCTAATTTTATCACTCTCTACTTTCATTCTACGATTATCACTATCTAACCATGGCAGCAAAACCTAACATCGAAGAACTTCAATCGGCTTGTGGATCTGACAACCTCGCTACTGCTTTCAAATTCCTGTTTAATAGCGAGGTGACTGAGGATCGTAGTTTTCTTAACCGTTTGCAAGAGGAGCGTGTGCGTCGAAAGGTTGAGAAACGGGAGCGCACCATAACGGAGACGCACTGGTTTGGGCCTTTCAATGAGAAAGTTGTTGATGGTTTAAGGGGCTTGGTGGAGTTGCAGCGTGTTGATCGTTAGACCTTGCTTGCTCTTGGCGCTCTTTTGGATGCAGTGCGTGATGGTATCGTGGAGAAGGAGAGGCAAGCTGGGTTGATGGAGCTTGATGAAGAATTGTCCGATGGTTAGTGTGGTGGTCAGTGGCTTTTGTTGGTGCCTCTTTTTGAGCTGCTTAGGTTAGTGGTGGGTGGCAGCTGTTATTTGTTAGGTTAAGTTTTGTTGATAAGTATGGTTGTTAGTGTGGTTGTGAAGTTATGTATAGTTAGTTGATGGATGTAACCTTTAGTAGGTTACCATTTTGTTTTCTGTATGATGATCCATCTACTGGAATGAAAATATTGTAAGTTGTTTTCTGATAATGGAAAAGTATGATCTTTAACCTATGTCTGTTTTGTTTCTTTATAAATTTTTTTGCTGTTCCCACTTATGATATTGTGCATGATTAGGATTTTGTAGAGATTGTGTTGGCTGCACTTTGCACGCGTATGAGGCTCTTTTCTGTTATGTTTATGCTAAAGCGTTTGTAGTGGTTTACTTATTGTTGGCAGTGTTTCTGTGTAGTGGCACAGTTAAGTTTTGTTGCTCCATTTTGCACGCGTCTGTTCATTTGAACTTTTTTGTTTCCTTTTTTCGCACATGTGTTTGTAGTGGTTGTTGCACTGTTGGTAGTGGCCTATGTTATGTTGCTTTTCTTTTGTATAAATGTTGGTTCTAGTATTTGTTTCTCTATCTCTGGTTTTGTTTCATCATACATATTTCGCTCTGCTCATGTCGCGTTTAGATTGCTTAGCTGAACTTGGTTTCGCCTGTGATAGTGATGTGCTTCAGGATCAGATGTGCCTTTTTTTGAAAGGGAAGTTATTGTTGCGCGAGACTGGGAAAGCATGGTTCGAGCGCGTTGCTTTGAAATTCGGGCACGCGTCACATATTTGGAGGACCTTATCCAGGAGGTTCTTCAGGAAGGGCAAGATGTGGTTGCGACGAATTCCGTTACATTTTTGAGATAGGTACAGGCACGTGAGCATTCTAAGCAGGCTACGTTTCAGGCGATGCTACGTGAGGCTCATGCTGCTCTTCGTGCTACAGCGGGATACATCAACAGTATTCGTGCATTGTGATGATCTATTGCATGTCTGTATTGTTTGTTTTTGTTGAAGTCTTGGCTATTTTAGTGGTTGTTTTGTGTGTCTTATCTGTTACTTTGTGCTGGTACTATGTGTATGAGGTTTCTGTTTAATAAAAGTTGGTCTGTTACATTTGTTTTAGTTTTTCGCTTTGTGCTTTTATATAATGGTGATGGTATTATGCGTCTATCTGATAGTAAGATGTTGTAACGGCTGTTTACATACATGGAAAATGGCATGTCTTAGCATGCCGGCGTACAACCTTAGGACTTACACAATTGTTGTACGTACATAGTTTGGTATTCTAGAGGTTACCGGTCCACAATCATTACTGTACAGATCCTACAGTTTACGACTTCTACATGGTCCTACTTAGTTTAACTACCTTACATTAAGTAAGAAGACACTGGTCACTGTGCACGTTGTCATTATTTTTTGGCCTTCTTAGTTTCTGGTTCAGGCACATGAGTTTCTTCCTCTGGAAAGAGTTCTTTACGGATCCCTGTTGATGTACTTGTTCCAGTTTATTTCTTTTTTTTCTGTTGGTTCACCTGTGTGTGGTGGTGGAGTGATGGTGGTTGTCAATAATTCTGTAGCGGTTTCAATAGTAGGAGTTGAGGAGGAGTTGCCCTCTCCCTCAGTTTCGGGAATACTTGGAAGTGCTGGGACGACGGCTGTTGGTGGTGGTAGCTCAACCTGTTGGAGCTCTGATGCACCGTCGAGGATAAACCTGGCATTTCCGCGGCGGCTTCCTGTTAAAAAATGCAGTTTAAATATGCGCCTAGTTTGCTGAAGGTCCCTGATGATTGCGGGAAGGTCATACGGGTCCGGGTCAGGAATGTAGCTAAGTATCTCGCTACACGGTGGTAACAGTGAGTTTGCAGCAGGGCTGAAGCAGGTGACAACTACCGTGCCGGTTTTATCAGTTAGGGATGCTTTGAAGCAATAGCTGCATTATCATAGTTTGGTATATTGTTGATATTAGTCATATGTATAGGCATGACGGTCTTTTCAAGGGTTAATAAAGTATTTGATGTGTATACCTGTAGTTGGGTGTTGGAACGCCTCCATATTGTTGACAATGTAAATGTGGCATCCCTTCGTTGATTTTTGTGTGGCATGTGCGGCACCTATTAAAATACCACCCTCATCGTTCATCTATCCATGTTATGACAGCATCGATTGAAAACTATTGTTGTTGTTATGAGTTTAAATGTGGGAACGTTAGTTAGTTATTTTTTCTACATGTTTTTTCATAGGTTATTATATGCGTAGAATAATTACCGGATGCGCCTCAGGATTTAGTTCTAGTAATGCGGCAATAGTTATTAGACGCTGTCCCTGTTGGCTTTCTGTTGTCTTTCCTTCTATTGAGGGTAACTGTAGTGCTGGGGCTGGACCAAGGAATCCGGGAGCCCTATCATAACAACAAATGTGTAAGCCTATTTGATTACGTATAAAGTTAGTGTGAAATAAATTTATGTGTTGTTGCTAAAATTTCTCTTATCTGGTCTGATAGTAAGTGGTAGCTGGGGTGGCTGATAGTTGAAGCCCTCCTGTTCATGCGTGTTTTGTTACATATGTGTACTGATAACATCAAAAAAAAATTTCATTAAGCAATTGTTGCTTACCTACAATCGCTTTGCCCAGCAAGAAGTCACAACAATTATGATTGGTTGTTGCATTCCTGACAATAAGTTGACTTCAAATCCTACAGCCGCCTCATTCCAAAGGCTAAACACTATGTTGTTCCCGCTGCAAAATTCAGGTGTGTTGGTTGGTTGTTATTTGTATTTATTTGTGGGTAAATAAGAATGTGTTTAGGTATACCTGAGGTTTTGTATTGTTATGTTTCGGCGGGAGATCCTGTTTGTGGTAGTGTCTCCGAACTCTCTTATGTCAGTCACATTGCGTACAATTCCTATATAGTCTGCATATTATAGTTAGCATAGGAACTTATATGAATAAATGATTTTCCTACAACTTTGGTCATTACCTGTAAGTATAGAGTCCCTGTTTTCTGTACGCGTAGCCACCTCATTATAAGGGACGAAACTGAAATAGTGGTCCGGGAATCCTTCATTTTCTATTTCAGTTACTTTCGTATATTTCCCAAACAGCAATGTGAGACTGTTGTTAACCGTTTGTTGCCAGTGTTCTGTTTTCTTGCAGCCGTACCCTTCTATGCGATAGCAGTTGTTTATCTCAAGCTTTGTGTCAAATAGTTTCATATCCCATAGCTGCACGTTTGCCTGTATTGCACCACCCTACATTTGTTTTCCAATATACTGTTAAAAAAACTTTAGCTTGTATGGTCAAAGGTACATGTAAATTGGCTGTGGAGATGGTGTGTGAGAGATACCTTTTTGTCAAGTAACATGTAGCATAGCCCAGTTGGGTTGGGATATGGCACGTTCCTGGACGTCCACCAACGATAAACTTTTACACGGAGCGGCTTTGCTATGTCCCCTGGTGTCAGGTTCATGAGATCAATTTCTTCTTCCTCAACCATAATGGCGTTGCCCTTGTCTTGTTGCTGATGTTCCATAGGAGGGGTCGGTGTTGAAGAATGTTCAGGTGGTTCTTGTTGGGTGAATGCAGATCCCTCGGCAGATAACTGTAGATCCGTTTCCTCGGCAGTTGCCTTACCCTTTCCTTTTCGTTGTGCATCTGTTCCTGTATCTGTTGGTATCACTTCTCTAATGGTTTCCGTAACGGGGATCTCAGTGCTTTTGTCAGGCATATCTCTGGACATATAGTAAATCGTTAATAATGTTGGGAAATGATTGTGTAAAAATATGCTATGTTAAAAATGGTATGTGAAACTGGAGAAAGTAGTGTTCATGTAAGAATAATGATCTAGGATGTGAATGGTTATGGATTGCATGCATTAGTTTACAGATAGTTAAAGTATACACGTTAATGACAATGAATAATATATGCAAAGTATGTATGCGAGTGCATTGAAAGGATAATGAAGGGGTATGTGTGCAACATCATTGCATTTTGAAATCTATCTTCTTCTTTAATCATGGCTTTGTTAATACTAAAGTAAACCTGTTGCGTCCTAATCCTGTTTAGAAAGTCCCTGTAAACAATGTTCTTGGTAACGGTGTTGGATTGGCATTCTGTATCTGTGACGATCATCTTTAAACCTCATGGCGACGTTGCCCTTGACAGCGCGACGTACAACTAACCGTGCCCGAATAGCGGTTCAGGTAAATATACTCCTATCTTTGATGATGTACAGTATGTACAACAGGTCTACTAGGCCCAATACATACTATACACACACTCTGGGTTCAGGGCCAATGATTGCGAACCCTAGACTCAGGTCCAAGAATCAGAAACCCTGGCCCTACAGTAAGCCCAATGACTAAATTGGCTATGGTCCAGACCTCGAGATGCGTGCAAGGTACATAACGGGCTGAACCTTCAACCGTTAGGCCTCTTACGTTCGCATCCGCGATTAACACGGAACCCTTGTCCGCCAAGGGTCCGGCTCCGGCAACTAACCACTATATGTGATAATCCAAGAAGCCCCAGCAAACCTCACCTATAAAAGGGCTCTAATCCCATACAAGGTACAACAACTTTCTCTCATAATTACACACACATACTTCTACTTTCCTCTCAAGGATGTGTACTTACTCACGCCGAGTCTAATCGTGGGGTCCGTCCCCACGGTAAGACTAACGGTTTACCTTTCTTGTGCAGGGACGTCACTCTTATTACTTGGATTAGTACAAAACCGGCCCATCAAAGGCTTTCTGGCCCAGTCCGGTAAGCTACGTCCAGACCCATTACAACCAGTCGCACAAATTGTACTAACAAGTTGGCGCCATCCGTGGGACCCAGTACACAACTGCTTTCCAGAAAATACTCACCATGAGCACTAGATCTGGACCGACTCCTGCCTTCATATCTACGTTGCGGAGTACGGTAGAAAGAGAAAACCACACGATATCGACGGACCTTGAGGGGCCTGCGTCCGACGCAGCCCTCCGGAAGTATTGTGATAAATATTTCGACAAGATCTTGCCTATTGTGACGGAGAAAGTTCAGAAACGAGAAGGAAGAGCCAAGGCGGCCGAAATCCGAAAGGATTATCATGACATCCAACATCACCATAGAGTGGAAACGCCAAGTGGAGACCTACGGAAACAGCTCGAGGAAGTGAAAGGGTGGAATAAGCAAGATGGTGGCAGCCAAAGACGTACCCGGTCTAGGTCACCCAAAAGGAAAGAAGACGTAAGGGAAACAGTGTTCAAAAGGCTACGCGAAAGTGTGTTCCACAGACTCGGAGATAAGGAGAAAAGTGTTTCCGTATGTTCCAAAGACCACATGCAACAAGTCCGCCACAATCGGAAGAAAAGAGAAGAGCAACCACATGGGTTCTCCATCGCGACCGATAGGATCAAGGTTGGGAAGTCATGAAGCCGAAAAAACTCGGTGGCGAAAGGCGAATAACTGTTTAAATGATGAACCTAACGGAAGTGGATGCCGAGGGTCTGAAGTCAAAAAGCGGAAGCCAAATGATTACGATGTGACCCAGCTGCACTGGTCTGTAAGGAGACCGATCCGCTCACTCCACGTGTCACACCCCAAATTACCTGCTTTGCAATGGAATGGAATTCATGGGGTTGACCGTCATAGCATCACAATCACAGTTATATTGAACGACCTAAAGTGTCGTTTTGAAAAGACATCGCTGATTTATTAAAACATTCGAGTTACAAAGATAGGTCCCAAATGAAAGTTACTATGTGCGGAAAGTAAGTTTGGTACAAGTCAAACGATGTTTTTAAAGTGTATAAATCCCATGTGAGACGCGTCACCGCGACTCTATGATATGTCCACATGCATGCCATGAAGTGAATGCCTTAGTTACCGAAAATACATTGCTAAAAGTGTCAACACAAAGGTTGAGTGAGTTCATAGAGTTGTTGAAAATGTTTAATACGACTACCACAAGTATAAATTATGTATGACAATGTCGTCACACAAAATGATACAATTGCTATAAGTCCATGACACCGAAACTAGATCGATCATGATGTTCGCCCAACAGAGTGTTTGCCAAACAACTCAAATAATGATATTAAATGAAATGCATCCGCTTAACCGGTTGAATCCACCAACCCGGATGGAGGAGTCACCTCGATAGATCTATCCACTCACCTCGCCTATGAAATTAACGGTTCATGTTATATAATGGGGACATTCAATTGGCATGAGGTAACTTAAGCAATGTAATGAATTTGATATACTTGGTATCATAATGAAAATGATGTACAATGTATTCTCCCCGTAGGTTTGAAATAAGTAAAACTTGAATAAATCGGGGCTATGAAAACTCATTGTTGCAATGATAATGATGATGTAATGCCAATCGAAATGAGGAGCAACCTCGACCGTGACCTATTATGAATGATATGTTCTAATGTAAATCATGAAACAATGTTGTGCATGCAACCACATGTAATCTATACCACTTCAGACGCTTTTGAAAATAGAATTTATCTTCGAATATATGTTTATGACATCTCGTCATGTTATAAACTACTTTACAAGTATATACGTTGAAATGATATCCTATGATAGTCATTTAGTGATTTATTATAAATTATAACTTTTCATTGTAAAACAATGTCATTTGACAAGTTCATGAAAGTGACTAAACGGCCTTGAAAAGCTAGTCATAAAATGGTGCACATCGAGTGTTAGGAAACAAACTCAACGGTTTTGGAAAGCTTGTAACATTATCTCAAAGTTTTAGCTTTTGAATTTTCATCCTAGAGGTCTCGATCACGGAGAAAAATATAGGTTAAGTATGGTACCTTTGTCCAAAATATCGTTTAAGGATGGTTTTCGGCAAAGTTTAGGTGACCGTATTTTTTACTCGTTACAACTCCGCTTGACGAACGGTTGGACATTTTGGAAAATAGACTCGATGAACTTACTTTTACTAGAAGACATCTTGTTATAAAAGTAATATATCCATGTTAAAACGACCTCAACATGGTCCTTGTTGGCGTAATATTTGCCTAATAGAAATATATAATTGTACTTATAATAAAAGTTACGGCAACTTGTTTAAAATGTGAATAACTTTGTCGTTATAAGTCCGTTTTCACGTATTCTATATCCTTAGCTTCGTATCAAAGTATACTAATATATTTTGACAAGTCGACATAATTTATAACGCCTAAGTTTCATTTTTGACTCGCATAAAATAAACAATACTTGTGAAATTTCCGAAAATTATAGTTTTCTTCACAACTTGAAAAATTCATAACTTCTTCGTTATAGCTCCGCTTTAATCCGCTCAAGCGCCACATTTTCGCTTTAAAGTGTATTTTCTAAATATCTAGGCCAAAATTTTTACCCACCGTCGGATTTTCCAGATTTTTAAAATAAGGACAGACCCTTTTGCAAACTTGTCGAAATGAGTTTTCTCGAGCCAAACCTATTCTAACCCATTCAAAACAACTCCGGCTATTCTAATCCTACCATACACCTTCTTAGGGTGTCATGGGTTCCTAGACATCACCAAAAATAATATATAACAAGGAGTAATTATAGGATGACTTATATATACACAACTCTTAAAATCAATGAAAAGTGGTATAAACCTCATGAGACTTGCATGTTTTCTCAAATAAAATGAAATGACCATAACAATGAATATGAAATATTATGATGAATATGAATGCTTACTAGTAACTTGATGAGGTTTATGGACAATGGATTTTTCCTAATCACCCAAGGTTTATATTGCAAAACCTTAATAAAGAGTGATACTAGTGTGTTAAAACCTTGTCTTGAAATTTTTATGATGATCTTCTTGGTTCCTTAGGTTGGCCGGTTTTGCAAGAGAAGAGAGCAAGAGAGATTTTGATCTTTACTTGTGAATAAATGAGGTGAAAGTGTTTGTGAATTAGGAGTATAATACATTATACACTTAGTAGATATTTTGGCAAATCACATGACTCACCCTCCCTTTGTCGACAAGGGAGGTATTAGTCATAGCTTAATACATTTTTTTTTATTATTGTATAATATAATGTTTAGTAAAGTTAAATGAAGATAAATGATAACTTGTAGACACATTTGAGTATATAGGGTAGCGTTAGTTAAAAATAAATTTTCACGGGTCAAGATAAAATATATTGAGATCATAAAAACTATAAAAATACATTTCTTGCAAAAATTGAGTGAAATAATAATAATCGTGTAATATTTAAGAAAACCGTCGTAATTATATAAATATAACAATTTATATACAAAATAAATTTAAAACACTGGGTAAACTCATAATATTATTTTATAAACTTAATATGAGTATAAAAATATATTAGATTAATTTTTGGAAGTGTCGGATCAAATGTTCAAAATAATTTATTACGCGATAGCGTTTATTTAATAGAAAAATAAACGTTTAATGAAAAATGCAAACCCATGCATAATATTGATATGAAATGATGTTATTGATGATATGTAGACTAAATCTAGTCTATATGAAATATCCTTGATGATATGTTCATGAATTCGCAGCTAAACCATTAAGGTTACGCGATTTGATACTGTAAACGTAGTTTACGATAAATGATGAAATAGTGAAACTTTTAAAGTTTGCTCAAATGACCGAATTACGAGTTATCACATTCGCCAATAAAAAGGAATTCATCCACGAATTGGTCCATGTTAGGTTCTACAATGTTACTTGTGAAAAGGTGAGAATATTTGAGACGCATTGGGTCGTCCAATGTTTTTCTAAATCGCACCACGCCCTTCCAAGACGGGACTTGAACATAATCTGCCAACTTGAAATTCTAATGGTTTGCGACTTATGGAACATACTTAATATTTTCGTCAGATATCGACGTAGCTTATCTAGCTATATGTTGTTATTTGTAACCGATTTTGACTGCACCATTTCTTTGTTGTTTCATGAATGATTTATGGGCCAGTGAGTTGGACTTTCCGATTTTGTTCCGTGAATAAGTGATTGACACCTAAATCGAGAGTGCCTCAAATGGTGTCGTTAATATGTTCATGTAATTACTATTGTTGTAAAGCAACTGGTTCGATGAAGTATGACTTGCCTAATCATTTCTGGAAAGTCACACATGCTTGAGCATATTATCTAATGTTTGAATTGTCCTTTCAATTTGACCATCTGTTTGTGGATGATATGATGTGCTCATCTCTAACTTGGTTCCAAATGAATCTTGTAATGATTTTAAGTTTGAAGTGAATCGACTATCTCGCCGAAATGATAGAAATTGGTGCTCCATGCCCCGGACTATTTCCTTGACATAAAGTCTAGTGAGTTGTTCCATGGAATAAGTCTCTAATTGGTATGAAATGGCCGATTTGGTAAGACGATCAACGACACCCATATAGCGTCGTAACCTCCCGATGTCTTAGGAAGTTTCATGACTAAGTCCATCGTAATGCGCTCCCATTTCCATTGAGGAATTTCGGTTGTTGGAGTAATCACAAGGTTTCGATATTCGACTTTTACCTTAGAGCAAGTAAGGCATCTACTAACGACGTGGCAATTTCCGCTTTCATGTTCGCCACCAATAAAGTTTCTTGAGATCCCGATACATCTTATCGTAACTGGGTGAATAGAATACTTTGACTTATGCGACTCATGCATAATCAATTTCGTATCCCGTCATAAAATGGTACCCACATTCTATCCTTGAAGCATAATACTCCATCCGCTCTCTTTACAAAGCCATTTGCATTTTCGGGCATACCATAAAGCTTTTCACTTGGTCGGTTTTCCTCCTTGAGTGCCTCGATCCGTGCCTCAATTTTTTTTTTATGGTAAAGGTGAACCGATCGTCATTCCTAATGATCGTACTCTTAAAGGTTTGGGTCTTTCTTTCCGGCTAAGAGCATCACCACAACATTGGCTTTTCCCGGTGATACTTGATTTCACAATCATAATCGCTAAGTAATTCCAACCAACGACGCGTTGCCTCATGTTAAGTTCCTTCCGATCAAGAACATATTGTAAACTCTTGTGGTCCGTAACACCTGTGCACTTTGTACCGTAAAGGTAGTGTCTCCAAATCTTGAGTGCAAAACTACGGCCCCAACTCAAGATCATGAGTGGTGTAATTCTTCTCATGAACCTTAAGTTGTCGAGAAGCATAAGCTATCACCTTCTCATTTTGCATTAAAACAGCTCCAAGCCCTTTATGTGAAGCATCATAGTATACTACGAAGTTCTCAATTCCTTCGGTAGTGCCAAAATTGGCGACCGCAAAGCTTTTGCTTCAACAACCGAAAAGCAGCTTCTTGTTTCTTTCCCATTCGTGCACTTCTTGTTTTTCGTGTCAACTTGGTCAAAGCTTTAGCTATCTTTGAAAAACCTTCGATGAATCTTGGTAATACCCGTGAGTCCTAGAAATTGTCGGATTCAGAGGATTTGTTGGAGTAGCCCAATCTTTTACGGCTTCAATCTTTGTAGGGTCTACTTGTAATCCTTGACTATCAATGACATGACCAAGAAATTGTACTTTATGGTTCCAAAATCGCACTTTGAAAATTTGGCATACAACTTCTCATTCTTGAGTAGTCCTAAAATCGTTCTTAAATGCCCTTCGTGCTCTTCTTTGCTCTTTGAGTAAATCTATATGTCGTCGATGAATACTATAACAAACTTGTCCAAATACGGTTTACATACTCTATTCATGAGATCCATGAATATGGCGATTCTTGGTCGAAGCGGTCAAGCTAAATCACTCAAGCTCGCCACTTGTGAATGGCGACCAGATTCAATTTTAAACCGCTCAAACACGAATGCAATGAAGATCGGAGAGTATAGTGTTTCTGTGTCGTTAAGTCCCAACGATCCGTGCGAGAATAGTCGACGCAGTAGTGATCGAGAGATTTGAACGGAAAAGAGATTTGAAGATGATTATAACTAAGGAAAAGCCCATAAACTACAGGGCTTAAATGCAAATTAAAGGAAATTAAAAGATAAAATCTATTAAATAAACGCTATCACTATATTTAAAATGATGATTTTGTTTTTATATTTTTATAAAACCGAATTAAAACTACGTTACGCATAAGTAAAAACGTGAAACTTACACAATATAAATCCTAAAAATATGAAAATGACATTTTACAAACCTAATGATATAAGAAAATTTTAAGAAAAAGAAAATTATTTTTATAACTATTTATCTAATTATTATTAATTAAAAACTATTTTTAACTATTTAATAATTACCTAAAATACAAGAAATTAGGAAATAAAGCTAGAAAAATAAAATTAAGATTTAGAAAAATCTAAAATATCAAAATAGAATTTTCAAAACTATTTTTGTAATTTTCTGATTATTTTTCTATTTTTTATGAATTTTAAACTATTTAAAACTAATTAAATTATTAAAAATTACAAAATAAACTATGAAAAATCTGGAAAATTACTTTCTTGGCTTTTTATATTTATCTAAACTTAAGAAAATTGAAAAATTATTTTTTGGAACTTTTTCTCAATTAATTGCAATTAAAGCTAATTAAAAATGATTAAAAGCTGCTTTTAATTAAGAAAATAGTGAACAAAGAATTAAAAATCATGAAAATTCAGGAAATTCTAAATTATTATTATAAATCTGAGAAAAATATAAAAACTAGGGCTTATGTGGAGAATTAAAGGGCTGCAATGGAAATGGATATGAAATAAGCACTAGAAGTTAAGCAAATAAACACTAAAGTGAACCAACTGATAACATAAGCTAAATAATTCTAAAACTACTCTAAGGCAACTAATTATAGCTTATTCTAACACCTAATAAGTGATCTACCAATGATTCAAGAAACTGCTACATAAGCCAAAACAGAATCAATTCCCATCGTTTCTAGGCGATGTAATGACTTATCCAATAAGCTAGAGGAAAACCATAAGTTAGGTTCTCAAGACAACTTTGGCGAGAGTGTATAACCCAAATTTCAAAGAATTAAGGACCAAGATTGAAGACATTAGAGCTCAACAAAATCGCCAAAGGATCACTAGTCATGCGATTAAAGAAACAAAGGATGGACCTACTTTGGAGCTTATTTAATGACTTATCAGAAAAGCTAAAAAGCAAAACAGATATGGGGTCTTGAACACAACCTAGCAAACTACAATATGACCAAAAATCAGACCTTAGCTAACTGTAATGAACCCTGTGCATCATCTGCAAGGTCTGCACAAAATGACTTTAAGACCTGGTTTTGACTTTTTAAGCAGTTGTGATATTTTGACCAAAATGAGATTTGATCATGATTTGAGGATTGATATAGCTGTTAATGGAAGAAATAAGACTAAAGAAATCTAAATCTAAGTATTCTAAACACAAAACAAGAATATGAATCCTTAAAATCCCAACAGTGGGCTGCTAAGGTATTTAAAGTGGAATTTTGACTTTTTGAGAGTTTGAGTGCAAAAACAAGACTGATTTGAATGTTTTAGACCTAAGTAAACTTATAGCAAATAGACTAAACTACTGAATCAATCCCAAGCTCAACATACTGATCTTAACCAAACACTCTTTTAGCAACAAATAAGCAATATACTACTAACAAATCTCAAATCTGAACCAAGCTATCTCTCAAATCAGATCTCTATAACACTATAACTATTAAATGAAGCAAGATCTAATACTATAACAATCAAACAGTTATTACTCTACTTATGTAAATTTGACAGTTATGAAACAAAATTGCAAATAAGATAAAGTTTACATGAATCCAGCCACTATGGCTTGCTCATGAGACCATTGGAACAGTTACCTAACCCAAATCTCAACTCATTTCACCCAGATCCATTACAAGATCAGCAATCCAAACCAGACCCTGCAACTTTGACTTTCGTTGACCAGGAATGAGAGTTACTTGAAACTGAATGACAAGCTTATCACAAGCTATGATAAGCTTGAACAAACTTGTTTGAGCTTAGAAATAAGCTGTTTGAATTTTAAACATAGGAATTTGAGACTTAATTTTGCAACAGTTAACCTTAAAACATGAACTTATTCAAAACCTTGATATTGATGCTCAAGTGATTACAATGATAAAGTGACTAAAATTAAACACATTTAAAGCTTAAGATTACATTTTAGATCACTAATTGTTAACAAAAAAACGACATATGTGAAAAGTAAAAACTAACTACTACTTTCTTTCTTCTTCTCTTCCCCTTTTTATACTTCCAATAGCTTCCACCTGTCCATATGAGTGTTTCCCACCACCCTATTGAGCCAATGGGAGAGCAGAGACTACATTTGCCTTTTGATGATTTTTGGCGGGAAACTCTGGTATTTGACTTCTGGGGCTTCTGACTGCAACTAGGGGGGGGGGTGATAAGTATGATGATGAGGAGAGGGGTTGGAAGGGATAAGGTGAGGTCTTGAGTGTTGGGAGAAGGAATTGCAGAGTGTACAGGGCAAGTGGTGGGGGGAAAACCTGTTGGGAGGGAAACAGGTGTTGTTTGACTTGTTTGTTGACCAGGGGGTCAAAATGGGTAAGGGGTCACAGGTTGGCAGGGGTTCACAATGTATTTTGACAAGTCTTTTGTAGTATTAATGACAAGGACCTTTTTGCAATTATCCAATTCATGAAGGACCAAATCTGCCCATTTCTCAAAGTTAACACAAGGACTGAAACTGAAAAACTTTAATAGTATAAGGACCAAAGTTGCCATTTTCACATTTTCCAGTGGACCATTTCGCCAATTTTGAAAGTTCAGGACCTAAGTTGTAAATTTGTAATTTTAAGTTTCAAGGACCAATCTTGACAACTTAGGAATCCTTTAGGGACTCAAAAGATATATTTCTTTATTTGGATTTACCAGGACCGTTTTGACAACTTTGAAACTGGGGACTAAACCGCCAATTATGCAAATTTGATACGTTTTTCACCGATTTTGATATTTTGCATTTAAAACACATAAAACACTTATTTGTGATATTTTTATCATTTTGATGCATTTCGAGTGTTTTCGGATGTTTTGCAGTTTAAATGGTACAAAATGATGAGTATTTAGACACTCATCAATCCCCACACTAAGATATTGCTAGTCCCTAGCAATGTTTTGAGAAAATTAATGGATTTTATCTCTTTACCAAAAGCCATTACTCGGAGTAGCCAAATGTTTCAGATTCAAGTAAGAACCTTGGTACACCGATAACCAAATGATTTTGAGCAAATCATCGCCTTTCAACGGATTTGATTTGTCTTTACCGTAAGCCGCTTGCTTCGGACTAGCCAACTCTTAGATAAATTATCGATTATCTTTGGTGAGTGATTACCAATTATGGATTTTCCATCGCCTTTACCACAAGCCATAAACTTGCGGGCTAGCCAACTCTTCACTTTTAAGGATATGGTGAGTGAATACCATACAATTTTGGGCAAATTGTGCCGTCAACGGATTTGAGATATCTTTACCAAGAGCCGTTTGCTCTTGGATTAGCCATCCTTATGTGGGTTAGACATGGTGGACTGATTACCATTTGTTGTGTTTAGTACATAGTACTTCCACTAAATTTTTTTTTTTAAAATTTGGCCATTTTGGGGGAAAAAGGGACTAAAAGGGTACATTTATGATCAAAATTCGCCATAATTTCCCCCCCACACTTAGAAATGAATATTGTCCTCAATATTCAAAGTACCGGCTGTTATGCCGAAACTTAGAACGTAAAAAGATAATAAACATAGCTAAGCGTAGAAACACAAAGAATTATTCTCTTTTCAATATTTACAATTTTCATTCATTTTTAGATCTATATACAACATGTGGGCATCTCCCACACTAGGGTGGTACACACGGTGAAAACCCATGTAGCATGCTACTTTTTTGATTACCGAGTCGCTAGCTTGACTCGGCTCAATTAATTTGTTCATGGGAAGTAAGTGGAAGAGACAATCTCCATCGGACTTTCATTCAAGATGTTTGGATAAACATTGAAGTACGTGAAAGTTCCACACCGATGAGATCTGCATGTAACCGCTCAAGAATGATGAATGAAAATGCCGGGTCAAAGACAATGTCTTCATTCCCAAGGAGAAACGGAACGAGAAACCACACCATCTCGTGAAAATGGAATAAAGATGTGCATCACAATGCAATCCCATTCTTCATTAGTGAGGAGAAAATCACCATTTGTTATATTTTTAAGCTTAGACTTGAAGCTTGTATGGTGATTTGCAACAAAATTTCCGGAGGAGAGTTGGAAACGGTTCTTCAATCAACAGATTTTCAAGAAAGAGGATGTCTCCTCCGAATCATAGTAAGTATTGTCAATCCCTCGCTGGAATTGACTCATCACTAAGAAAATCATCGACCTCCTTCCAAAGTTATCATCTTCCTCATCCGGAGTGAGAGAAGGAATGGAAGAGTCGAAATGGGACAAGAAATGAGTGAATGATCATTATATAAGAGATTTCTAGTTTCTCCAAGATCGGCTTCGAAATCAAAGAGATCATCGCCACTTTCCGATGAAAGTGGATGATGTGAGCGAGTTCATCGGTGAACTCCTCAAGAAGAGGATCGATCAGAAGTGATGCCTCAACATACTCAATGTCTTCATAAGAAGCACAATCGTCGCTAAGATCGAGAAAGTATCAAAATGATCTTTTGAACACTAATAGGGGAGATAGAATCACACACATGATCGAAGTTCCTCGTGACTCTCTCGGGATTGGGACAAGGATCTCAACACTAGACTTTATGAATTGTCCGATTCCTTGTCGTGAACAAGGTCAAGATGCTCATCCCCATGTTCGAGAGAGTGAGTGGGAGCTTGGTGTGATAGCGCTTGTTTGAGATGGAATCTCAAATGGGATATCAACCGACCGAGGGAGTTTAGAAGGACTAGCATACATATGTTTTATACTTTCCATTTGTTCTTCCGCTAGTAATTCCATCATAGTCTTTTCTCCCCGATTTTCATGGAAGGAGTTTCAACCGATGAACTTGATGAACTGCACAAAGTTGACTAATATCAAGGGTAACTTCATCATCATCGCCATCGTGAATGAAACGAATCGAGAGCTAGATTTGGTCGCTTTTCTTTTGCAATTGATTCCCAATGATTTTTCAAAGGCAACTGGGAATCTAATTTAGCGACTGTTCTTCGCCTAACAAAACTTCCATGGATTTTTCATTTGGATTATCTTGGGATGTTTATATTCCTTCAAATCTTTCACTAAATCCAAAAGATCAAGTAGAAGATTTTGAGGAAGTGGCTCAGCCGAGGTGGTGCCCGATTCACTTGGTACTTGTGGAGGTTGGTCATGATACGAAGAGTCGAATTGTTACAAGGAAATGGATTCCTCGCTTGACAATCGAGCTAGAGTGAGGACTCCACAATACTCACAACAAGAAACCGATGCGGCCGTGAGTCATATGTGTTGTAGTCATAATTGTCATCAAGAACCCGCTCATAGACAAGTGTGTTTCGATTGACAATCGAATCGTAGTGTGAACCACCACAAGACTCACAACAAGAAATCACGAGTCTCACAAAGGTGGTAGCCGATGGAATGAATCGGTTGTGTTATGGTAGGAATAGGATCCCGGTTATAGACAGCACCTGCTTCCCGATTCCACCATGCTACAACCGGGGCAATTGCCACCATTATAAGGACCACCACACCATTGACATCCAAGAGGGTGAGGATAAGACATAGAAAGAATCAAAGGTTTACAGAGGGTAAGAAATGAAGAATCAAAAGGGTAAGAGGGTAAAGAGGAATATTTTTGGTATTTTTGAAAACATGATGTAAAACTAAGAATGAAAATCTTTTGGGTTTTGATTTTATATAGATGGTATAAACAAGGAGTGATGTCAAATCACTAACTGCTACACGAAGACTATTAGCATCGCTCCCAAGCACGGGCGCCTAAAATTTGATCATGTCGAACAGTCAAGCTAAATCACCAAGCTCGCCACTTGTGAATGGCGCATCAGATTCACTTTAAACCGCCAAACACGAATGCAATGAAGATCGAGAGTATAGTGTTTCCTGTGTCGTTAAGTCCCAACGAGTCAGGCGAGAATAGTCGACGTGTAGTGATCGAGAGATTTGAATCGAAAAGAGATTCAAGACGATTATAATCAAGGAAAAGCCCATAAACTACAGGGGCTTAAATGCAAATTAAAGGAAATTAAAAAGATAAAATCTATTAAATAAACGCTATCACTATATTTAAAATGATGATTTTGTTTTTATATTTTTATAAAACTGGAATTAAAAACTACGTTACGTACAAGTAAAAACGTGAAACTTACACAATATAAATCCTAAAAATATGAAAATGACATTTTTACAAACCTAATGATATAAGAAAATTTTAAGAAAAAGAAAATTATTTTTATAACTATTTATCTAATTATTATTAATTAAAAACTATTTTTAACTATTTAATAATTACCTAAAATACAAGAAATTAGGAAATAAAGCTAGAAAAATAAAATTAAGATTTAGAAAAATCTAAAATATCAAAATATAATTTTCAAAACTATTTTGTAATTTTCGATTATTTTTCTATTTTTATGAATTTTAAACTATTTAAAACTAATTAAATTATTAAAATTACAAAATAAACTATGAAAAATCTGGAAAATTACTTTCTTGGCTTTTTATATTTATCTAAACTTAAGAAAATTGAAAAATTATTTTTTGGAACTTTTTCTCAATTAATTGCAATTAAAGCTAATTAAAAATGATTAAAAACTGTTTTTAATTAAGAAAAATAGTGAACAGTAACTAAAAATCATGAAAAATTCAGGGAAATTCTAAATTATTATTATAAATCTGAGAAAAATATAAAAACTAGGGCTTATGTGGAGAATTAAAGGGCTGCAATGGAAATGGATATGAAATAAGCACTAGAAGTTAAGCAAATAAACACTAAAGTGAACCAACTGATAACATAAGCTAAATAATTCTAAAACTACTCTAAGGCAACTAATTATAGCTTATTCTAACACCTAATAAGTGATCTACCAATGATTCAAGAAACGCTACATAAGCCAAAACAGAATCAATTCCCACCGTTTCTACCGATGTAATACTATCCAATAAGCTGAGGAAAACCATAAGTTAGGTTCTCAAGACAACCCGGCAGAGAGTGTATAACCCAAATTTCAGAATTAAGGACCAGATTGAAGACATTAGAGCTCAACAAAATCGCCAAAGGATCACTAGTCACGATTGCAAAGAAACAAAGGGGCAGGACCTACTTTGGAGCTTATTTAATGACTTATCGAAAAGCTAAAAGCAAAACAGATATGGGGTCTTGAACACAACCTAGCAAACTACAATATGACCAAAAATCAGACCTTAGCTAACTGTAATGAACCCTGTGCATCATCTGCAAGGTCTGCACAAAATGACTTTAAGACCTGGTTTTGACTTTTTAAGCAGTTGTGATATTTTGACCAAAATGAGATTTGATCATGATTTGAGGATTGATATAGCTGTTAATGGAAGAAATAAGACTAAAGAAATCTAAATCTAAGTATTCTAAACACAAAACAAGAATATGAATCCTTAAAATCCCAACAGTGGGCTGCTAAGGTATTTAAAGTGGAATTTTGACTTTTTGAGAGTTTGAGTGCAAAAACAAGACTGATTTGAATGTTTTAGACCTAAGTAAACTTATAGCAAATAGACTAAACTACTGAATCAATCCCAAGCTCAACATACTGATCTTAACCAAACACTCTTTTAGCAACAAATAAGCAATATACTACTAACAAATCTCAAATCTGAACCAAGCTATCTCTCAAATTAGATCTCTATAACACTATAACTATTAAATGAAGCAAGATCTAATACTATAACAATCAAACAGTTATTACTCTACTTATGTAAATTTGACAGTTATGAAACAAAATTGCAAATAAGATAAAGTTTACATGAATCCAGCCACTATGGCTTGCTCATGAGACCATTGGAACAAGCTATCAACCCAAATCTCAACTCATTTCACCCGATCCATTACAAGATCAAGAATCCAAACAGACCTCGCAACTTTGACTTTCGTTGACCAGAATGAGAGTTACTTGAAACTGAATGACAAGCTTATCACAAGCTATGATAAGCTTGAACAAACTTGTTTGAGCTTAGAAATAAGCTGTTTGAATTTTAAACATAGGAATTTGAGACTTAATTTTGCAACAGTTAACCTTAAAACATGAACTTATTCAAAACCTTGATATTGATGCTCAGAAGTGATTACAATGATAAAGTGACTAAAATTAAACACATTTAAAGCTTAAGATTACATTTTAGATCACTAATTAAGTTAACAAAAAAAAACGACATACAGGAAAAAGTAAAAACTAACTACTACTTTCTTTCTTCTTCTCTTCCCCTTTTTATACTTCCAATAGCTTCCACCGTCTATATGAGTGTTTCCCACCACCCTATCGAGCCAATGGGAGGCAGAGACTACATTTGCCTTTTGATGATTTTTATGGAAACTCGTATTTGACTCGGGGCTTCGACCGCAACTAGGGGGTGATAAGTATGATGATGAGGAGAGGGGTGGAAGGATAAGTGAGGTCTCGAGTGTTGGAGAAGGAATTGCAGAGTGACAGAGGCAAGTGGTGGGGAAAACCGTGGGAGGGAAACAGGTGTTGTTTGACTTGTTTGTTGACCAGGGGGTCAAAATGGGTAAGGGGTCACAGTCAAGGTGGGTTCACAATGTATTTTGACAAGTCTTTTGTAGTATTAATGACAAGGACCTTTTTGCAATTATCCAATTCATGAAGGACTAAATCTGCCCATTTCTAAAAGTTAACACAAGGACTGAAACTGAAAAACTTTAATAGTATAAGGACCAAAGTTGCCATTTTCACATTTTCCAGGGACCATTTCTGCCAATTTTGAAAGTTCAGGGACCTAAGTTGTAAATTTGTAATTTTAAGTTTCAAGGACCAATCTTGACAACTTAGGAATCCCTAGGGACTCAAAAAGATATATTTCTTTATTTGGATTTACCAGGACCGCTTTTGACAACTTTTGAAACTGGGGACTAAACCGCCAATTATGCAAATTTGATACGTTTTTCACCGATTTTGATATTTTGCATTTAAAACACATAAAACACTTATTTGTGATATTTTTATCATTTTGATGCATTTCAGTGTTTTCGATGTTTTTGCGCTTAAATGGTACAAAATGATGAGTATTTAGACACTCATCAACCGCAGTGTATTAGTTAATCCGAACGGCATTACTTGAAACTCATAATGTCCATAACGTGTTCTAAACGCCTGCTGGATATCCTCCTCCGAACTCTAAGTTGATGGTAATCGACCTTAGATCAATCTTTGAGTAGATACTAGAGCCTTGCAACCGATCGAACAATTCATCGATCTGAGGAGCTGGTAACGATTCTTCACCGTTAACTTGTTCACTTTCTATAATCTATACACATTCAAGGATCCATCTTTCTTCTTCACAAATAAGACCGGTGCTCCCAAGGCAAGGAACTGGCCTAATGAATCCTTTGTCTAAAAGTTCTTGCAACCGACAGACAACTCCCGCATTGATGGTGCTAATCGGTAAGGCGCCAGTAATCGGTGAAGCTCCGCACTAAGTCAATATGAAATTCTACTTGACGTGCCGGTGGAAGTCCCGCAAGTCTTCGAAAGACTTCAGAAATTCTCGAACAATTGGTACATCCTCAAGTCGCTTTCTTCCGACTTCTTCTCGTTATATGTGCTAAGAAAGCAAAACAACCTTTCTTTATGTACTTCTCCGCTTTGATGCATGATATAATATCGAGTCTAGTTCCACTTCGCTCCCCACTAATGATCAAAGTTTCGCTGTAAGGAAGATGAACAACTTTTTCATCACAAATGATTCTTGCACGATGTTCGATAACCAATCCATGCCGATGATGACGCCAAAACTACCAAGTTCTACGGGCATAAGGTCTATATTGAAGGGATGATTTAGAAAATTGAGTGTACAACCACGGACAATGGTGTCGGTGCTAATTAAGTTACCATTAGCTAATTCAATGTTGTACGATGTGTCTAATGTGGTTGGTTTTCAAGATTTGTTCCGATATTGAGTGCTTCTAAAATAGTTCATCACCTAGATTGTTATCATGCTAGCAAGAAAATAGCTATCACCGCATTATGTCAAGAATGTTTGTTCTAATTTCACTTGTAGGTGGAGAGTCATTGATTGTCCGATATGTTCAAACCTCGTTGCATCTCTTGATATAGAAGTAGGTTATCCGTAATTTCTAGAGAACACAATGTCTTAGGGAAGTTTATATCGATAACCTTAACTTAACCAAAATTTTCTTTTAAGGAAACTCATTGTGGAAGTTCACATATTGTTGAGGCCATGTTTAATGAAATGTTCGTAGTCTTGGTTAGAAGACTTGGTTTATCTCTATAGTGTCGCCTGGGTATTCGCTCAGACAACTGTAACTCCGCCTAGCCGATGTTTTTGAAATGATATAATTTGGCTTCTAGTCCAAAATAGTGTTTCGGAATGTCTCATGATGCTTAAGATTTTTGTTGAGTTTTGAATCATCTTACTATATACTTCTAGTCCCTGTTGGTAGTTCTGAAATCCTTTCATTGTTTTCTTGTATCGAGGAATCCTCCTTGTAGATGGTATAGAAAGCCTTTCCTAGAAAGGTCACAAGTAAATATTTAACTTATCGGTTGAGTGAGTGACGAATGGCGTATGTATCTATAGAGTGCTGACAAAAGATGTGCTTATGAGAAATTTATCTGTTTTCAATTCCTTGCTTTTGAGTGAAGATTGTTTTAAGAGATTTGAAATGATGCTTGATATTTTCATGACATAATTCTTCCTGAATTATACATAGGTGATCAGGCTATGTATAATCGAGGACAAATGATGTGATGTTTGGTTTTGTTGAAATGGTATTATGTTCCTCCGAAGTTTTAGATGGTATTCAACGTTTTGTTTTGTAAGATAATGGCTCAAAAAAATTTCAGAGTAACATGAAAATCGTTTCGCATGATGGTATTAAATAGTTGATAAAATGACCGAAACCAATTGATAGGGTGGTAAGAAAACAACTTGTTTTAAAACTTTATGAAACAACGTTTCTAAGATGGTGTAAAATAGCTCAAATAAAATTAAGTGAAATAATTTCATAAAGTGATAACAAAATATCATGAAATAAGATTTGTTGGATGGTTGTGATTATCGTGGAGTTAATAAGGGATAAAGATTACATTAGATTGAAAGGTACCTATTATCTGTTCCTGTTGATGGTCAAATCGTGTTTCAAGTGTAGGAGTATTAGGTTGTCTAGCAGCAACAGCCCTAGAACTTTCATAGTCCTCAAACCTATAAGATAGTGTAGTTTCTGTAGTCTTAGTGGTAGATGGTAATGGTGTGTTAAATCATGCACGCTTCCCAAGTCGCAAGTCGATGTATGAGTATCGTGTATGAGATGTGATGGTACTGATGGTGCTCAAATGATAATGATGAAAATGATAACCATGATGATAATGGAAATCCTTGTGGTGAGTTAAGAAAATAGGTTCATTAGGACTAAGCCTATAAGTTCTACCAAATGGTATGATCTCGTCCCAACCGAATGATAAAATTGTCCCGATCCCACTGGTGAATCAATGGTGATCGTGATGGTGTAGGTGCAACTTCTCCTTCTCAAAGGGCTCTGTCCACATCGGATAATATGTGTGGTAAGGCCGGTGTAAAGCCAACTGATGTTAAAATTGTGATAGGGAATGACAGGGCATTCTCCATGTCAAAGTGATGTGAGTATGATGGGATGAGTATTTGAAGGCATCTATGTGACAATCGATTTTGAAATGAAAGTAAATAACTCGCAAAATGTGCGTATGAAACCGTATGTATAGTGACTATGCACTTATGATGAAATGATGAGATTATGATGATGTAGTTATAGTCTAGGGTCAATGATGCAACCTAGTTCTCTATAATCAAGCTCGATGCCAATCATCACACCCCAAATTACTGCTTTGCAATGAATGAAATTCACGGGGTTGATCGTCATAGCATCACAATCACAGTTATATTGAACGACCTAAAGTGTCGCTTTGGAAAAGACATCGCTTGATTTATTAAAAACATTTAGAGTTACAAAGATAGGTCCCAAATGAAAGTTACTATGTGCGGAAAGTAAGTTTGGTACAAGTCAAACGATGTTTTAAAGTGTATAAATCCCATGTGAGACGCTCGTCACCGCGACTCTATGATATGTCCACATGCATGCCATGAAGTGAATGCCTTAGTTACCCGAAAATACATTGCTAAAAGTGTCAACACAAAGGTTGAGTGAGTTCATAGAGTTGTTGAAAATGTTTAATACGACTACCACAAGTATAAATTATGTATGACAATGTCGCCACAAAATGATACAATTGCTATAAGTCCATGACACCGAAACTAGATCGATCATGATGTTCGCCCAACAGAGTGTTTGCCAAACAACTCAAATAATGATATTAAATGAAATGCATCCGCTTAACCATTGAATCCACCAACCCGGATGGAGGAGTCACTCGATAGATCTATCCACTCACCCTCGCTTCTATGAAATTAACTGCTCATGTTATATAATGGGGACATTCAATTGGCATGAGGTAACTTAAGTAATGTAATGAATTTGATATACTTGGTATCATAATGAAAATGATGTACAATGTATTCTCCCCGTAGGTTTGAAATAAGTAAAACTTGAATAAATCGGGCTATGAAAACTCACATGTTGCGATGATAATGATGATGTAATGGCACATCGAAATGAGGAGCAACCTCCGACCGTGACCTATTATGAATGATATGTTCTAATGTAAATCATGAAACAATGTTGTGCATGCAACCACATGTAATCTATACCACTTGTGACGCTTTTGAAAATAGAATTTATTGTCGAATATATGTTTATGACATCTCGTCATGTTATAAACTACTTTACAAGTCTATACGTTGAAATGATATCCTATGATAGTCATTTAGTGATTTATTATAAATTATAACTTTTCGTCGTAAAACAATGTCATTTGACAAGTTCATGAAAGTGACTAAACGGCCTTGAAAAGCTAGTCGTAAAATGGTGCACATCGAGTGTTAGGAAACAAACTCAACGGTTTTGGAAAGCTTGTAACATTATCTCAAAGTTTTAGCTTTTGAATTTTCATCCTAGAGGTCTCGATCACGGAGAAAAATATAGGTTAAGTATGGTACCTTTGTCCAAAATATCGTCTAAGGATGGTTTTCGGCAAAGTTTAAGTGACCGTATTTTTACTCATACAACTCCGCTTGACTAACGGTTGGACATTTTGGAAAATAGGCTCGATGAACTTACTTTTACTAGAAGACATCTTGTTATAAAAAGTAATATATCCATGTTAAAAACGACCCTCAACATGGTCCTTGTTGGCCGTAATATTTGCCTAATAGAAATATATAATTGTACTTATAATAAAAGTTACGGCAACTTGTTTAAAATGTGAATAACTTTGTCGTTATAAGTCCGTTTTCTACGTATTCTATATCCTTAGCTTCGTATCAAAGTATACTAATATATTTTTGACAAGTCGACATAATTTATAACGCCTAAGTTTCATTTTTGACTCGTACAACATAAACAATACTTGCTGAAATTTTAAAATTATAGTTTTCGTCGTCAACTTGAAAAATTCATAACTTCTTCGTTATAGCTCCGCTTTAATCCGCTCAAGCGCCACGCTGCTTTTAAAGTGTATTTTCTAAATATCTAGGCCAAAATTTTTACCCATCCGGATTTTCCAGATTTTTAAAATAAGGATGACCCTTTTGCAAACTTGTCGAAATGAGTTTTTTCGCGCCAAACCTATTCTAACCCATTCAAAACAACTCCGGTTATTCTAATCCTACCATACACCTTCTTAGGGTGTCATGGGTTCCTAGACATCACAAAATAATATATAACAAGGAGTAATTATAGGATGACTTATATATACACAACTCTTAAAATCAATGAAAAAGTGGTATAAACCTCATGAGACTTGCATGTTTTCTCAAATAAAATGAAATGACCATAACAATGAATATGAAATATTATGATGAATATGAATGCTTACTAGTAACTTGATGAGGTTTATGGACAATGGATTTTTCCTAATCACCCAAGGTTTATATTGCAAAACCTTAATAAAGAGTGATACTAGTGTGTTAAAAACCTTGTCTTGAAATTTTTTATGATGATCTTCTTGGTTCCTTAGGTTGGCCGGTTTTGCAAGAGAAGAGAGCAAGAGAGATTTTGATCTTTTACTTGTGAATAAATGAGGTGAAAGTGTTTGTGAATTAGGAGTATAATACATTATACACTTAGTAGATATTTTGGCAAATCACATGACTCACCCTCCCTTTGTCGACAAGGGAGGTATTAGTCATAGCTTAATACATTTTTTTTTTATTATTGTATAATATAATGTTTAGTAAAGTTAAATGAAGATAAATGATAACTTGTAGACACATTTGAGTATATAGGGTAGCGTTAGTTAAAAATAAATTTTCACGGGTCAAGATAAAATATATTGAGATCATAAAACTATAAAAATACATTTCTTGCAAAATTGAGTGAAATAATAATAATCGTGTAATATTTAAGAAAACCGTCGTAATTATATAAATATAACAATTTATATACAAAATAAATTTAAAACACTGGTAAACTCATAATATTATTTTATAAACTTAATATGAGTATAAAATATATTAGATTAATTTTTGGAAGTGTCGGATCAAATGTTCAAAATAATCGATGATGCGATAGCGCTTATTTAATAGAAAATAAACGTTTAATGAAAATGCAAACCCATGCATAATATTGATATGAAATGATGTTATTGATGATATGTAGACTAAATCTAGTCTATATGAAATGTCCTTGATGATATGTTCATGAATTCGCAGCCTAAACCATTAAGGTTACGCTGATTTGATACTGTAAACGTAGTTTACGATAAATGATGAAATAGTGAAACTTTTAAAGTTTGCTCAAATGACCTGAAATTACGAGTTGTCACACCACGTATCCCCTACTTCGAATTGCCCATAAAAACGCGGATGCCAACTAACGTGAAAACATCTGATGGGAGCGGAGACCCTGAGGATCATCTAAAGATCTTCTAGGCAGCAACAAAGGTGGAACGATGGGCCATGCCGACATGGTGTCACATGTTCAACTCCACGCTCACTGGATCCGCTAGAGTCTGGTTTGACGACCTTCCACCCGAATCAATAGATAGCTACGACAAGCTAAAGGAGGCTTTCTTGACTAACTTCATACAGCAAAAGAAATGTATCAAAGATCCCGTGGAGATTCATCACATCAAGCAAAAGGATGGAGAGCTAACAGAAGACTTCGTACGGAGATTCAAAGAAGAAACAAGGAACATAAAGTGTTGGATCGATATACTTTAATCAAACTAAACTAGCTTGTTAAGGTTTAATAACCTCGGATAAATCCTAAGTTATTAACAAAGAAACACTGAGCAATCTTTATCAAGTACGCGGAATTTACTTAACAAAGCTAAGAAGAAAACTTTATTAATAAAACTCTAAATCGCTTATTATGCGATACTCTAATACAACTCTAAGATATTCGAACTTTTCTCTAAACTCTTAATTCAGTAAACTCTAAAACTCTTTTTCCAAATCGCACTCTAATGCCAATCTAGGAGTCCTTTATAGGCTCAAGGATATCCTAGTCGGTTTACAACAAGATTTTGACTTTATCTTGCAAGATTTTGACTTTGTCTTTAGCAAGACTTTGACTATTTGACTTCTTCCAAGATTTCTGCGTACCTTACAAGATTTCATATCTTCAAGATTTTGATATCTTCAAGACTTTCATATCCCAACAATCCTCCCTAACTTGAATTCTACTTGCTTGACTTCAAGTTCCTTTGTGAATATAGCGCTAATGACTTCATCTTTAAAATGGATTGTTCTTTAGTCTTTAGATTATATCTTTGTAGAATCTGTGCTTTTGTCAAAGTAACTCTTAGAATTGTTTTCTTCACAAGAAGATCCAAAGAATCTTCATCTTTTCAAAGAACACAAAGAATATATGACAGGTTTGTACATTAATTCGCTTTAAGTTGCATACTATTCTCATCACATCAAAGTGAATCATTGAAAATTCAATGGATTTAGAACTCTTTACCAAAGCCATTATCTTTGGAGTAGCCAAATGTTTTGTGTGTAAGACCATGGTACATTGATAACCATATGATTTTAGCAAACCACCACTATCAATGATTTGTTTTGTCTTTACCAAAAGTCGCAATTTTCTCGGACTAGTTAGTTCTTTTATCTAATGGTGAACTAATTACCAATAATGGTTTTTCCATCGCCTTTACCACAAGCCATTTCTTGTGGGCTAGCCAACTCTTCACATTATCGATATGGTGAGTTGATGACCATCCAACTTATTAGCAAGTTGTCAACTAAAACGGATTTGATATATCTTTACCAGAGTCGTTGCTCATGGATTAGTCAACTTTTGTAACCATGGTGGATTGATAACCTATTGATGTTATCATCACAAAACCATTTATTCAACCTTTATTTCGTAAAATATTTATTATTTAGCAAAAGGTTTCTTCTAAAATTCATTTAACCGGTTTTAATGCAAAGAACAAGATTTTGATGAAAATATTGTCGACTAGCGATTTTGAATAAAAGTAATCGATATATCAAAAAGTATTTATTCAAAATCATACCGCTTATAAATCATTCTCAAGAATGGTAGTCCAAATTTATAAGCAAATTGATAACCATGCAAGCAAACTAAACTAGCTTTGAATAGTTACCGTTACTACCAATTACCCTTCAATATTACCGTTGAACAAGATTTTAATACGACAAACAAGATTTCCACATAAGCAAGATTTTTCCCAAGCAAGACTTTCCCAAGCAAGATTTTCCCAAGCAAGACTTTCTGTGAAATACAAGATTTTGCCAAAACCTTCATATACACTAAGTATAAACTAACATCCTCCCTCAAGCAATACACGTGACTATATCAAACATCCGATAGTCCTCCCTTAAACATAGCTTAGTAGTTAATCATTCCAATGCTCACAACCAAGTGATTGAATCGTGACACATCAAAACCTTTGGTGAGTAGATCACCACATTATCATCTCTGTGAACTTTAACCACATTAATGAGCCTATGCTCATAATATCTCGATAAAATGATGCCTAATCGAATATGCTTTGTCTTGGAATGATATACGGATTCTTCACAATACAAATAGTACTCTCATTATCAATATTGATAGGAGTATTCTTAAAGTTGAACCCATAATCCAAGAGTTGATTCTCGCATCCACAAAACTTGACCACAACAACTTGCGCAGCCTACATATTCAGCTTCGAGATGATGTTGTCCGCAATTGTCGCTTCTTGCATTGCCATGAAACTAACCTTCTTCCAAGATATTGGCATCCACCAGTTGTGGATCTTCTATCATAGTTATCTCCTCGCATAGTCACTATCTCGAAAAGCTTCGTTGAAAAGGCGACTCTTTAGGATACCACAACCCCAACTTAGGTTGTTGTTTCAAATAATGTAATATTCTCTTTACAAAGATTCAAGTGAGAGATCTTTGGTGAAACTTGATATCCGCACATAAACACACCGCAAACATGATATCGTGCCTTGATGCAAGAAGATACATAAGAGAGCCAATCATAGATCTATATAACTTGACTTCAACAGTCGTCCATCTTCATCCTTTCCCAATGAATTGATAGATTTAATTGGTGTAGTAATGACCTTCATATCATCAAAATTAAACTTAAGTATGTCAAGAATATACTTGTCTTGGCTAATGAAAATTCCTTCCTTGACCGCTTAACTCAAGTCCTAAAAGAATGTTAACTCTCCCATTGAACTCATTTGAAATTCCTTCGCATCACCGCTCAAACTCCTTAACCATGGACCTGTTTGGTAGCCCCAAAGATAATATCATCAACATACACCTATACTAACATGATATCCTTCTTGTCTCTTGATAAACAAAGTCTTGTCAATGGCTCCCTCCCGTATCCATGTTGTAATAAAATGTAGAGCCTCTCATACCAAGCTTTAGGTGCCCGATGAAGACCATATAAAGCCTTCACCACCTTATAAACTTTGTTAGGATGCTTAGGATCTTCAAACTCGGAGGTTGTTTCACATACACCTCTTCTCGTAATAGTGCCATACGTAAAGGCACTCTTGACATCCATCCGATATACCGAAACCCATATAAGAAGCAAAAGCAAGAAAGATTCTAATAGCTTCAATCCTTGCCACATGAGCAAATACCTCATCATAATCTACCCTTCTTCCTGCCTATAACCCCGAGCAACTAACCTTGCCTTGTTCTTGATAACATTGCCTCTTTCATCTCTTTTGACTCTAAAACCCATCCGGTTCCAATAACTTTCTTCCCATCCGAAGATCACATAAAACCCAAACCTCTTGAAGTTTAAATTGAAGAAGTTCTTCCCAAGATAGCTTCAACCCACTTTCTTTAGTCAAAGCTTGAGCAATGTTCTGGGTTCCTCTTGAGAGATGAAACAGTGAATAAGGTGTTTGATGATCCTTATGATTTAGCTCTGTTTTGTTTATACACAAAGCTAAGTAAAGCATTATGAGGTTTTGTGAAACCCTTAGCTTTGTGTCTTGTCATTACCCGTAAGTAGAAGGACCAATGATTTGATCTCTGGATGATTCTTATGAATTCGTAAGATTGAGACCTGGAACTTCATATGTATCATCTAAGTTAGTATAATCAAGACCTTCATTGGAATTTGTGAAAATACCTTCATCTTCAAGCTCATCATCGCTTTTCTAGCTCGTGCATGGTAGGATCATCCAAATCATCTAAAGTATCATCATCAGTGCATCAAGATTTGGTTGAAAGTATCGTCCAAAGCATCGGAAGAGAACTCAGCCTTGTTCTTCTTCTTGCTTCTTCATAAGCTCTCCTTTGTTCATCCGTGGAAGAATGTGCTAATACATCTTGAAGAAGCATCCGATTAAGTTCCTCTTGAATAGATTGATCCTCAACAGATAATGAGGATTTTGGTGCATCAAGATTTTGTTTTGGAGAAACAAGATTTTCTTAGGAACATCAAGATTTTGATTTGGACTCATAGGATTTTATCGTGAATAGCATCGTGTCTAAGATGAATATCATGAACAACATATTGAATATCTTCTTCATTATGCAAAGGTTGATTTTCTTCTAACAGTACATAATTCATTGAAGGAGATAAAATCTCAAGATCAAACATCCAATCAGACCCTTCCCTTTCTCATTGTCTTGATCCTCTAAAACTCAACATGAAGACAATCTTGAATCTTCTTAGTAACTCTGCTAGACTCTAAATCCTTTATCGTTAGTGCAATATCCCAATAAGTAGCCTTCTTCGGACTTGCCATCAAACTTCCCGCTTTATCAATGGTGTTCAAAATAGTAAGAGGGCATCCAAAAGGCTTCATAAAACGAATGTTGGGTTTATTGCCCATCGCCAGCTCATATGGTGTCTTCATCTCAGGTTTTGTGTGTAAACCCTGTTGAGTACATAACATGCAAGACTTACGCCTTCGCCCAAAATTGAATAGGAGATGAGAATCGCCAACATGGTCCTTGCAGCTTCAATCAAGGTTCTATTTTTCTCTCTCGCAACACCATTTTGTGTGGTGTTCTAGCAATACTAAACTCCCTTTTATGCCTTTATTTGCACAAAAATCATCCATAGGCTTGTTCTTGAATTCGGCCCATTGTCACATCTAATACCTCTAACCTTGAGTCTTAATTGGTTTCAAGTGCTATTATAAGAGTTTGAATAGCATCAAAGGTATCATCCTTAAAGCCCAAAAGAAAACCCAACTCGAATCTACTACAATCATCAAGAATAACCAAACAAGATTTCTTTTATTTAAACTTGCCACGAGACAGTCCAAATAAATCCATGTGTAATAGCTCCAATGGTTCTCTCGATATTTCTTTCATCAAGCTTCTTGCAGAAGCTTTGTGTTGTTTACCTTCTTGCATGCCAAACATGATTGATCATTCCTCGTAAGTCTTTGAAGGTAAACCTCTAACTAAATTTCCTTTGACCAATTTGTTGATGTTCTTGAAATTCACATGGCCTAATCTTCTATGCCATTGATGTGCCTCTTCAGATGTTGCTTTAGCCACCAAACATGTGGCTCTTCCATAAGAATGTAGACTCTTCATGTCTAAACTATACACATCATTTGTCCTTGGTACTCTAAGTACTACCAAGTCATCATCAACGTGTTTGAAGTCGAAGAAAGGATAAGACATTTCGTCGTTGAATAACACAGATGCTTTTTATCACAACCGAGAGATCGACAACAAGTTGAACTTCACTCCTTCACATATCCGACATTCTCAAAATCAATTCTCCCAGCCTTTAATTGTTCCTTTCCTCTGTAATCCTTCCTCCATTGGGATCATTCCCAAATGCAACTTTTCCTCCACTAATACTTCTAAAATCGACAGATCTCTTTATCACCGTCATACTTCCGAGCAACCACTATCCACAATAAGATGATCTTTAAGCTCCTCTTCCGGGTTGCCCCGCACACAAAGAAAAGAGTTAGAAACTTTAGGAACCCAAGCTACATCGACTTAGGTTCCCTCGAGAAGTCACAAACTCAAATTCTTTGAGTATGTAATTCTCACTATCTCTCGATTATGATCCAAAATTATCTTTTGATGTTTAGCATGTGGATTTTCAAAACTCTCTCGATTTTCAACATAAATTTCTTTCATCGATTATTAGCCTTTTCTCTTGACACAAAAACATCTCGATTCACTTTTTGTTGAACGATCGTATGTCTCCCAAGAAGATAATCAATGATATCATAAACGCCATATTAGCCGCAGTCTTATCCAAATTAGCCACCATATTATGCTTCGAAACAGTTAAACGATTCACCATTGTTGAAAGAATAAGCACAATAGAAAGATTGTATCGAATATTAAAGAGATGGTAATTGGGAGATAAATATGGAAAAGATGTGAAGTAAGAATATGAGAGGAAAATCGAAAGAAGTTATTTATAGGTGAGATTTGAAAATCACACCTTAAATAACAAAGTTACCGGTTCATCATCAAACTCTTCACTCCACCAACCTCGATAAATTCTCTTGAGCAACCAAAGCCTTTGTTTCAAGCATCGAATTTCCTTGAGCTCAAGTTTAGGCTTCTCGATGTTCTGCTTGCTTGATACTTAGCAAACCTCGCACTCCTTGCAAAGTGACCCATCTTTTGACAATTGAAGCATTCAATTTTAGATTTGTCAAAAGTTATTCCTTGTTTTGGTTTGAAATCAATATTTTTACTGCCTTCTTCATGTACTTTTTGATTCTTGCGTTGATCAAAGCAACTTGCCACCGATATCAATTTCCTCAAGTGCATCTTCTTCAACTGCGGTTAGATCCTCTTCATAAGTGATGTAAGCTTGCTTGTTGTGCAAAGAAGAGCACACAACTTCATCCGAGTTCAAAGTGGTTGATGGTGGGGCTGCTTGAGTATATGATGGGGATTGTAAAAAAGAAGACTTTGAGAACAAGATTTGAGAAGAAGCGAAGATTTTGGAAGCATCGCTTCTTTTCGATGATAGAAAAGCAACACCGTGAGATTTAGCATTTGGTTGACCACTCATCTCATGTTCATACACCTTCAATTGATGATAAAGATCATCAAAGTCCATAACCTCCAATCCTTGTTGACCTCTCGATCATTGTAGCAATCACATGCCATGTAGATGGCAAACTCCTTAGAAACTTCAAATTAGCATCCTCAACTGATACTTTTGCCTTGTATAACTCCAACATGTTGAGGAGATTTCAAACCTATCATATGCAAGATCAAGACTCTCTTTCTCCTACCGTGAATGTTTCAAATCATTGCTTCAAAAAGTTTCAAGCATCTTCTTAGAGGCTTCATTCCTCCAAACTGGTCTTGAGAGCAGCCCAGTCGCTTAGCATCTTTAGCATCATGAAATTTTAGAAGATGACCATCCGAATGGCGCATGTGAGAATGTTAAGAGCCTTTCTTGATTCCCGAGTGTGGCTTGTGGTAAAACCGCTTTGGTGCTAAAGGTTGTCCAAGAACTTGAATAGGTTCTGAACAACTTCATTCCCATTGACAATTACATTCCACGAGCATGGTCTCAGTAATGGCAATATACCGCCTCATCTTCATGCACCGTAGATCATATTCTCCTCTTAATGACCGGAATTCGAGTGAGGTGATTGAGGGTGGTGGAACAACTTCACGACATCTTGAAAATTGTAGGGTTTCTTCCTAGTCGAGTTTCCACACAAAGCTCGATACCACTGTTGGATCGATATACTTTAATCAAACTAAACTAGCTTGTTAAGGTTTAATAACCCGGATAAATCCTAAGTTATTAACAAAGAAACACCGAGCAATCTTTATCAAGTACGCGGAATTTACTTAACAAAGCTAAGAAGAAAACTTTATTAATAAAACTCTAAATCGCTTATTATGCAGATACTCTAATACAACTCTAAGATATTCGAACTTTCTCTAAACTCTTAATTCAGAACTCTAAAACTCTTTTTCCAAATCGCACTCTAATGCCAATCTAGGAGTCCTTTTATAGGCTCAAGGATATCCTAGTCGGTTTACAACAAGATTTTGACTTTATCTTGCAAGATTTTGACTTTGTCTTTAGCAAGATTTGACTATTTGACTTCTTCCAAGATTTTTGTACTACAAGATTTCATATCTTCAAGATTTTGATATCTTCAAGACTTTCATATCCCAACATAAAGGAGCCCCATAAATTATGAAAGTCTCAGATTCATGCATGCGGTCACCGATCCGAATCGACAGCGGTTACACGACGAGTCCCGAAGTCAATGAACGAGGTGATGAACATAACTTCTTCCTTCCTAAAAAGGGAAATAGCAGCAGAAAGTAGTGAAAGGAAAAGGCAATGGGTGCAACGACCAATGGAACGAACAACAGCCAATCATCGACACAGTTTCAAAAAAGGGATTTAAAGATAAGCCAAGAACGAGAGAAAGGCAACAAGGTTTCCGCAACCCACGAAAACCTACAAACCTTCCCATAACCATGCCAGCCGAGAAAGAAATCGAAGGGAAATTCTGTGAATTTCACCGCGAGACACACTACAGAAGATTATCTGCATTTGGAAGAGCAAAGAGAAGAAATGCAAGGGCGCCAATGAAACAAGCACGCGACAGGATATAACTGGCAAAGCGAACGAAGATATCAACCCTATGTAGCTAGGATAGAAAGACTCAAGAAGAAAATACAAATTTTAAAAAGATGCATTGCCACTTCAAAACAATCAAATCGCGGAAACACCATGCACATGGTTCCCAGAAAATAAGCAAAAACCTGTAACCTAGAAAAAGCTAGCTTCGGAAGGAGTAGTGAACCAAAGGAATAAGAGGCGCAAAAATACATGATTCCATACTGCGAACGGAAAGAATAATAAACCGATAGAAATAAGCAGAGTCACGGCGAAGATGGGGAATAGCAAAAGCTAAGGAAGGGATCCGGTCTCGGGCTGGAAAGCGAAGCAGGGATGGAAGCAAAAGGATAAGCCTTATCCAAATGCTCAAAAAGAAGGGAAAATCTGCCAGTACATATTCGAGTTCCTTCCCGAGAAATGTTGTGTCAAATCCAACAGAAACAATAGACACTCAGGCTACAAGCCTAGGCACGCGCCTATCAACAAAACAATAAATGAAAATTAATGCCGACGCACGCGAAAACAGTAAAATCACTGCTATAAATACGCGGGGTAAAGAAAAGAGAAAGGGTAGAAAAAAGAGTAGAACTACTTCTTCCTTGAAAAGACCAAGATACAACATGAGGAAAGAAACCAAAAGAAGTCAAGAGGCGCTGGTAAAAGGGAATATAGTCGACTCTCAACAACGACACATAGCCACCGCATCGTCGTTTCTAAAAAACCCATACATTACCTGAACCTTTATCCCCCAAAAAGAAAACGTAAAGGCAAAGGCATAGTCAGTTGAAGCATATTCTAAGGTGACAACTAATAACACTTAGTCTTTCTAAAATGACTACTAATAACCAGCCTCCGCGACCGTTCATAACACTCCTTCCACCAAAACCCATGTCCATTGAAGTTTGCGTGGACATACCGAGATCCTAGGGCATATCAAAGGTGAGAGCTTGAAACGGGAAAGCTCTCACTAACCCTTTGAGATTTTGGTAGTGCATAGTTCCTTTCAAGAGTTGGTCCCGAGGAAGAAGGAACTATCTCACGAGAAAGGGTCGAGGGTGTGATTGAATGTGCGAAGAGTTTGGTCCTCGGGAAGGACAACAAGGGAAGTGGGCACAACGCCATGTTAAATGCCCCCAATTAACAAGAAACTTCCCTGTAATGGCAAACAAACAGAGGATGAAAACTATGCCTTCATTCCTCCTGCTTATACAACCCGCCCCCAAAAAGCGCACGCCTACTAATCCGGGCATATCGGGTTGAATAGACTGGGTTTAAGGAACAAATGGTCAGCTTGTGGGCGTCGGGATAGAACAAAAGCTGTGCAAACGGAAAAGCAACCTCGCTAAAAAGGCCTTCCACTTCCGCACAGCAGGACGAGTTCAGAAAGGAGACCTCTTGAAGGGTCTATCAATCTTGTTGTATACCCTACAGCAGAAACAAGACCACTGATGAAAAAAACAGTAGACAAGGGGAAGCACCACGACCTTTCAAGAAACAACCGCAAACCAACAAACTTCTTAGGGAACCCCGCAGGTAGAATATAGCGGCCCCAAGAGGAAGTGGAAACCGGAACCCCTGACGAATAGCACACAAGATGAAGGGAAAGAGGAACCTCAAAAGTACTTGCCAAGAATGATGACGGCCATCAACAAAGATCCGCAAAGGAATGAGCGTCACCAGTTATAAGACTCGAAATCAAAGAGGGTAAGGACAGTTAGCAATGAAAATGTGCACCCGAATTTATATATAACTACTGTAATGTATTTAAAAATGCGATCAATTAATAATAAAAATGAAGATTAGCTACCTTCATTATTTTATTCTTTAAAATATTTTACCGGCGCATAAGACGCATAAGCACAAGAATTGGAGCACGCACCCAAATATGTTATTTCCGAATAGCATAGAGTTATCACGAATAACATAACGGTGAACAACATAATTACCAAAGTACGTAAGAGGTATTGCAAGTAGGGGTGTCATAATCCCGACCGACCCGACCCGAACCCGAATAAGGATAATAGGGTCGGGTTACTCGGGTCCAAATTCTAACTCGGGTCAATCGGGTCAACCCGATTAACCCGAGTACGAACTAGGGTCGGGTATCGGGTTCAAAATACTTTGCTATTCGGGTTCGGGTCAACCCGACTAACCCGAGTTTTTTTTTTTTTTTTCTTTTTTAGTGGTTTTTTAAGAAATTCAATCTTTATTAGATTATTAAAAGCCCAAGTTATCAAATTAGTCCCCGCCCATTTTATTCAATTGTACACCATTTATTCAATTTTGATATCAAAATATAGTCATATCATATCAGGCCATTGCTGCACATTGTTTCCGAGCTTTAATCTTGTTGTCACCAGAGGTTTGTCATAGTACATTGTTATAATTATTCCCGCTCAATCATGTTGTCAACTCGTTGTTGCCTTGGCAAATCATGGAAGTGAGCATCTTGTTTGGTTGTCCATGAAAACTACTCCAATAGATATTATCCTCCCCGCCCGATACATTAATTTGTTGTCCATGAAGCAAGTCTTTCTATGTATATCTTCAATATGAGTAGAGGTGTTATACTTATTTAGCTTTAATCCCTGATATAATTTAACTTCGATTTCTTATCGATTCGGTTTACTAAATTGTGATACCATATATTCATATATTAAGGCATCTCCAAATCCTTGCACGATATATACTTGCGACTTAGCCTACTCATAACACCCAAGTTTCATGGGTTTTTAAATGAGTAATTTTGAAATGGGCAATTTTGGTTAAATATGGCTTATATGCAAGAAACATATTATGTGATTTAACTACTAAGTTTAAAAATCAAATTTTGTGATTTGGTAAATGGCATGAGACCGAACCCGATGGACCCGACCGACTTGACCGACCCGATTTGACCCGAACCAACTAACCCGACCTCAAATAGCGTCTGCACGGTATATTAATTTTAGCCTCGACCGACTTGGACCCGACCCGCTTGACCCGAACCCACCAACCCGACCCGATTAACACCCCTAATTGCAAGCCCAAGATCGAGGATAGCCCAAAAATTATCCAAAGACTTTTACAAACGTGCATATCCGTATAACGTTAAAAATAGCACCGCACAGACAAAAAGAGTATGTGCGCAAAAGACTATTACAAAACGTGCATATCCTTGCTGGACTTAAGCACGGAGAGCAAAGAAAATTCCATGTTTTCAAGGGCCCTCACAGCGGAAACATAGTGATCTTCCGCAGAAGGATTATATGCAGCAAGCTCAACAAGTTCTCTTTTCTCTTTACCATGAATAATGCCCGCATCTAAGCCTTCCTGCATACCCTTGTCAATGGCACGCTCAATAACTTTTGTCATCGCCGAAGTATACTCTGAAGAGTTTAGACACTTGAACACAACAAGGCTCATACCGTTAGTTAACAACCAGCGATGGCTAGATAGCAGCGTAAGGAATCGAGGACAAAACTCCTCATCAAGGTGAACAGCCAAAGCATACAAATCAGCAATGGCCAAATCAACCTTCCGCATAAGCCCGACCATCTTAGAATCCTAGATCTTACAAAACTCCTCCTCCAAAGAAGCAAAGGACGGAGCTCGGCTGCGAAGCTCCGAACATGCTTCCTCCAAAATCCGTATCTGCAAACAAGACAAAGTCAGAAGACAACGGAAAACAAAAAAGAGGAACAATATATATAAAAAAGGGAGGGGGAGAACACGGACGCACACCTGTCCGGAAAGAGTGGAATTCTGAGATTTAAGAACAGCAACTTCAGCTCTTAAAGTGGGTGACTCAAAATCCTTGGTATTAAGAGATGATTGAAGTATTGCTACCTCAGCTCGAAGAGAATTTCGCTCTTCCTCAAACACATAATTACGGTCCTTCAGAGGCGCAACCTCTGCAGCAGAAGCTGCTAAGGACGCAATGCAAAGAAGATGCCTCGGAAGAAATAACATTGGCAACTTTAGATTCCAGAGCCAAAATCTCCTTGTCCTTATTTGCCAACAAAGACAATAAGCGTTTTCGCTCCATGGAATTATACTCTAAATGCTGACGAACTTCAGAACTAAAGCATAATTGTCGCGCCGCGGAAACATTAAATTCACCAAGGAGACGCTCATACCCCATATCAGGGAAAATGAAAAAGAAGGAAGGAGGAGCGAACTTGTACACCATAACACGACATTCATCAACATCATCAAGAAGTGAACTCTTGACAACATTCCATTTCGGAATATGAACACTAGATAAAAACCGAGTCCGGATCATCAAAATACGAATTTCCTCACCGAGACAATAAGATCCGAAGGTCATCAAGAATTGGATGAATACCACTAATGTAAGAAAGGCCACCTTGAGAGAGGTAGAACATCCACTGACCCTTCCCTTCTCAATGTATAAACAGAGTAACGACGGCATCCGTGATAACGGGCGATGTGAACTGTGAATAAACAAGTAAAGAGCAAGTAAATAAAGAAAGACAAAGGAATTATAAACGACAAAAGTATAAACAACAAACTGGAAGGAGAACCATCAAGATGGAGCAAACCAAAGCGATTCAAGAGATGTCCCACTTCACAAAAGGGAGTAGTTGAAAATAAAGGTGAAGAAGAAGAATGAGGGCAAAGCATTCAAACAATATTCAAGAGTTTGCGAACTTTGAGCTAGCAACTCTTAATGGACTCAAGACTTACCACCGGAGAAGCCCTACCGTAATCGTTAAGGTCACTCCTCACCTTCTTGGGATGGACAAGGCGATGCGCTCTCCTCCTCTTCCTACCGTAACCAGAGGCCACTCCATTGTCAAAACCAATATCGAAACTCCGATTTCGAACAAATAGTCGCACGCTCAACTTCACCAGAGGAAGGAGGGCAAGAGACAAGACGCCTTCGGTTAATTTTAGCAAAGGAATTTCATCCTCCTTCCGTGGCCGAGTATCAACAAGCAACTCCATATGGTTTTATTCTTAACCAGAGACAACAAATCCATAGTGCAGGAAATGCATAAAGAAGAAACACAAATCGTAATAAAACAAGAATAAATTAGTAAAAGGAAAAATTTAGATACGGTATACCCACCCCGATTCTCTTGATCATAAACACGGATAAAAGTCATTGCCCAAAGTACAATTACGGCTCAACCCAACCAAACAAAGGAAAGGCTCCGGAAACTTAACAAAGGAAGAAGCATTAGTAACAGAGAGGCAACATGCTCAGCATCAAACTCAGTATCCCTAGGGGTGACATCCTTAGGAATATTTCCACCAACAAAGAAAGGATGAATAGAGGGACAAGCAAATGAGTCAATCCATAAAAAGTGGTCATTCCAACTCTTAAGACAATCAAGGGGCTTGGTATAGCAAACACCAAAGCTATCAGCACGTTTACTAAAAGAAATCCAACCATGACTCTGAGACAAGATATAAAAACACCTAAACAAACCAACTTAGGGTTCAATACCAAGTGCAAAACAAAGAATTTCAAACTGAGAAACCTTAGCAAAGACCGATGACGAAAGCTATTAGATATGAATACGATAGTAATCAAGAATTGAAACAAGAAACGAGGACAAAGGAAGGCGAAAATTAGCAAACTCAAAGAACGGGTATAAACACCGATTTTTCCATTCTACGCCACGAATACTTTTGTCGATCAGCAACCCGGATGAACAAAGAGCGGAATCGAATAATCAACACGTAAACGATCAAGTGCCTTCTAGGATAGTTTAGACTTGGTAGAAGAAAAGTACCCATAATGTAAAAAAAAAAGGAATCAAGAATCTAACCCGATCGAGGAATTGGAAGACGGATACAACCAAAGGTAAGATCGGATCAAAGAACGGTGTTCGCAACAAAAAGTCAGAAAAGAAAAATGGGCTAAAACCAAAGTAAGGGTATTTATACAATGTAATAAAGATGAACCAAGAAAACCCTAAAAAAGGACACGCGTCCAAAAGTAATCTGATCCAACGATCAAAATCATAGATACGTGGATATAGATGGTAGAAAACTAAGGGCCCATGGAGTCAAATCAACAAGAACATGCATAGCCGTAAAACGTCCACGTTGTAAAAAACACTTCCCAAGGAAAGGGAGCGTCAAGAGAACACTTCAACAGTGTGGAAGAGAAATCGACCCACAAGAAGTAGTCTAAATAAATCCACCGCGTGCGACAATATCTGCACGCGGTACACATACTAGACTGGGGGGACTGGATGGTATAGCAGTTCCTAAGAGTAGAAAAAAGCATTTCCAGAAAGGAAAAAACACACAGTGAAATCCTTAGTCAACTCAAGTCTAGTAACATCCACTGCATGCGACAATATCCGCAAGCAATGAATATACTAGACGGGGGGACTTGATGACGTATAGTATGTACAATAGGTCTATTAGGCCCAATACATACTATACGCACACTCTGGGCTCATGCCCAATGATTGCAAACCCTAGACTCAGGTCCAAGAATCATAAACCCTGGGCCTACAGTAAGCCCAGTGACTAAATTGGCTATGGTCTAGACCTCGAGATGCGTGCAAGGTACATAACGGGCTGAACCTTCAACCTTTAGGCCTCTTACGTCCGCATCCGCGATTAACACGGAACCCTTGTCCGGAAAGGGTCCGGCTCCGGCAACTAACCACTATATGCGATAATCCAGGAAGCCCCAGCGGCAAACCTCGCCTATAAAAGGGGCTCTAATCTCCATACAAGGTACAACAACTTTCTCTCATAATTACACACACATACTTACTTTCCCTCTCAAGAATGTGTACTTGCTCTCACGTCGGAGTTCAATCGGGTCCGTCCCCACGGTAAGACTAACGGTTTACCTTTCTTGTGCAGGGACGCCACTCTTATTACTTGATTAGTATAAACCGCCCATCAAAGGCTTGTCGCCCATCCGTAAGCTACGCCCGCACTCCATTACAACGGTCGTACAAATTGTACTAACAATCTTCTTTAGTGAATGTCCTTGGCTTTTATTGATCGTCATGGCATAGCACACTTTAACCGGGAACTGTTTCCTTTTGAATATGAATGGGAGTTTTTCATATTTGAGACTGAGAACTATACGCGGAAGAAAGACTTTCTGATTTTTCCTTGTACCAGTGATGATCTTCACTTCTAAAACTTTTGTAAGTAGCTGCGTCACGATCATACGTGTCCCATTGAAGAGTCCCCCGACCGGGTTTAAGTTGCGTAATAACATTATAGGTGTGCCTATATTTAGTTGGAGTTGGTGTGGCGGTAATCCTGTGTGATTGATAGTGTTCAGATATGCTGTTGGGTACAATAGTTCAGTCGAACCACCATCATTCCCAGCGGGAACGGAATGGTCTATACTTTTGTAAGTGTGTGTTCTGCCATGGATCTTTTCTAAGATAGCTACGTTTATAAGATCAGCGGTTTCATTCTTGGGACACACAATGGTTTTTTCTTGAAGGTTGTTTGCTGTGGGGTGCTGCGATGTTACCTTGTCGTAGATGAAATCTATAAGCTGTTCTTTCCCACACTCGTTATCAGGTAAGCAAAACCTGGTAGGGATTTGAACCCATGACGAGTTGTCGGGATCAGCTGAGTCAGGTGTCCCCGCATAGCCGTCACCTATGTCAAGTAACCATTTGGAGAATTTGTTAATTTCATCTTTCTCCAATTCAGTCATTCCAGGCCTCTCTAACCTCATGTTTTTTTGCAATATGAATACTTTAAAATGCTGCCATAGGTATGATTCTGATATTGATGACGCTATAATTTCATTTTTAGACGCGCCTTTTTTGATCGGCAATGTCTTCTGGAAATCGCCTCCAAACATCAGCGATTTACTTACAAATGGTTTCTCCGAAGCATCACAGATGTAGCGCAACGTCCTGTCTAATGTCTCGAAATATTTACGGTCATTCATTGGTGCCTCGACCAAAATCACCAAATCTGTCTACTTCAGTAGGTTTCCCAACTGCGTGTTTTTTTTATGTTACACAACGACTCATCGGTAAGAGCTAAGGAACCTTGAACCTTGAATGATTTGTTCGACCGGCCGGCAACAACAAAGAAGCGATGCCTGAGGATGCAACCGCAAGCACGATCTTGGCATATGACCTTAAAGTTGTTATTAGAGTCTTCCATAAGAAAGTTTTTCATGTGCCGCCGTGACCATATACGAAGACCAGTTCTTGACGACCCACCTCGTAACTTTGCATAACCGTATCGAATATCGTTTTCTGTTGTTGGTTTAACTAAGGTATAAGCACATCCCTTTCCCTTGATAGTTCTATGCGGTTGTAACATTTTTCCTCCATAATAGCCCTATTATTCAGTATGTTTAGCAATTCCTTATACGGTAGTGGGAGACCGAATTCTTCCAAAGATCTCGCTGTGATGTGACAAACTTGATTGGAGCTCGTAAAGTACACACCGCCATTCAGTTCGCTCGGTGTACTAGAGTACCCCAAATAGCTCAGACAACGTCCTTGGAATGTCATCAGACATGTGTTTCCAGAACGTGTCCCACAGTGTGATCGGATCTGTTACGTCACAGAACATTAGGATTTGTGCAAAGAGTGCACGCATTTCTGATGCTGATGCAGTGACTACAGCCTCTTCTAACGCTATAGACCATTCACCATCATCTTCCAATAAACCCATAGCTTCCGCTGCCGCCCTATTGGTTGGATACATGACATCATTAACTGTCCGTATATTAGGGAACGAAGTACAACCTGCTTGATGGCACAGGAGTAAAAGTTGATAGAAAAGGTCACTCGAACTTGGATGAACATATGTCAGTTTTCCGATAGATGGTTTATTAACATAGGCTCTTGGAAACCATTCCCTATCTTTCTTTGACCAAACAAATTCAGAAGGGAATTTTAAGTATGTTAAATGCCTACCTATAACAGATGAAGCATTGAAATTTAACCACTCCGTAAGCGTTGTCCTGTGGGAATGAGGGTTATTGAGCACCGACTCGATCCTATAGCCAGCCTTGAACGTAACACGCTGGATATTTTCCAAATGTACTGCAAGAATTTGAACCACTGGCTCTCTAAAATGAATGGCAAAACCAAAGATTCGCTAGCACGCTTCGTGCGGGTCTATATACCGGGCATCGACAAAGTTCTTTATCTCATCTACAACTTTCGGTACACTGGTTTGAGGTGGTTGATGGGTTTCGGATGAGGTTCCCAAACCTGCTAGCGGCCTGTTTTTCTTGATTATGCGTGCAACGATTTTGTCAGTTCCCTTCGATATGTACTTGAATAGGTATTTTATGAGCATGGTCCAACTACAACACTCAACATTCATGTGGGCATAAAACCGCATACATAACAGTAGATTGTAAGGCACCACATAACCGTTGTCTAGTTGCACATTCTGGCGCCTTGCCTCGAATTCCCTATCCCTCTGACGATAATGGACGTAGCCAGAGTCATCTATATATGTGTTGGCACAATATTCTTTAGGAAAGTATTTTTTACATGTTTGTCGATCATGCATACATGGAGCATTTGGAAATGGCTGACCACATGGGCCATGCATCATGAGTTCTACCACCACTCTAAATGCTTCAGGATCTCTGTGCTCGTCTGGTAGCTCCGCAGATATGAACCTATCAACATCTGTTGGGATTGTTACTTTTGAAGAAACATCATTCCAAAAGAGCAAATGGCAATGAGGTAGGCCACTTTTTTGAAACTCGGTTGTATACAATACTACAAAAAAAAGGATGGCATTGTTACTAAGACTATTAAATGTATCCAAAAGAGAAGACGGATAGATATAAATTGATACAAAAGGAAAAAACAATTCATTTAATGATATCCCCGCACCATTTACCCACCGCAATAGTACCAAGGATATTTTTTCACATACAACCGACCAATCACGAACTTTTCGCTCGAACACGCCGTCAACGACATCCGTCTATCAACAGAGAGATGGCAAAAAATCCGTACCGATGGGGATCCGATCCCCAAACCCGATTTTGTTGGGGAATCCCGAGTCGACCGGGGACGGGAATCCTCGATCGATGCCGAGCGATCAAGTTTTCTCACGCGAATGATCACTTGTGAATGATCACCGTAAGGAACTTAAAAAACCACACACCAATTGCAATTTAGATCGAGAATACGGTGGATTCCGGGTCGTTAAGTCCCACTGAGGATGACCGGTGTTTAACACAATCGATATCGAATAACCACTAAGGATAGTGATCGGTAGGGATTTTGAGTTGTTTATAAACTACATGAGATTAAAGGAAATTAAAAAGTTAAAATCTATTAAATAAATGCTATCACTATTTTTAAACCGATGTTTTGTTTTATGTTTTATAAAACTTAATTTAAAACTACGCGACGTATAAATAAAAACGTGAAACTTACACAATATTAATCCTAAAAATATGAAAATGATATTTTTACAAACCTAATGATATGAGAAACTTTTTAGAAAAACAAAATTATTTTTATAACTATTTATCTAATTATTATTAATTAAAAACTATTTTTAACTATTTAATAATAACCTAAATTACAAGAAAATAGGAAATAAAGCTAGAAAAATAAAATTATGACTTGGAAAAATCTAAAATAACAAAAAAGAATTTTCAAAACTATTTTTATATTTTTCTGATTATTTTTCTATTTTTTATGGATTTTAAACTATTAAAAACTAATTAAATTACTAAAAATTACAAAATAAACTATTAAAAATCTGAAAATTACCTTTTTACTTTTTATATTTATCTAAACTTAATAAAATTGAAAAATTATTTTTGGACTTTTTCTCGAATTTTTGTATTAAAAGCTATTTAAATAATCCTAAAACTGCTTTTAATTAAGAAAATAGCAAACTGTTATGGAAAAATGTGAAAATTTCAGGAAAACTCTAAAATTATACTAGGAATCTAGGAAAATAGAAAAACATGGTGTTGTGTGGAAGATTATGGAACTCTATGAAATGAGCTTATGAATAAGCACTTTAATAAGCCAAGTGAACACAAACAAGCACCACAATCGAAATGAAGCTACAATATGCTAAAGTTACTCTAAATGAACTAAAAACAACAAGCTACAACCACTGATATGCAAGTTTGATCGATTTGAAGACTTGAGCTTTTAAGCTAAACAGTTCGAGGGGCTACTTGCAGCCACAAAATAAGCAATCAAATAAGCTAGTCAGCAAAAACCAATTATTGAAACCTAAAGTAGACCTAGCTGAGGCCTTACAAACCAATTTTCAGACTTTAACAAGCTCTTATGAGCCCTGTACCAACCCTGCAATATCTGAGAAAAACTCAGCCTAAGCTGAGTTTGTGGAGTAGGGGAGTTGGGAGCTTATTGAGAAGCGCTTTGGAACCTTTAGAAAATTTGCAAAATCCACAAAATGCTAATAAGTAAAAGACCGTTGAAGTTTCTAAAATGCTAAGGTTCACCAAATTGGCTCAAAGATGAATCCATGAAAATCCTTGCAGTTGGCTCAAAACAAGGTTTTTCTAGTTTTGACTTTTTGACTGATTTGGTATTTTGACCAAGTTGAACTTTGCAACTGATTTTAAGACTGATATTGGTGTAATAAGGTGTAATGACACTAATGCAAGCTTTGTTTAACAATTCTAAACACAAAATAAGACTTTGCAAATCCAAAATCACCATAGTGATGCAGCTTGAGACAGATTTTGTAATGTTTGACTTTTAGAGTGTGCAGCTCAAGAATATGACCGGTATGAGTCTATTTAGAGTTAACAAACATGAAACAACAAATTTCCACTCTTGAACAACCCTCCGAGATAGTATGACAGCTTAATCCAAACACACCCTTATTATAACCGATAAGCAAGTTTAAATGAGCTATCTATTAATCCAACTCGATTTCAATGATCAAACTATGTCCGATTAACCTAAGTGCTACTATTTGAACAAAGTTTTAACAGATTATGACCACAAAACAAAGTTAAGCATTAAGACTTGAAAAATCACTTACAAAGGGTCCAAAGCCACTATGGCTAGAAACCGAACTACAATGAACTCTATCCTATATAAATCAACCTTTAACTCGAATCAACCCTTTCCATCTCTCGCTTCAACCCATTTCCATTTCCAAGACCAAATGAACCAAAATGCCTTCACAGCTTGACTTTCGTTGACTTTTGTCCAATTTTATTTAAACCGAATAACAAGCTTACAAAAGCTATCTTAAGCTTAAATAAGCTTGTTTAAACTAAGAAATAAGCCATTTGAAGCTTGGGTATGAGATTTCTAAATGAAAATTTCCAACAAGAAGCATACAATGTGAAAGGTGAATAAACTTGAGTTGTTGCTTGATAAGAGTTTTAATACACTTATATAACTTAATTCGATATAATGAAACAAAATATTACAACTTAAAGCTTGATTTAAAACATAGAAATAAAATACGACATATATGAAATTTAAAACAAAAACTTGCTTCTTCTCTCGCACTTCCTCTCTCTTTTATGCTCCAAATATCATCCACGCTGGCCTCCGACGAGCGCATCCCACCTCTTATCCCGACCAATGGTCGAGTTTTGAGTGTATGCTCATTTTGGCGGAAATGGATTTGACTAGTAGGTGCCTCGAGTTTGCGGTGGGGGTGGCATTTAATGTGGTGGTAAAAGTAGGTGAGTATGATGAGGAGGGGTGGAAAAGGTGAGGAGATAAGGGGGCTGAGGTGATGGAGTTGCAGGCACAAGTTGGAAGGGATAAACAGTGGTGGGCGCCCTTTTCTGTTGTTTGACTGAGGTTTGACCAAAGGGTCCAAAAAGACTAGTGACAGGGGTCAAAAGGAGATAATGGCAGGGGGTCAAAAGGTTTTTGACAAGGCTTAGATTAGTTTAGACAAGGACTAATGTTGCCAATCTGAAATTATGAAGGACCAATCCTGTAATTTTCCAAACTTTGTCACAAGGACTAAAATTGACAAACTCCATTAGTACAAGGACTAGACTTGACAATTTCAATTTCTCAAAGGACCAAACTTGACAATTTTCAAAGTTCAGGACCTAAGTTGTAAATTTGCATTTTAAGTTTCAAGGACCAATTTTGACAACTTAGGAATCCCTTAGGGACTCAAAATGATATTTTCTTTATTTAGATTTACCAGGACTGTTTTGACAACTTTTGAAACTTGGGGGACTAAAGCGCCAATTATGCAAACTTGATAATGCTTTTTCACCGATTTTGATATTTTGCATTTAAAACACATAAAACACTTATTTGTGATATTTTTATCATTTTGATGCATTTCGAGTGTTTTCGATGTTTTGCGATCTAATTTAGTACAAAAATGATGAGTATTTACACACTCATCAATCCCAAAATATGAAACCGGGACGGGATAACATAAATCTCGAACCCGAACCCGACTGATCTTTTTAGTGTATAAGTATTTAGAATTTATATGTTATATCCATACTCGATTAACTTGTATATGTATATGTATATGTATATATGTTTATGAGTATCGACATGTATATTTATATGCATATGTGATATTTATAAAATCAAGTACCTTTAGAATTAGAAGCATAAGCACCAACTACATATTACTTATTCGTTTGTCCGAATAGACACATATGATACATATTGTTTTTATATTATATGTGATGTTACAATGTTGAGGATGCTTTACAGTTGAATTGAAATTGTAATGAATCTAACTATGTGCGATGTACGCACGTTTCTTGAAATACTTTGAGTTAAAATTCTTTATATTTTCGATGAGTTGGTGGAAACTTTATGTTAGTTCATAAGGATTGAAAATCCTCGAATCCCCACGGGGATCACCGATCCCCATTGAGGATGGGGATGGGGATGTAAAGCAATTCCCCAATGGGGATGGGGACGGGGATGGGGAAGGAGAGTGAAAACGGGGATGGGGATGGTAAATACAATCCCCGAAATTCCCTGCCCCGTTGCCATCCCTAATCAACAGCATTCAGATGTGGAAACTCCGCCATGTATTCTTCGATTTCAGGCCATTTAACATTGCACGTGAAAGTGACAAAAAATGTGGGATTGCCGTGGACTCTGCATATGGCCAATGCATCGAGATAGTGGCTATACATATACCTTGGACCACCGATGAATGATGCACGGAGTATAATCCTAGAACCTACATCAGAACCATCATGGTCCCCCTTTCTACGGCATCATATAAACCACTCAAATACTCACCCCGAATGTCTGCCTGATTCTTTCTGACAAAGTCCATCCGATATTGTTCAATAGCATAATAAGCGGTGACCACATATTGCTGGAACAGTCGGCCCCCTCGTGTGAGTAGCGTGTAACGGTTGTAACAATCATGTAATAAATAGGAATAGTAGGCATTCATAGACATGCGCTTCTCAGTTTCACTGTCCACAACAGCAACATTCTAGAGTGTTAAACCTGTGTGATATCCCTCTACACCATATATACAAATAACAACGGAAATTGCAAGGACATGTAGCAAGGATGGAGCTTGTTGATGCGCTGGGGTTCCCCGGAATGCAGCTCGATAATGATATCGAAGTCGCTTAATGTTTCTGGACCTGATTCAAAAACCATTTCCCCAATGTTATCTGCCGTTGGAAATTCATGCCTTGCTGAACCAACAACCCCGAAGATGGACACTTTAAAGTCTGGGACTGTCTCAAATAACTGGACTAAAGCATTGTTGTGATCAAGGAAATTTATCAACCCTTCAACAACGTTGCGATCAAATACCGTCTCTGCATCTCTACCAAAAGGTGCCATTCTGTTATCAATCTCATGGTCTGTATCGTAAATATATAGTTGAAGAAACCTAGGATCATCACCTTCAACCGGGCACATACGACCAATCCTATGGTATATGTGACCGGAAACCTTGAAAACATATGGCCCTCTTCCAGTATTGATCGTATCATCAATGGACGCCCGAAAGAGGTCATTGCGAATATTTGATTGTACCCTACGGATATTGGCCAAAAGTGGGTCTTCAAACAACCCTTATATGTATTGTGGATAATGACGTGTCAGAACAAACGGACTTGGCCCCTATACAACACCGGTTGTACAAATGCCCGTATGGACGGGTAGAATGATCGAGCCGTTCTTTGAACTAAAACCGTGCATGACATTTTCCGCACATACATCCACACGGGCCAAACCTCTCATATCATGATTTGCACCTATGATTTATCCAAATGTTATGCAAAGTAGAAGAGCAAATAAAAGTATTACAATGAGTTAACATAAACCCTTTGAAAGAACGGCTAGAATCAATACCTCTAACTAAAGGGGGCCTTGTGTAGGTACCAGACGCAATATTACGTGCACCTCTGGCCACATTATCCGGACTCCTGTTAGGTAAATTGGTTGGCGCTCCTGTATTGGCAGAGGTCAAATATTCTTAACCATTACCATCAATATAGGATTCCAATTACAGAAATTATAAATCCGTTGACGGCTAAGAATAAATGTAACCACACCTTTTCCACGATTAACTCGACGCGAAGTTGTGGCAGCTGAGCTGCCCATAGTAGAAGCCCCACGACGGTTATCCTGTGGCACAGCTTGTTCCTCCTCATGCCTACGTAATGACACAGGTACAGAGGCAGCTATGTCCATGTAAAACGCATACAGTAATTGCGGAATCAACGGCCAACATATAACGCACCCTAACAACCCAAATTAGTGGAGCTAACCCAACTGAATTACAGTTGTCAAGGGATGTTGTTGTGTCGTCTAGTGGATGCTGGCCTAACGAAGGTCTTCCACCAGACATCAAAGGGGCAGCATTGTTTGATACACTTTCCCGACGTGTTAACATTGGCATCACACCTGCCATATGGAAACCTAAGCTTATAACCATAAAGATACGTAAACCGAAACTGTCTAAGAAGAACAATCAATTAAGTGATATATATATTCCACACACGTTGACGAACCGATGCCTGTGCAAAGTTACCGAAGTTGAGCGACCATACCCATCCCTTTTATTGGACGACACCGCTACCAACGAATATTATGTGTAAGCTCACGTTAACATATCCACAAACATGTGAAACATAAGGTCAAACTTGTAACTTATTGAAACAAACCTTCTCCGCAATGCTCTTCTCCTTTTCCTGTTGGATGCACCACTCCCCAATGCACATTGAGACATGCCATCGGATTAGACATATTATCTGTTGGGAACGGGTAACTGCTCCGATCTCAAAGTCAAATTTCAATGGGCCCGAACCTACGCAAGAACACAATAACAGGATAACGGATACGACCAAGGGCATGAAAAACACAAAACTAAACATACCACGACAAATAAAACATACCTACAACAGGCAAACCCATGGAAGTAGATTGGACGCCAACAAATCCTGCCGCAAAACATATAAACGATTAAATACTGAAAACGATAAAACTGGGCACAACACATCTTCCACGAAAAGGAACCCTTACCATGGCCACTAACACGCGCCTTCTTAGCTGCTGATGTCCGCCAACTACATAAGGTCAAGAGAAGTTCTTTTACTACCGTGATAATGAAGTCAGTTGATGAACATGCGAGTCACCCACTTCCTCAGGCAAGTGACGATCGGATACCGCATTTTTAGGAACACCTCCCACAGGACACGCATTACAGTCAACCATAAGATGGATATCACCATCCAAAACAGGTTTACCAACATATATCACCCATAGCATTACCAACTGTAAGTCCCATGCCACCATCCAAAACCGGTGTTCCAAAACCATCCATACCATTATCGGAAACATGATACCCATTCCTAAACAATCTTTCCTAGAACATGCTTTTTTTCGCTTTCATGTTTAGAGAAACGATGCAAATGAAAATGTACAAAACGAAAACGAAGAAAACAAAAACATATTGGATTTCCATTTTACAACTTTTAGAGGATGAGCATGAAGGTGTCATAACAACATCAAGAATAACTTAAACAAAGGAATAAACGGAAAAAAAAAACATGTGTAAATAACTCGCAACAACGTCTTATACATAAACACACACAACAACAACAAAAAGACACACCGTCAAGATGTGACCACACCTAAAATTACATATGCTAAACGTTAATAACAGTTGAAAAGGGAAACAAAAGACATGCTAAACCTAAAACATCATGCCATGCAACAACCACATCTAACATCAAACAAAATGATACACAAACAACATGCAACTAAAAAGTAACAAAATAGATTGCAACGAAACACATGATCAAGATCTGCATGACTCACCTAACACTAGAAACTGAGGTTTCTTCTGTGGGAAGAAAGTAAACCAAGCGTCAAAATTATCACTGATATATTAGAGTACGCAGTGGATAAAACATTGGGCCAGCCAGAAACGGGCTCCAAATACGGCCCAACACCAATTCAATAAAATATGATAGTTTCTAACACCTCCCTCCTATTATATCCTATATAGATATACATTAAAGACTCATCCTTTTCGAGCTCTATAGTTTTGGACACATTTATTTTTTGGCTTGTCAGGAATGCTGGATCTTGTCTTCATACTAAGACTTAACCTTAAATTAGGACTCCCTGATTATTTCTTTGCTGTTATTGATGAAAGCGTCTTTCAATTGGCCTGACACATGTCTCGGTTAGATTGGTCGAGATGGAGCATGCTATCTTTAGCCAATATGAGCTACAAGAATAGGCTCGAGATCATGCCCACGCGCTTGTTTACACGGATCAAGAATAAAGGATGATCGTTATCTTTGTGGGTTCACGCAATATTCCTTTTATCATTTAGTGTTGGAGCCTTAGTATCCTGAGGTTATGCTCTTTGGGACGTTGGGCTCTTTGGGTTGGGCTCTTGTGTATTGGCGGGTTCCCCACGGTAGCCCATGAGGCTTTACGCCAATAAATACTCCAGCGCCACGTGTACATCATCGGAGGCGGGTTCGAGCGATGAGATGGAGTACACCATCAAGCCCCCTAGTCTGATGTGTTACTCTTTAATTTGGAGAGTGAGGCATCAAACTTCTATTCTTTGTGTAACACTTTTTGATAGTCTTTTTGAACTGTCTTGTCAATATTTAAATTTCGGAGCCTCCATAGTGTCTTTTTGATAACTGATTGTTAGGAATTAGAAATTCTATTGTGAAGTGTCGGTCACCCCAAATATAATCTAGCATAAGTTAGCTCGCAGACATATCGTTATTTATGTATTTATTAGTTAGTTATTAGCTTAGTTTAGTTTAGTGTAACACCGTGGAGACGGACGGTCTTTACCCATCGTATGCCCGATCCACATCCCGATGTAGGGCGAGTTGTCTATAACTATAAATACCCCTTCCATCCTTGGAAGGGGTGGAGCTTCTTTCATAATATAACATTTCTTTTTGTTTAACTCTGTCTCAAGAACTCCCTCTCCTCTCTTCATCTCTCTAATCATGACATTCATATACTATCACCATCCTAGACCACCCGAATCATCAAACAACATAATATGTACGATCCTACAAATGGTACCAGAGCCTAGGTTGTGTTGTTTGTGTTGATTCTTGTGGTTCGATTCATGTTTTTATGCGGTTTGTGTAGTTTTGTTGATGCGGTTTGATGTGGTTCGTGTGAGATTTTGAGGATGTTTGCTATTGTTTATTTCATGTTGTTGCTGCTGTTGATGCATATGTGGTTATATGACTTGACTAAGCCGCTGTCCTTAAGCAGTTTTTTACGATATTGTCAAATCTGTTTCTAAACTGTTTTATGCTTGCTTATCGATGCGGTTCAGTTTTCTGGATGCGATATGCTCATATGATGATTATATCATGCGGTTTGCTACCAAAACTGTCCAAATGTGCAGTTTGTTTGTCAGTTTGAATAACAGGTTATGCGGTTTGCGTTACTGGACATGTGTTTTGACCATGTCTTATGCGTTTTGTTGATGATGCGGTTTGTCTTTTATGCGGTTTGACTTTTGAGTCAAGCGTGGTTTGTTGACCTTTAAAACATTATGCGGTTTGTCATGAAAAATTAAAAGCGATTTGTGCTTTTACATGGTATGCGGTTTGACTCTTGGTTAAATGCGATTTGATAAAAGTCAAAGCGATTTGTCAAACTTGTAAGGAAAGCGGTTTGTCAAAAGTTTGTAAGAGGTTTGACTACACGATGCTTTGAAGTATGAAAGTATGCGGTTTGTCTTATGGTTCTTAAGCGATTTGATAAAACCGTATTCAATCACTACAACGACCTACAACTACCGACATCAACATACATCATTTTCATCAGCATAAACAACATACATCCATCATCAATCACAAATTAACCAACATAAACATTCATCTATACCATCAGCACACAACTATCAAATGCAAACATCAATTACAATATCAATCCAAATTAATAGTCTGTCAAACACCATCTCGAAATAATTATTAAAATGAAAAACAATAGCAACTCAGATCCGGTTCATGTATCATCTAGTCTTGAAGATTATAAGATAATATCAATCAAAGGGATCTCAGCTCTTATCTCGTCGTGTGTTAAGATAGGTCAAGACATCATAATTGTCAAACACACGAGACAAAATCATCATTGATCTTCAATATGACTCGAATCTAATGAAAATAAATATGTTAAACATGATCTCAGTTGTGGTTTTGTTAACCATTCATCATCGATCTTTGTTTATGAAGCCATGCCTCATCTTATGTTCAAATCTGTGAGATAAAGAATATAATCATAATGATTATTTCTTGTCTCTGATTCGAGGGTAATTGGACAATCAAAACAAGATCTCAATGTACTCAATCGGTCTCACAAATCTCTAAAAGACATATTTTTATTGAGAATATTAATTCATCACTGATCTTTGTTCATATTCCATTGATATCCGAATTTTTATAGGTTAAGAAACATAACAATCATTTGTTATTTTCTTTCCTAAAATTCGTTTAATGAAAATTATCAAATCATTCATGAGATATCATCTACTTACCCATAACCAATGGATTGTGCAGTCGTTTCAATAGCATCAAGCCATCCCTGTGGCTTTGATGTTGCGCCTCAAGCCATCCCTGTGGCGAGGTGAAACGCTTACGCAGTGCGTTCGGGGTCAAAGGAACTTCCTTTTCGTCGAGCAAGTTTTATAACACCCTAGGCAGTGAACCTAATTGTTGTAGTGTAGTATTAGGGTAAGCCACATGTATTGATATCGTTCTCTAGGGGAATAGGAATGCTAGTGAGAAATTACTACGCTAAGGTTGGGGTTGAGGAAGATTATTTTTTATCCTTTTTTATGTTTTTTTTAGGAAATGGAAATTACGAATCTCGGGGTATTGGATTTGGGGGTTTTGGTATTTCTACCGATTACTTCTACTTATCTAATTATCTAATCTAAGGTGAGTGTAGTCTATGTCTAATTGACGTGTGCTCTTATGATAGTTAAAAATGTATTTGCTTAGATGTTATTACTCCCTAGTTATCTCCTATTGATGGTTGAATCGTCACGTCCTTATTCTTAACGCTTTGTGTTTCTAAGTCGTAGGGTATGCGTTTATCCCTAACTCTTTGAATTTACCTAAGGTTAATGACTAAGAAGTCTCTAGGATTCATAAACTTAACACTAAGGTGATCTTTGGATGTTTAGCCTACAATTCCACTAGTAACTATAAGCTAAGGTTCAACAAAGATTAATCAAGCATTAATAACACAACGGATGACCTATCGCAATACTAGGTCAATCACAATTAAGATAAGAGACAACCAATCAATATTCAATAACTAGGTTTCATATATCTAAGCAAACACACAAGTAAATTTTGGGACATAGGAACATGCAAGCATACACACAAACAATTGAAGACATTATTGAATCAATGAAGTAAACCACTTATCTTGTTGTAAATAAGGGTATGGAACCCTAAGATATCGCCTAAGATAGCCTTGGTTCGGTTTAGGTTTTACTCCACAAAACTACTCTCTTAAAACCGAAAAATTGATTCTATATATAGTGTTACAAAGCTGCGACGTCGCTCTTTAATTGTGCGCCGTCGGGTCGCCGTCATTAGGGTTTTGTCTTGGCCACATTATCACCGTAACGGCGTCACCTTATGCCCGTGATGCCGCCGCTTAAGTCTCGATGCGTCTCGATCAAATCTAGGCCGCCCGAGTCATGACGCCTACTCTTTTAAAACCCGATCGCCACTTGTAAATAAGCAATTTGGCTCTTGAGTCGTCACAAAACATGTTGCGACGGCATCGCGATTAACGCCGACGCCGCCCCTTCGGCCCAAAGACTTGAGTGTCTCGATTCTTGACTTTGGCCATTTCTTCATATATTCGCGCCTTTTCGTCCGAATAAGTGTCATTCAAAGAATTTGCCTTCAAGAGACCTAAAAGTGAAAATAACGAAATTAAGTAGTAACGGATACAAAATGATCAATTAAAGGCTTAAATGACCCTCAAAAGTGTACCTTTTAAATCCTTATCAAATATCCCTACACTTGGTATTTGCTTGTCCTCAAGCAAATGTGCTTTTAGCCAATTAATTTATAAGTTAGGGGTCATGAAGCATTAGTTTAGAACAATTCACAACACATATAAGCCCCACAAAAGTCATAACAAGCACGGAAATTACATACTAGCACCTCACAAGGGGTGTTTGGATACTCACATCTCTCGGGTGTATATAAAATATATCAAGTTGGAAATGGAAGATGAACACTCATTAACCGGTCCTAGTTCATAGATTACCATAGGCTTAAGACTAGATCAAACCTCCATCGCTTTGGCGTAAGCACCTAGGAAAAAAACTACCCAAGAGGTCTTTTAAAGGGTTGTAACGTTAGGCTTACGGTAGGGAAACAAAGGGTTTGGTGGGATAGGCGATTTAGTGGTGGCAAGTCAAAAATCTTTATGTTACAAGCATGAGAAGAATGGCATTGCTAAGCTAAGACTCGACACTCTAAACTCTAGATAACTGAAACAAACAAACATAAATTTAAAGATAGATGTAGGATGGTAGCCCGTATGTTTTTTTTCTTTTCAACACTCTATTTTTTTTTCTTTTTCTCTTTTTTCTATTTTTTTCGATTTTTTTTTCATATTCTTTTACTCTACCATCCTCTACGATAACATCAAAATAATAGGGATTTATAGGCACATCCCTACACTTGAGTTTTTATTACTCTAACACTAATTTGACCCGAATTGAAAAGATCAAAACACTTGGAGTACATTATTACGCAAATAAAGGGAATTTGAATTTAACGTTCCCATCCCGTCATTTCATAAAATTTAACTTTTCCCATGAGTCCCAATCGTCCCAAAGCGTGTACAAAGGATATGACTCGACTTAGCAACTTATGCAAGCAACTAGATAATTGAACTAAGGGTTTAGTATGATAACAATAATGCACTAAAAGTGAGTGCATACAAGGTAGGCTAAGGCGATTTGGGTGTACATTTGGGGTGGATTGTAAACAATGCTCTTCATTGATATTCCGGAAACCAAAACATCACGAGAACCGCGAAAAGGATAGGCTTGAGGGTTTAACTAGGGTATCGTGTACTAAAGATGAGTACAACGCAGGGTGTGGGAGAATTACTCAACCGATGTGGAAGAAGTAATTATATTACGGTATCAAACAAGGGTTATCCTAATGCCTCTTATCATTTAGTTATTCCTAACTACACAAGTGTAGTCTTACTAGCGATCTCGGAATGCATCACAAAACAAGTTCTAGAATCTATTATACTACCGGTCCACACTCTAAGCATTAAAGATGAATGCTTTAATTCCTACTAATCTAAGGGCGATCCTCACATTCTTGGTAGAATTTAAGTGGTAAAGGGTTTTTGTGCTAGTCATATAATTTTCTATCCATGAGACGCTTTATTAAGACTAATGGCCCACTCCTACATGTCATGAAAAAATTTAAATTTGGTGCCAAAATTACCCTAACCGATATTTCTCATGGTTTATTACACAAATGAAATTGGACAAAGCAAATAGTCAAGGATAATCATAGTTTCAAAGTTCCGTTTATTTTCCTCCCTACACTTAAACCGAACATTGTCCCCATGTTCCCGAAAGTATCAAAGTTATGATAATGGAAGGTAATTAAAAACGAAAGAAACTAGTACTCCCCTGATTATCTCGGTAGGATCCGTGTGAAGTAGTGGTTAAATCTTTCTTCAAGAAGAATGTTATGCGTGAAAAGCTTCTTCCAATCTTTTATATCTTCTTCTTGATAAATAAAACCTGCACACTTGAAGAAAACAAACGAAACCTTCACGTAAAATCGGCGGTAACAATATATGTAAGACTCTACTAAACTAGGATATAATGCTTGTGGAATGGATGTTTCTGATTTTCGGAAAATTAAGACACGAAAATTCCAAAATTTATAAGTAGCTCGTAAAACGAGAAAAAGTAGTAAGTTTGTTTACGCTCCTCCCGACGACGTCAGTTATGATCTGACCGTCAAAGTTATCCCGACAGAATCGGTATGCGATTTTCTAGAAAAATTCGGAACATTTTATCTTTAAAATCGAAAAATTTTCGCAAAACATCTATTGTGACTCGATACAATCATTTGACTCGAACAAACATACATGTATATCTTTTAATTAATTGAAATTCTCATGTTCACGTTTCTTCTTTGTGTAATCCTCCCTACACTTATCCCTTATGTAAAATACCTTTATATGTAATTAAGACGAGGTTAAAGACAAAATAAAGCATTTTACAAATTTAAACATGAGGATAAACAATCATAAAAAAAGATATACGACACAAACAATTAAGCATGGGTTGCCTCCACTAAGCGCTTTTCTTTATTTATGAGTCTTGTAGCTAGACTCGAAGTCGTGCCCCTACGTGATCTCGTTACCGTCACCTTCTTCTTTTACTAATCCTTTATCAAAAGGTCGTAGACGTTGTATGCTTACCGTGGATTCCTTCCCAACGTCGTCTATTATAATAACGGTTTTATTCTTTAGATTAGTTTCTTTCACCGTATAGGGCCCAAACTATCTTGGCTTGTTTCTACCTCTTAATGCTCTTATTCGTGACTTGTACAAAAGTACCTTTTCTCCCTCTAAAAATTCCTTAGGGTTCCTCTGTGTTTGTGGTATTGAGGTAGGATTATTTCATAACTTTCTTTCGTGCTTCCACAGTGTTGCATGTAGTCCTTGAACCATGAAATCTCTAAGCCCTCTTTCCCAATCGTTAATTTTCTTCCTAACCATATTGTTAGGGACTTGTGGATTCTCATTCGCAATCTTCTCCATAATCTTTAAAGGATACCTTGGAACAATAGGTATCCTAGCGTATCCCTTGCCGCTCTTGAGTATCATGATGCCCTCACCGCATTTGATGGTTGCTTTGGCAGTGGCCAGAAAAGGTGTTCCCCGAATGAGTGGCATATTTTTATCTTCCTCAATGTCTACAATCACGAAGTCCACCGGATAGACAATATTAGCCACCTCAATTAAGACATCCTCCGCTATTCCTATGGGGTATACATATGTGTGATTTGCTAAGGAAAGTCTAAGATTGGTCTTGGCCGGCTTCTCCCTAGTCAACTTATTATAGACTGATAGTGGCATAATGTTTACATCAGATCCTTGATCAGCTAAGGCATTTATATTATCATTGTTACCTATGCTACATGGTATCACGAAGTTCCCGTGGTTTCTCGCTTTTTGTTATTCTTGGTTTTTAGAATCACCATACATAGGTCCCATAGGCATGGTGTCATACTCATTTTTCGTTATTTCTCCTTCTAGGGCTTTCCGAGAATCTCATTATACCTAAAGTTGTTCACTTGGTTAACAATGGTTTTTTATTAATCTCATGCTTAAGGTAGTACTCAATGGTCTCGGGCTCGTCATTGGTTGTAGCCTCCTCCTCTTGCTTTTCTCCGTTTCCTTCTCTTCCACCTCCTCCTCATCGTGCACAATGGAAATGGCATTAACAAACGAAGTGGGAGGGTAATCATTGCTTCTTACTAGTTCCTTTTCGGGAACTTTTGTTTTGGTATACTCTTTTACCAAGTTCATCATCTCCGTCATCTTGGCCAGCATCTCCTCCCTCTGCCTATAAACCTCCTCTTCAAAATTTGCTAATCTCTTCCGTATGAGCTGCCATATACTCCCTCATTTGTTCCTTAAAGCTCAGTGAGAGTGGTATTGGAGAAGTAGAACGAAAGCGCCGTTCAGAATTGAGATTTTGCTCACGACTTGGGGATTCAGAGAAGGGTGTTAGGTGGTTAGTGGAATTAGCGGAATTAACCATTTCTCGAGGGATTTGTTCAGGGGCTCTCCTTTGCCTTTCAATTAGATAGTCAATCCTTCTTTCTAGAGCACTCATTTGCTCTTAAGTGACGCTGGAAGACTCATGAGGAATTGAGATGGCATTAACCACTTTAACGGGGGTTTCAGGGGATTCACTCTAATTTTTGTAGCTTTGATCGGCAACCCCTTCTATAATACCCCATGATTCCTCTGCGTTGAAGTCGCTAAGCCTTCCACCGGCGGCTCGATCAATGGATCGCCTTGTGATGAAATCGGTATGGTAATAGAAGATTTGGATTTGAAGCCAAAGATCAATGCCATGGTGAGGGACTCTATGGAGTAAGTCCTTGAATCGGGTCCATGCCTTTTAGAGAGACTCGCCTTGAAGTTTTCGGAACGTCAAGATGTCTCGTCTAAGCTTAGTAGTTCTCCCCGGTAGGAAAAATTGAGCAAGGAAACGAGAGGCGAGATCATCCCAACTTGAGATGGAGCCGGCGGGAAGTCGCTCAAGCCAATTACTAGCTTGGTCCCGTAGAGAGAATTGGAAGTGACGCAAGCGCGTGGTCTCCCGAGTAGTAGCATCGAGGTCGATGGAATCGACGATTTTAAGGAAATCCTTAAGATGTTGATTAGGATCTTCGGAACGAAGTCCATGGAATGCACATTCGTTTTGCACCAACCGAATGGTGTCGGATCCAAGGGCCGTAGTTTGGGCTTGGTCGGGAAGCTCAATGGTGTTTCTATAGCCTAGGTGGCTTGGTCTTGAGTATTCACCAAGAGTACGGCCTCTTGGCGGGTCATTTGGTGGTAGGTTGATGAATGGTGGTTGATTATCACCTTCCATGATGAAAAGTGATGGGGTTTACGAACAAAGGTCACGAAGAAGGGGATAGACTACGAGGAAGCTAAAAAATGGGAAAAAAGCTTACTTGATAGGAATCAAGCAAGGAAACCTAAACGAGGTGAACTCCTAACTAGCTATTCTATTCCCCGGCAGCGGTGCCAAAAACTTGATACGCTTACGCAGCGCGTTCGGGGTCAAAGGAACTTCCTTTTCGTCGAGCAAGTTTTATAACACCCTAGGTAGTGAACCTAATCGTTGTAGTGTAGTATTAGGGTAAGCCACGGGTATTGATATCGTTATTTAGGGGAATAGGAATGCTAGTGAGAAATTACTACACTAAGGTTGGGGTTGAGGAAGATTATTTTTTATCTTTTTTTATGTTTTTTTTAGGAAATGGAAATTACGAATCTCGGGGTATTGGATTTGGGGGTTTTGGTATTTCTACCGATTACTTCTACTTATCTAATTATCTAATCTAATGTGAGTGTAGTCTATGTCTAATTGATGTGTGCTCTTATGATAGTTAAAAATGTATTTGCTTAGATGTTATTACTCCCTAGTTATCTCCTATTGATGGTTGAATTGTCACGTCCTTATTCTTAACGCTTTGTGTTTCTAAGGTCGTAGGGTATGCGTTTATCCCTAACTCTTTGAAGTTACCTAAGGTTAATGACTACGAAGTCTCTAGGATTCATAAACTTAACACTAAGGTGATCTTTGGATGTTTAGCCTACAATTCCACTAGTAACTATAAGCTAAGGTTCAACAAAGATTAATCAAGCATTAATAATACAACGGATGACCTATCGCAATAAAAGGTCAGTCACAATTAAGATAAGAGACAACCAATCAATATTCAATAACTAGGTTTCATATATCTAAGCAAACACACAAGTAAATTAGCCGGACATGGGGAACATGCAAGCATACACACAAACAATTGAAGACATGATTGAATCAATGAAGTAAAACATTTATCTTGTTGTAAAATAGGGTATGGAACCCTAACATACTGCCCAAGACATCCTTGGTTCGGTTTAGGTTATTACTCCACAAAACTACTCTCTTAAAACCGAAAAATTCGGATTCTATATAAAGTGTTACAAAGCTGCGGCGCCACTCTTTAATTGTGACGCCGCGGGTCGCCGTTATTAGGGTTTCGTCTTGGCCACGTTATCATTGTGACGGCGTCACCTTATGCTTGTGACGCCATCGCCGCCTCTCGATGCCGTCTAGATCAAATCTAGGCCGTTCGAGTCGCGACGCCTACTCTTTTAAAACCGATGCCGTCACTTGTAAATAAGCAATTTGGCTCTTGAGTCGTCACAAAACATGTTACGACGGCGTCATAGCTTAATGCCGACGCCGTCCCCTCCCTTAAGTTCCAAATGCTTGAGTGTCTCGATTCTTGACTTTGGCCATTTTCTTCACATATTCGCGCCTTTTCGTCCGAGTAAGTGTCATTCCAAAGAATTTGCCATCAAGAGACCTAAAAAGTGAAAAGGAACGAAATTAAGTAGTAACGGATACAAAAGTGAACAATTAAGGGCTTAAATGACCCCTCAAAAGTGTACCTTTTAAATCCTTATCACAAGGTCATCATGCATATCAAAAGGAGTAGATGCACAGATCCTGTTCCGAATATACATGTGGGAGGCGTGGGTTGGATATGTCAACTAAAATGAGTTTTGATATGATTGGATATTTGTTTTTGATGATATGAGATGAGTTTGGAGGTTGCTCAGTTTTTTCCAGGTCCAAAGGTTGAGATGGAGGCGACATATTTGAGTGATATTAGGGTTTGATTAATTGAGATGTGATTTGGTTAAGAAGATATGCAGATTTGTGAATGTGAGAGGCGGAGTTTTTTGGTGAGAAAATAATTAGGGTAAGATGAGGTGTAATATTAGTGGGGTTATATACCCTGATTATTAGGGTTATCATGTGATCCGTATGTTTCCTGTTGGGCCGAATATTGGTTCTCAATTAAAATGGGCCGAAGGTATTGGCATTTTGTGAACAATGGGCTGAATATGGGTCTCTTTGAAATGGGTCATGTGTTACGCACCTGTTGGGCTATCGTAGGTCTGTGAGGACCGAGTGTAATGCAGGTAGACATTGTGATATGTCACTTGGTTGTTGTATCAACTTATGTGCCGGGTACAGTTTCATAAGTAGATATTATTGGTATCACAGATTTTTCAAGTCTCCTATATTCACAAATACTTGATGATTTGAGTGGATTCTCACATAGAAAAATTCACAAAACATATTCATTCGGAATTTTGTGATTGTTGAAAGGGCATATTTTGTTATGAGTGAGATTTGTACATGGAACCGGGCCTATTACTACTTCTAAAGATTAAATGGACCAGACTTGGATGATAATTGGACCGGAATTCATGGGATTTTGTGATATAGTGGATAATTATTTTGGACTTGGATGATTATGTGATACTATGTGATACTATTAGACCGGAAGGAGATTATTGGACCGGACTTTAATGATTGGATATTGGATTTTGATGTTGCACATATTGGCTTCTCATAATTGGATTTTCTAAGACTTGGATAAAATGAGATTTGTTGATGCAATTTGATAATGTGAGTTGATGATATTGGATGATGAGATTTGATGTGTTATGAGGTTTGATACTTTGGTATATACATTTTCACGAAGGATATTATGTTACGGCATGAATTGATTAAAGTTGACTACGGAGTTGTTTGTACGGTATTTCTTATTTGGCTTTGAAGCGAGGTTTTCCAGGCGTGTTTACTTATTTCGTCTTCTTTCTTTCTACCCTTCCACGAGATGACTTGTTTGGGCATTTATAGAGTGTGATAAAGACTTGGCTATTTAGTTACATTTGTGATTCTTTCTCGCTTAACCCACAATGTAACCATCACTTTGGTGTCTCACACACTTGAGGATACGTCAAGAGGTTTTGTACATTGGGTACACCATTTCTTTTTCACAAGGATTAGTACAAGCTTAAGTAACAAATCTGGGGAATTCTATTTCATGCTCAAGTTTGGTATATCGGGTTTACTTCACCAAACGATCACAACAATTACCGACAGAATTCGTGAATGATGTGTTTTCCAAAGGGTTTGTTGGATGGGATGTGATCAACAATTCCCATGAGATATTCGATGCCACAGAATGTCAATGATACTTCACAGTCTAAGCAAAATCTTTTAAGAATCTTCAGCGTCAGTCATGATTTTTCAAGATGTTTGCTTATGACAAGAACTTCTCGTGCAAATGGTCGTACACGTTATGATGCTTCCGAAAGTTCGAAACCATCATCGGGGAGAAATGTGTACTTTGTTTTACGAACAACCTCCAGGGGGAAGTAGTTTATACTACTTGACTCATTATGGTTTGTGAAGTTGTCTACATATGGGTAAAGAATTGTTGATGATGGAGGAGAATTGTTGATGAACCGCTGTATGTTCCCCTAAAACAGATATTCACCCAAACCAATGTTGTCATAAAATATTCAAGCTGACATTGTTTATGGTTTAGTCTTGATTTTGTAAAATCCCGCGAAAGAAACTATTTATCGGTTTAAATCATAGACTAGTAAAATACCGTAGCAATGGAAACATCCAGGTAATAGTTAAGTGCATTTCCGGATTTATCTTACGGTTTATTCTTGTTTTTGTAAAATCCCGCGGAAGAAACTATTTCTCGGTTTAAACCATAGAATTGTAAAATCCCGTGATGATGGAACCATCCTGGAAAAAGGAAAGTGTATTTCGGGATCTTATCTGATGTCGGTGCTACGGTTTCTACTTGAAGAAGGGATAAAGGGTGTACTTCATGAATTGGGTGATTGTTTGGATATTCTTCATGGCAGTTTGGTTATTACAAGGTTTTACGGGGTTATGTGCTTTTAACCATGGTCGGGATGAAACCATTATCAAAGTTCACTTAAAACGTTAAAGGAGGCTAGATCTGGGTTTTAACTACAAGATGTGACAACGACGTTAATTCATTATTATTTATTTGAAGTTGAAGTGAAATTTCACGGGTGAGTGTACTTAGTATCTGAAGGTATCGGGGATGGTTGGATGAAGATTCTTCGAGATCCTTGTTCTAGCTTTCAATATTTTCAAAAACGAAGACTTGAAAATCTAGTTATTTTTGGGTGATTTTTTCTTTTCTTTTACCACTTGGGGGAATTGGGCTCTTACCACCACAAAATAACTATCACTTTAAGGAGTTACGTTGTAGTGCTCAGTGTCACATTGAATTGTGGATATTCAAGAGGTGATTTACGTCTTATACTTGATGGTTGGTTGAAGAGTATAGAGTACTTAGAGATTCAAATGGGCATGAATTCTCGGCACCGCTCTTTATTACATATGTGAAAGTTTAAGTCACGAGTTCGGGTTAGTTTACTTCAAGGTCAAATTCATCATATTGGGTTTCTCCATCACCGTCACGACAAAGAGCCTCTTGAATGATAATGGGATTGATTACGCTTTGCCAAGAGATCTTTGAAGAGAGAGATTATGACGTTTGAACACAACATTCAAGCCTCGAGAAAAGAAAAGTGTACATTTCAGTGCGCTTTATCTTCTGAAGAAGAGAAATCTTCTTATGACGTTTGAACACAATAGTTAAAGCCTCGTTCTCAAAGAAAAGAAATGTGTACGCTTCAGTGCGCATTATCTTCGGAAGAAGTGAAATCTTCTCATTAATGACCATTCTCATCAACATGCTTCATACTTTTTCCACGCGCTCTCAGTTATCAAGTGAACCGAACTACCGATGATTGTTCTCTTATTCCACTTACTCGATTATAATGACGATGGCGACATCATTTGCTACCTTTGAGGGGGAGAAGTGTGAATAGACTACATTTGGATGATTTTTACTTGTTTAATCAAGAGTGGCATCTCTGTATGCAATTCTTGAGGGGGAGAAGAAGTATGATAATCCTGCATGTTGAGTTATTTATGAGAATATATGGTCATACGACTTCTAACTCATGAAAGAACCGAGCTTCTTCTTATCGGGTCATATTTACATGGAGTTTCTTCTAAGAGCCGTTGGTTGACATCTTCACATGGGCTAATGTGATTTATGACAAAGTGCTTCCGGTTAATGCTTCACGTACACATCAACATGATGATTCCGAACAATCTCTCTATTCTTGTTTGATGTGATTGGTAGTTTGGTGTTACCATTTCGTGTGTTCGTTGCGGTCTGATTGCTGATTTCCTTGATGAACATCTTTCTGTTCTTGTTTGATTGGGAGGGATTTTAGTTAAGGGGATTTGCAAGATGTAAGTTAATTGGGATGCTTTTTTGGTCAGATGAAGATGTTAACTATCTATTCCCCAACTGGACAATCTTGAAGAAGGTCGAGTCTATAGTCTGTTCTACATTTTCTACTGCATGTTAGAAGACTAAAGACGAGTTGCATTTGATTATCTAAAGACTTCTTCTTAATCCGGGCATTCATCTAAAATATTGTCAATTTAGGGGAGAGCACTAATTGGGGGAGAGTGAAATGTCAGATTCAATCCCTAATTAGACTTGCTCACATTATTTCTTCAGCAAGTTGATTCTCACAAGATTACAAAGTGTTCTTCTCAAAAGATTTCTAGTATATGGACTTATAATGTGTTGTTGATTCTGAAGTATCAAAACCAGCAAGGGGGAAGGAGACATACATCTAAAAGCATAACAAGTACACATGATGAACTTAATACTTCTAAGTGATTGAAGTTATCCCGGGAAGACAAATGTCATGACCGCAGAGAAACTCAGTGTATCTTGTGGCTTTTAGTGTTCTTATTCCAACTATGTGGGGGAAGAGATGGAAGAGTTAGTTTCTGATGAAAAAAAGAGGTACACAAGTATGACATATTCAGGGGAGATAAATGTGTAACATGAGGGAGGTGTTATCAGTTATTCCTTCCTTGGTTATTGGTGTACTTTGGGTTCTTGAGCTTCATACACGATCATCAAGGAAGAAAAATGTGAACATTGGGAAGGTGTTTTCATTCCGGGCATGATGTGTATTCGGGAGAGTTCTTGAGCATTATACAAAGAGACTGACTGCATCAATTCAACTACTGTGGAATTGCTCTCTTGACACCTTTTGGAATGGATCGCTTGGACTTCAAATGGAAAAGGAATTTGAGAAGAGTCATTCAAGCGTGGGATGATACGTTGCTGTTCTATTGGATGATATAATCCCGAACGGAGATTCTCGATGATCATTCTTAAAAGGAGCAACAAGATCGATGATAATGGTGTGCTTCTTTGTGCACCTGGCTAAGGCAAGCTTGAAATAGAACTTCGAATCTGCTCAGCTAAAGTATTTTCGGTTTGGGGGGAAGCTGCCAAAGTCTCACATTCTTAAAGGCTCAATTTCTTCTTTTCAAGAGCCTTGGAAGCTTTGGTGGTGAAAGTTTAAGAGAGGGTGATTTCTATCTTCTACAACGGGGTTGTTCGATATCCTTATCTCGGTACTCGTATCATCATCTTTCTTAAACTATATCATCTACTCTATCTTTGTAAATATCTATCAAAAAGCAAAATACAAAAATATAAAACCAACAAAAAGAAAATAGAAAATTATAAAACCAACAAAAACCCATAAAAATCAGAAAATTTAAAAATAACAAAAAAAAATGTTTTTCAAAGACATGTCTTCTGGTATCGATAACATCTACGGACTTAGAAATGTCATTCAATAATGGCACCGGACCATAGATGAAGTTCGAGCAGGAGGTGTAAATATTCTTTTTCAAAACATGTCAAAATCTATGGCTTGCAGTTACTTCAGACTGCAACCCGTGCTTAAACCACGGCTTGCTATTATTTCAGATAGCAACTCGTTCTTCAAGAAAGGAAAGTGCTGCGCTAAACCAATTTTCAAATATTTCGTGCACTTATCCTAAAACAAAAATGAGGAAAACAAGTCGTGAAAAAGACTGCTATTCCTACACAAATGTTTTTCCTTCTCAAAATTCTTCAGAAAAATATTTGTTGTGATTTCAAAAATGGTGGAAAATGATTTGCTTAAAAAATCAATCAGAATCAGAATATTCATGAATTTGCACAACCCAATCAATGACAGCATGGTTAAAACTTTTTATAAAATGAGTCATTGATTGAGGGGGAGAATGTTTTCAAATTTATATCATCTAAACGTGCTTATCTAATTATCCTACGTGCTTAACTGAAAAAGATATTTGCCTATGTTGAAGTACTAGGTATCTAGGATATGATTAGATGATTAGAGATTGATGAACACATTATTCCCATGCCTTTGCATGATCTGATTGATATGTTGAATTGACTTTTATTAGTCGATTGTTGTTTGGGTGATGTCGACCACCATATATCTGTCCACTAACGTATGCAAATATGATGGCTTACAAGAATGTTCCCGATCCGGATCCCACTAAAGAAGATGTTTGGATGCCGAAAGGAAAGGGAAACTATTTCTTAGGTCGACAAATGAAGAAACGGAACTTAATTGGACCTCTATGGAGAGTTGGCATGACAAATGCAACGTCAGAGGTCTCACTGCATCAGCAGATGGTTTTCTTCCAACCTTCAGCAACAACAACAAAAGCAGCTTAACCACCTAACGTATCTTTGTGCAGGACAAGTAGTGGATGATACCATTTTTTCTTAAAACAATTTTGAAAATATTGTTTTAAAAATGGAAAAATATTGTTTTGAAAATAAATCGGACTCATAATTTTGGAAATCAACCGGACTTTAATTTTGTCAAATCTTAAGTCACTCAATCAACAACTACGGTCATTGATTGAGGGGGAGAGTGATTTCAAATTAATTATTTTCAAACAATATATCATCAAACGAATCAGAGTACGTTTGTACAAAATAAGTGGTGATATAAAGATTTAATGTTATGTCATGGTATGATTTTCTTTAAAACCCAAAGATCCCTCAAAATTAAATTTTTTCTGTTCTTGTTTGATTGTGAAACTGTTTTATTTTACTCAAAGATCTCTTAAAAACTATCATACCTGACACTAACAATCTTTAATGTCGAAAAATTGGTCCATATCATTCATTTTTCAAAATTAAATCAAGCCACGTCTTTCCCCAAATTTTTCTAAATGATTTAAATCAATTGGGATCACAAATCTCAACTGGTTTGAAATTTTTGATCGGGGGAGAGATCGTGATTTAAATCTCAAATCGGTTTTAAAGGGTAATTGTTTCAAAGCACTCCTTCCTTCATGTGCCAAACGATTTCAAATACATAATGCACATGATTGAGGAGGAGCATTTAACCAAAAACCAGAAGAAAATTTAAACCAGACATATTTTCTCCCAAGTTTTCTAAAACTATTTAAATCACTTGGGATTCAAAATCTCAAAGGGTTTGATACTTTTGATCGGGGGAGAAAATGTGATGCAAATATGAAATCTGATATAAGATGATCGCTTTGATTCAAAGTGCAAGTTCTTTCTAATATGTGCTAAAATCTTTCGTATATCGATGCACATATTGAGGGGAAGCAAATGGTTTCTATTGGCAATCGTGGAAGTACTTAAAAAACCTTTTTCCTCTATGTGTTAAATGATTTCAAATAACCAACGCATATTTTGAGGGGGAGAATTTACCAAGAAAATCAAATTTCTTTTTCCACGGAAATTGTGATCAAGGAATTATATTAAAGAACTCTTGCCTCCATGCACTAAACAATTTTGAAAATCATATGCACATGTTGAGGGGGATCATTTTTAAAAGATCAAAAACAATTAAGGTACAAAATGCTTTGATATTATATCATAAGTACCTTGATTGATTTACCAAATGATTTTTCTATTGGTTCCAAGAAGGAAAGAACTATACCATAAGACCGACCATTTTACTTTATGCATGGTGTTATAAGGATGGTTAGGTTAGGTATTCGTTCCCACGATCCCGCCAGAGCCGGAGGGATCTACCCAGGGACAATCCACTAGATAGTGTAGAAGTCCTTAGGTATGATGAAAAAGGAGAAAATGAGAAAAATGAGAATATGGGAAGAGTGCCGAATGAGACAGAGCTAGAACTGGAATAAACCCAACAAGGTTCTAGTAATGAAGTCTCGGTAAGCATTGAAGGGGTTGAAAAATGAAAAAGAAATGAAATGAGAAAAGGGTGAAAAGAAATAGCCCTCCAATAATTCAACCTTAGGGCAAAACGGGTTCAATTCATATGCTACTTGGTTGTTACTAAGGTAACGCCAGTATTGAAGACAAGACGTCATGGACCCAAATGACGACCGCACTAAACTTCTCAAGCTACTCAAGTTCCTCATAAAAGGACTTGTTTCATTCTCACGGGGAACCTACATAATCTATCGACTTTCTCTTAGAGATTGTTGATATTGAAGAAGGAGACCCTTTCCCTAGTCTCCGACATAGGAACCAAATGTGCACAATTGAGTCTAGAGCCAAGAGATCATCCACAAAATCTCATTAGGACACAAAATTAATGAAAACTTGCTATTTTACACAATGTGGAAAGTAAGTATATATTGAGAGTCTTACGCATTATCCTTGTGGTATTGCCAGAACATCCGAGTGATATGTAAAAGTACTCACGATGAAGATGGAAATCCCTCTAAAGCCAACATCAAACAAGCTCTTGGTGGGTGACATGTGAGATCTTTCCAAAAGATCAAGCTTGTGACAACTGGACAAAAACGATGGGGCGATTCATTCTTAAATCAACCTTGGTCCAGGAAATGAATTGACGAATACTTTTGGAAAAACCGTTCGATGTGCAAATCTTATTTTCTCTAGCACATGAAATGTGTATTCATGTTTTCAAACACAAAATTATCTCGATTAAAAAATACTTTTGGAAAAACCGTTCGATGTGAAAATCTCTTCTTTTCTCTAGCACATCGAATGTGTATTCTTTTCAAATACAAAAGTATTTCGATTGAAAATTGATCTTTCTCATAAAACCTTCGTTGTATTGCAAAACTCTTTCTTCTAAGCAATACGCGATTGTTTTTCAAATCAATTTTCATCAATCGATGAATCTCAATTCATTGGTTCACTCACCCGTGTTGTCTACTTTGGGACGCTCGGTTTGAGAACGGCTAGATCAAGTCTGCGAAACCTCGTCAAGGAGATTCTTGAATTCTACCGATCACAGCAAGATTTATATCGATCAACGGAGAACCGTGGCTCTTGCAACTATATTCAACGAAGTGAACAAAGACACTTTCGTGAGTTTTAGTGCTAACTGTTGTTCCGGAACATTGACGGTTGCGGTGATCGATATTGAGAAGTCAATTCATAGTCGCATGCTCACAGCATACACGCTTAAATGAAGAACATCATGAAAAGTGCATATCTACATAACCGGCTCGATAATCGCAAATATCATGAACCATAAAGCTTCCGCTACTCGATGAAAAGATATCATGATCCGTAAAGTGTGAGCATGTCGGTCCAAAAGTCACAACATCACATGAAGGCAACCTGATAAAGGGTGATCCGAGATTTATCGGGTCGATGATCTCAAAGAAAGCTCAAAGATCATCAAGATTTGAATCGGTTCAAAGACCTCCACTTAAAGTACAAAGCGATCGGACTTTGAAGAATCAACGCTAAAGGACAAAGATTGCGGATGTGAAGAATTAAAGTCTACGAGCTCATGGTCAAGATAAAATAGAATGCTAGGATTCGAAATGTAAACATGGGGTGACCTCCTTGGGGAGATTGTTAGAATTAGAAATTCCATTGTGAAGTGTCGAGAACCCCAAATATAATCTAGCATAAGTTAGCTCGTAGACATATCGTTATTTACATATTTATTAGTTAGTTATTAGCTTAGTTTAGTTTAGTGTAACACCGTGGAAGACGAACGGTCTTTACCATCAGATGCACGATCCACGCACCCAACAAGAGGGGCGAGTTGTTCAGAACTATAAATACCCCTTCCATCCTTGGAAGGGGTGGAGCTTCTTTCATAATCTAACCTTTCTTTTTGTTTAACTCTCTCTCAAGAACTCCCTCTCCTCTCTTCATCTCTCTAATCATGACATTCATATACTATCACCATCCTAGACCACCCGAATCATCAAACAACATAATATGTACGATCCTACACTGACACTACTATTCTCGAGGAAAGTAATCACTGCAGTTACTGCATTTACGCAACGCGTGTACTTTTACGCGCTTTTGATCTTAACCATTGATTATTTTAGTGGGACACTGATATGTGTCTAAATACACATATATTTGTATTATATAAACCCACAAAAACAACCAAAAACACACAAATGACTTTCAAAATGATACAAATTCATAAAAATGTGTTTTATGTGATTCAGTACAAAAGATTGAAAACAAGTGAAAATTGATCAATTTCACAACAATTGTCATTTTCATCCCTCAAGTTACTCAAATTGTCAAAACTAGTCCCTAAAAGTTTTAAATGAATGAAAAGTCAACTTAAGTCCTTGGGAAATCAAAAATGTTCACAAAACATCCACGGACAAAAGTTTACACAAATGGCAATTTTACCCTCAAGTTACAAAATTGGCAAAAATAGTCCTGGTATTCAAAACTTGGAATTTTACAAATAATACCCTTGTACTATGCATGATTGAAAATTTGGAACATTTTGATAAACTTTTGGGAATTTACACTTTAGTCCTCAAAATCCAAAATGACAATTAAGGTCCTTTTAACTTTTAAAATGAAATTTTATGCAAAAGGGTCCTTGTATTATCAACGATGGCAAATTTGGTCCTTGTGAGAAGTTTGGAAAAGTTGCATGATCAGTCCTTGAAGTTTAGTGAAATTGCACTTTTGGTCCTTGTTTACTAAGCTTAAACCAAACGGACACCTTATAAATAATCCAAGCCCAATCCAAAAACAAGCCCAAACCCAATATACTTGACCCTTGACCCTTTGTCCTTGACCCCAGTCCACCACTCATCGTGAACCCCAGCCAAGACTTATGACCCCCCATGTTATTAAGCTGTGGTCAAAGAAAGTCAAACCAGAGAAAAAAGCGTTAATACCATCTACTGTTCATCCCTCTCTTCCCCACCTGAAACATCAAAACTAGAGGTGGTTTTCCACTCTTTTCAACACACCCCTCCATACTATGTCCCCTCCACTTACACTAACACCCAAAATCCTTTAATTGCTCAAACCAACTCCATTAAATGATCAAAACTGCTCAAGACCTTTTGGCGCCAAAAATGACATTTGGCACATGAGAGTGATCCAATGGCTGGAAGATGGTGGGATCAAATCAGAGTACTAGTGGAAGCAGTTTGGGGTATAAAAGGAAGAAAAAGAGATTGAGTCACTTTTGGACTAGCCATTAGTCACGTAGTATAGTTTTTAAAGCTTTCTTTAAATTTCAATGTCTTTTAATGTTTTAATGTTGTAATGTTTCTTAAATTAGTGTAATGAAAGTTTAATTTCAGTTTAATTTCCATTTTATATTCAGTTTCAAGTTTTGCTTTATTTTCTTCAAATTTCAAGTCTTTTAAATTTCATGTTCTGTAGTTGTTTTAAGGACTCTTTAAGCCAATATGAGCTCCTGACAAAAGCTCACTAAGCTTTTAGATTCATTTAAACAAGTATAACCTTTAAATTCAGAAAAGTTCTAAAAAATCAAAAGAAAAGTCAATGGAAGTCAACGTGGTTGAATAAGCGATTCAGGGTGTAAAGCTAGGTTGTGGATGGTTTTACGGTTCCTAGCTTGTTGACACCAAGCTAGGAGTGGTTTTGGACCTTGGTACTCATTTTTCACCTTGATCACATGTAAGTTCCATTTTTACCAATTTTTACAAGTTACTGTGTTACTACTTCTTATGCTTTAATTCTTATGTTTTCCTGTTCCTCTGTTGTTGTTTAGTATTATTATAACTTTATATAAGCAGTTTGTTCATAAGATTCAGTTGTGCATAAAATTGAAGTTACTCAGTTGAAATTCAAATTTGACAAGTTTGTGTTTTTGACTGTGTTCTTGAAGTTTATTGCTCAATTAGTCTTATTATGTGATATTATAATGTATGGAATCGGTTTAGACTCGATTCATTGCAAACCCTCAAGTTCATATGACAAGTGGAAATCAAAGGAATGTTTGATTTCTTGATAAACATGAGTTCCAAGTGTTTGCTTGTTGTTGTTTATTGTTGTTTTACATCACATTAGCACCTAGTAACTTAGTTAAGTCATAATATCTGATTCTTATTTTGTAAAAGTCAAATCTCTTTTAATTTGTTCTTACAGTTCCTTTGTTGGAATTTTAGTTGCTAAATTCATAGTTTTAGCTTAAAAGTATGTTATCTAGCTTACTTTAGTTTCAATATAGCTTAATACATCATATATAATCAGTAGTTTAAGATTTAAATTCACTTTAGTCAACCTTTTCAGTTTTTAGTTAAAGTCAAATTTTCAAATAGTCGTTTTTGAATTAAATGTAGAATTTTATTGTGTGCTCAGTATTAAGTTTCAGCTTATGCCCTTTTGGAATTTCAATATTTAGATGCTAAACTTAATTATAAAAATAGTAGTTTACCATTTCTCAGCTTATAGAGTACTTATTTTCTAGCTTATTTTGAGTACTGTTTAAAATGATGCCTGACCACGTTTAGGTGTCAAGTTCACAAGCTTGCAAAAGCTTGTGGATTTGACCTAGCTTGTGAGCTTGGCTTCTTTGTGTAGTCTTTATGGTCTTTTCATTATTTGTATTCATGTTTTTATATTTCCGGCTTATTTAGGTAGCTTAATCTCACCATCCTTTTGTCCATTTTGACCACTCAACCAAGCAAACAGTTGAGTGGGTCTTGTTACCTAAGCTTCTTATAAGCTCCTTAATGAGCTTGAGATTGTGATTCTTGGCTTTGTGAGAAGCTAAGCGGTCCATCTCAATGTCTCAAGATAAGTTGAGCTTATTAGAGCTTATTTGATAGGTTCAAATGAGCTTGATGTTTGCCCATTCACAACAATGGAATTGCTTATGCGTCCATTTACACCATTTCCTTCAAGCTCTCATAAGCTCATTAGTGATCACTAGCCTGTATGGCTTGGCTTTTTAGGAAGCCTAGCAAGCCAACTTTTTGATCATGTGCTTATATCCAAGCTTGTGGCTCATTAATTAGGGCTGCAACATGCATTTGTTTTGTCCCAAAACTCAGCATTCACTGTAGCTTGAGCTGATCAGTGGTCTAGTAGCATCTTCATAAGCCTCTCAAAAGCTCATCAGTGGGTCCCACTTGATGAGCTTTGGCCTTTTGGAAAGCCAACCAGCCACTTGTCGCCTAATTCTCACTTTGCCACATTAAGCTCATATACTTAGCTTAATTTGCCAATTCAAAAAGTGAGGGTGTTTGGCATTCGTGAACCTGTAAGAGCTTATGAGCTTATTTCAAGCTTATGGGTGATATCGTTACACTAGCTTGTTTATACTTGTCCATATAGCTTGTATACATATTTCTTTCCTTTTGTTTTAGCTGTATAGCTCTTTTCAAGCTTATATTGAGCTTGAGTTCCAACAGTCAAGCCAAAAGCTCAACTGTTGAGCTCATAAGTTCATGCTTTGCTTATTTCTTAGTTTATATAGTTTTATTTTTATCTAATATGTATAATATTAGTATATATTTAGTTCAGAAAACAGAAAAGCTAAAAAGAACCATTTATAAGCTTAAGTGATAGCTTCTATTTTGGAGCTTATTGCCCATTAGCTTATTTTTGCACATAAGCTACCATTTTTATATTTTTCTTAAATTCCTAGATTTATTTTAGAATTTCGTAAAAAGTTTCAGATTTTTCTTTATTCATTTAATATTTTTTATAAATCAGTTTTAGTTTTTAATACTTTTTAATAGTAAATAATTAATAATAAATAGAATAATTGTGTAAAAAAATACATTTTCAGTTTCTAAATTCATTTTATAATATTTTAGATTTTTCAAATTCTTTATTTCATTTATTCAAGTTAATTTTAGATTTTCTTATTATTTAATTCATTTTTAATACATTTAATTCATTTTAATTTATATTAATTAAATTAATAGTGTAAAATTTATTTTCTTTTTCTAATAATTTTCTTATCTTTTAGGATTCTAAAATATAATTTTCACATTTGTGGGAGTTGTATTGACCTGAATTTACGTTTTTTTTATTTTGTACGTTTACATAAAATTCAAAGAACGTGAGTTTTAGATTTTAATCGGGTAACAATTGTAAAAATAGAATTAAAATGACTTCAAAATTTTGATATTTTTATATTTCCTTAGTATAATTATAATCCTTTTCTTATTTTATTTTTGTTACATTTATGTAATTATTATGTATACATATATGTTTTAGTTTTAGTTTTCTTAACTTTTGTATATATTTGTAAATTATAGTTAGATATTTTAATCTTATTTAATTTGCATTTAAGTCGCTTAGACTTGTAAATCTCTATTATAGTTATAATCGTTTTGTTTTTATCGTTACGTTTAGTAACGCACGTTTGTATATCTTTTGCTTTTAGGTTTCGATTATGCGTTTTTAACGACATAGCTATGATGAGCTATTACTATTCACATTCCTAGTGTTAGTCAATCGATTCTGCTTTTGTACATTCTTGATCATATCATTTTATCACACGATCGTTGTATTCGAGGATATCACGCCGCCAGGACATAAACGATCCAAGGATATTTCAATCCTTGGTAAACTCTCATTTTTCTCCCGGGTTGTCGCCCTTTTATCATCTGTTACGGTTTTGTGAACGGAGAAATAAAAGAAGGTAGTCCGGGAGGAATCAGACACGTGTAAGGTGTCAATTTTTTTCTCCCTACATAAATTCTTTCTTTCCTTTCTCTTTTCATTTTTTTTATCATCCTTCTTAAAAAACACTTTGCATCTTCTTTCTCCTTCGAAGCTTGAAAGTTCTTTTAATCGGTAAAACCTTGTCTTTTTAGGTTCGTTATTTTCTGATCATGTTTTATTATGTCGAAAGGTACTTTCCATAAAATGAATTTTCTGATCATGAAATATCCATAATATCCTTTACTTTAACCGAAACGTTTTCTGGAATATCAGGGAACATCCTTTTCTTAAATGGATTTTCCGTCATGTTCTTAACCCACTCATTCATATACATATTGCGACCAAAACATAAAGCTGTAACTAAACAAAACTCTTGGCGTCTAAAGCGAATCCGTTTACCTAATATATTGAATGAGAGCTCTTTTGCTACAATTTCAACCTCACAAGCAAGTATCGTATGAATCAAAAGTTGGCTATTCTTTTTAAGGACAACGTCGAGCCAATGTCCGAAACATATTTTCCTGAAATTTTCAACTTGGGTATCGGTCAGAGCTACAAGTATGTCCGAAACAATACAAATTTTGGCCTTAATCGTTATGTTTGGTTGTTTAAGAAAAGAAAGAAAAAAAAACAAATGTCTTAGAAATCATAATTCACAGCTTATATCAGTCATGAAAACATAACAACTACGATCACATATCAGTCACGAACCCCAAATTTTCATAACTAACCCTAATTGGGGAAAAACCCCCAATTTGGAAAAATTACCCAATTCAAACAAAACCCTAATTAAAAAAAACAATAACTCAAAGTTTAAGCTTTATTAACATAATTTTTGTACGAATAAAACTTACCGGAATCGAATCTTTATTCATGATTCGTTATAAATAGTCAAAAATTCGCCGCGGGAAACCTTCAATTCGAAAAAACTTTGTGTATTTCTTCAATTCGCAATGTGGGGGAGGGTTTTTTTTTTGCGATATTTCTTCAATTCGAAAAATATTTGGGTATGGGAGGTTTTTTTTTTTTTTTTTTTTTTTTTTTTTTTGATATGTGTATATCGCAGGATTTTTTGGGGGAAGAAGTATTTGTTCAAGTGTTTGCGATATGTGGATTTTTATTTAAGTGTTATAAAAATATCGAAAATTTTCGATATTTTTTTCAATTTTGCAAAAGTCTCAAAATTTGCGGATTTTATGAGTATTTTGGGTTTTTGAGTATAAAATTGAATATTTTGTGAAGTAGGTTTGTAAAATTAAGTATTTTTTTATCATTATCCCTTAATAAAATGTATCTCCACTCAACTCTCTTGAAGTTTGGAGGATGATTGTAGGCGGACTAACACGCAAGAAGTGACTAATAAGAATCGTGACCCCATAAAGTAATCTTTTATATAATAAAGGAATTACATCATTTCGGAATGATTTTGTCAATTCATTCTTATTGAAAAAACAATTCGGCGAATAGGAGAGCTCGATTTCGCCACGTAAGCAAAATCGTGTGATGTGATTGGTTAATAAAAGTCAAAATTAAATTGATAAAAAAAACACATAAAAATATTCGTGTCAAATTTGTGAAAACAAAAACTTAAAAAAAGAGGATGTAAATAATAAAACTTTAGTAGTTGAATTTTTAAAAATTATATGGAGTTAAGTGTAATATTATAATACTCCATGTTTTTTAATAACTTTAGATTATAAACAAATACCTCCTTATACTTTATACATTTTATACTTCATATCTTAAAAATACAATGTATATGTTGTTTTAAAATAACAACATATAAATTTGCATAAGATTTTAAGTATCAATATTTATAAGTTCAATAAGACTCATTTATTTCATTTTTAAAAGTTTAACTCATGTGGACACGAGTTTACATTTTAAATATAACTATATTCTTGAAACGGAATATAATTATCAAATGTAAGACGGTTACTTTAATATAAAATAAATATATGCGATTATACTTATAACAATGACTCATGTAATTTTATTTATTTATATAAGGATATATAGAAAAACATTTTAAAAAACTTTAAGGAGTATACTTTAACTTTATCAACGCTCATTATGTGCTATAACTTGCATCATGTGTACAACATAATATCAGTAGTGGAATTTAAATAACAAAAGCAACATCTTTATCAACTAAATAAAATTAAATCTTGAGTTACCTAACAGAAATTTTTACAAATATTTTACCAAATTCTAATGAATATTAATGCATAATGAAAAACTCGTGTATAAATATTAGTTGTACTTATATCACAATTTTCATGGGCAAATTCTTATATGTGTAGATATTGAACTAAAATGTAAAAATAAATTTGATTTATGTGTAAAACTTACGTACGTCTTAAACTTATAACTATATAATTATATGCAATTACATTTAAAGACACAATATCAAATATTAATAGAAAGAGTGGTACTAAACTACTGCTAATGTCTTTTTCAAGTTTTTGATGTTTTGTTCATTAAAATTTTAAAAACCTAGAATATTATATAATATTCGACTTTTTCAATAACGTTGTATGTAGAAAAACTATGATATATAATGTAACATGACGTGCTATTCTTTCATATGAAATTTGATTCCTGTACTCTAGTTTTGGTGATCAGGTACTCGGAAGTCTCTTTTTTTTTTTTTTGAATTTCATATGGTTTCACATTATTTTAGCACTTTTATAAGAGCACTTGCAAATGGTGGAGTTATTTGCAAGTTAACTCAAGTTAACCACACCGTGCTTCAAGTTATTCCCAAGTTAAGGGTTGGGCGTTACCCTACTAAAGACATGTTATTTTTTTTTTATTATTATTTTTTTTTATTTCTGCCCCTAAATGAGGGGTTGTTTTTGTAAATTGTTGGTGAGTTAAGGTTTAACCTTGGGAATATTATGATAGTGGGTGTTTTTTGTATGAGTTAATGTGAAATATTAAAGCTGATGTGGCGCTAACTTGACAGGAGGTTAAACTTTAACTCAAGTTATTGTTGCAAATCTCTAACAAAACCTCATATTATTTTAACATACAACAAACTTTTTTATTTGGGCCTCTTTTTCAATTTTCAAATAAACTAAATTCATTTCATTTAAATCAAATTACAATACAATACAAACCAAAATACAATACGATACAATAAGAAATACGATACGAAAAGAAAAAAAAAACATACTAACTAAAATACAATACAATAGCATAATCAGGATACTTCCAGCATAAACATAGCTTAATCTGAATATTCCTGGAATGCAGAATCATAATCAGGATAATCCTCAAATTTCGACATGAACAACTGTTCATAAGCTTGTTCTTGCTTAAACAACTCATTCAACTTTTGTTGACGCCTTGCGTTTTCTGCATTAACCATTGCTTGTTCTTCCTCTATTTCTCTTAAAGCCTCTTCGTCTCACATAAATTGATGATACTGTCTCGCAGTAAATCCATGCTCATCAACTAGTTCATCTTCATGTACCCTAAGTTGATGAAGCTGCTGTGAAACCGAACCACCTATAGTATTTTCCTTATGCATCCAACGAATTTTGTGACTTATGTTATCTTGTATTTGTGACACATATTTCTCCAACGGTTTCTTAATGTCGTAATATTTTCAACTTTCCTCGGCTAAAAAATTGTCAATGAAATCACGTCTTTCAGACGAAATGTCTTTGCAATTAGTGTATTGTTTCCTCAGATCTTGCTTCAAGATTCTTGCTTGGCTAAACATCTCGGATAACTCATAAACTTTTTCATTGCGAATGTTATCGCCGTCAATCAGTTTATGAACGCCATTTGACTTCTTCGACAGTGTGTGAGAGATTACAAGCCATGGTTTTGGAAACAAAAAGTGTATTGAAATTTGATTTTGGTTAAATGTATGGAATTTGTTTAGTTCAAATTTGTGATTTGGTGTGTTATTTATAGTGTGTAAATTGGAAAGAAAAAAAAATCAAACATATACTTTTTTCAAATATCCAACGTTCACATTTAAAATTGCAACGTCCACTTCATTTGTCGTCTTCCACTTCGTTGCAACGGCAAGGGGCTCGGCGAAGAGGAACGACGAGGGGGGCAGTGTGGTGAAGAGGAACGGTGAGCGCTGTTTTCCCCCTCCACGTCACAACGGCGAACCAACTCCACCACCATACCCGATACCACCATACCCGATGCTCTTAGTTATTCAAGAAAGATATAATTGGTCAACATGTTTAGAAGATATAAATGTAAACATCAATCGTTGTATGTTAATCCTATATGAATTGAGATTCTTTAAAAGCTGAAATAAACGTAATTCATAGAGTTTACTAATGATAATTAAAATATAGATAATTAATTAGAGATTTTACTTTATATGAAAAATTAGTACTCAAATGTATGCTTCTTCTCACTGATTTAAATAACATGACCCGTCATGTTGGATTAAATATGATATAATCTTTATTCATCGTTTATGATATGTTACTTTGTTTTCATGGTACTTAGCTATTAAAAAAAGCAACAAAAGTAGCATACATATGGGAGAAAAGTTGCACTACTAGAGCCATTGTTCAAATCAAAAGTGCTTAACTCAAATTCAAGAAACTGTTTCGAAAATATCCCTACAGAGTTTCGGTTGTATTTCTCTATGCTGTCATACATATTTACTGATAGTAAAAAAATAGAGTGTAAGAGTTCCATATAACCAAAACATCTTGCACAGTGGCGGACTGAGGGGGGGTTTTTAGAGATGCACGGGAACCTCAAAGATTTTTCTTGCGTAGTATAAAACTATGTCAAATGTACCGACTTTCCTAAAATGAACTTGGTCCCTAATTTTTGGGTCACGATTTTCGGTACTTTCCATAAAATGAACCTGATGACTATTGATCTTGGGTCTGCCACTAATCTTGCACATTTGTGACATCATATGCATATAGGTTTTACGGAAACGGTACCTATCTGAAGCAAATACCAAGGATGGGACTTGATACTTTAAAATTACATGAGACATTATTCCTCTCGGACCATACATCATCAGGTCGCTCTAACAAGAGCCCAAATACAGGGAAAACTAAGCTCAAATCTTCGATCACTACACTACTATAAAATAGTCATATACCCACACTTATTGGAGCATGTTGTCGCACTTTAAAGCATGAAAAATCAAAAAATTCACACTAGTATGCTTGTGAACAAATTGGGTGTAAGCAAATATTTTCGCACTTTTATACGTGAAGTTTTTGAATATTTTTCACACTTTTAAGTGTAAGGTTTTAAAACAATTTTTCACAGTTTTAAGTGTGAATGATTTTGATTTTGAAATAATTTTTCACACTTTTAAGTGTGATGATTTTGATTTTAAAATAATTCCTCACACTTTTAAGTGTGAGATTGAAAATTTTCACACTTTTTAAGTCTGAGGATTTTAAATAATTATTCACACTCTTAAGTGTGAATATCTTTTAAAAAAAGTTCACAATTCATAAAGTGAAAAAAAAAAAAAAAAAAAAGTAAAATGATAAATTCGTTGTACTGCTAGGAGCAGAATCATCCTCGGATTTCAAATGTTGTAACAAAAAATGGAAAGCGAGATACAGTGTCACTAAATAACAGGAAGGCGAGATTTTAAGGTTGAAAGAATGACGTTGTGGCATAAGTGTTAGATTAAATTAATTGTTGCAAAAGCTTATATATTTCTTAAAAGGTATAGATTGGCGGAAACATCTTGACTTCGGAAACATCTTACAAGGAATACCAAGAACTCTCCGGCCTAATGCAAGACTAACCTGGAGTGGCGTGGTACCAAGACTCAAACCTTTGAGCTCCTATTCCACAAAGTCTCTCCAATGTGCCCATAAGTTTTGTGAAGATGGATACCTATCTAAAGCAAATGTCAAAAGTGAAACTTGAACATGAGTCTATTAACTCAAGCACAAATACCAATGCTCAAGTGGTAATATCTATTAACTTTAGCTATGTGGACCAACTCATATATCTTGACGCCTCAAGCGAAATATGTGGACCAACTCACACAGGTCAGATTCTTAATGGAGCGTTATAATATCTATTAGCTTTAGCTATCTTGATCCCTAAAGGGCGGGTGTTTTTTTGTAAAGAAAAAAAGATTAAGAGTTACCGAGATTCAAGATTTCAAATTCAAGCAAACAAGGATCCAAGTGCATGTGTTGCTAACGTCATACACGAGTTCAGAATGCATACTCTCTTAAGTCCTTTTCTGGACAACAAGAAAATCAGAAATTGCAGCTTATAACATTTTCTTAGTTCAACTATAGTTATGTTTCTAGAATTTGATACCATGGCGTTTCAATTAAACCTAATAGCAAAACTCATATTCATTGTGATTCCATACAACTAAAACGTGGAATACATTAAGCTTCATTGACCTTTATTAAGCTAAACGAGGTGTAGCAGCAATGCCTAAAACCCTTAAACAGATGCATTAAGGGGTCCTGTTGGAGTAGCTTAAAAAAAAGCAAACACCCTAAACGGAGCTTTTGGCAATAGAAAGGTGAAGAGGCCGAGATTGTATATTATGAAAGAAGCGCTCTTATATCATAAAGACTGACTGACCTACAACACGTTTACTCTTCTTACTAAGCTCAATGGCTAACTAGTAAAACAAAGACCAAAAGTTTCAGGGCCGTCTCATGGAATTTGGAGGCCCTGTGCCGTAATTTCAAAATAGGCCCTTTAACGGTGAAAGACGGAATATTTATGTATTTAACAAACAATAATTGTACTACGTATTGGTTATTGGTATCGATCAAATCACAACTAACTAATCTTATTATAGTTCAAACACATTTTTTAGACATAACCACCGGCTTCTAAAATATTATAACATTTTTATAAAGCCTCGTTTATTTCAAATATTTATCTTAGATACAAAAAAATTCATAAGACATCCCAAACTGAAATATTGTTCTTCTAGTGAAGTTATTCTGTAATTGACTAATTTTTATGAACTCTCACGTAAAAGACTTCCGCAGAAAGAAGTATTAAACTAAGGTAGGGATTAAAAGTATAATAAACTATAAAGACAAGGGCTATATTAAAACTTTGAAAATTTATACTCCCTGAAAGTTAAAGACAAACTCAGATTTCAAAAGGCCCCACATACAACCTATGAGATGTTTTATATAATAAAACAAAACCTTTAGTGGGAATTTTTCATTTCAAAAAAATCAATTCATTCCTTATTTAGTAATAATTTTTTTAATTTAGTTTCTTTTTAAAATTTTAAAAAAATAATTAAACCTAATTATTTCCTAATTAGGCATAAAAAGTTAAAAATTCGTTTTTTATACGTTCATATATAAAAAAAATACAAATACACATGTACCTGAAATTCATTACCTAATAGTTTTAGATCAAATTGAAATTTTTGAAAAAACATGGCTTCCGTTCTTCATTGTTCATTATTTACGGAGTAAAAAAAAAAACCTACCTCACTTTCTTTTTCTTTCAATTTCATGTGTCCACCCTACCCTAACTAATCACCCCATACCACTATCCACCACCACCATGAAACATTCTATTAAGAACAAAGTTGATGATATTCTGTTAAATTGCATCGACACACACAAAAGAATATGCAGCCCACAAGAACCCTAATCACACCCATAACAATATCCATTCATCAACTAAAAATCAGGTTTTCTCGGTTCTTCACTTTTTATAATTAAAGGTTTGTTTATTCTATTAAGTGATCAAAGCCTAATTCGATTTGGTAAACCGTTTTTTCTATAACTTCAATTCTGTTTGTAGTTTATAATTATTAAATTATTTGATTATTGATATTATGAATTGTTGTGGTTTTAGTTTTTGACTTGGTTTGTTTTTTCTTAATAATAATCTCATGTTGCTATTTGTATATGTTGATATATTATCCAACGCTTATTGTTGTACCAGCATTTAAAGGTAACTATGCATCCCCATGCACCGACAATTCATGTAAAATCACTTGGTCACGTCCTTCATTTGTTTCTGAATGATCAACTCAAAAGAATAAGAAATATACCTGAAGAAAAAAATGAAAACTTTACTCTATTCATCAAGTATATATTATCGATTTTGGCCTTGCTAAAAGATATCACTATGCAACAACCCATCGACATATTCCTTACACGTGAAATTACAGTAAAATTCAGATTAATAGCAACACACCTACATAAAAATTGATCTATTGTATGGTGTAAGAGGGGCTAAGTTTCGATGCACCAAATGCATCATCAATAGAGGAAAACAACACTTTGGCTTTGGCATACTTCCGATTGGTAAATATTTCAACACTAATTTGGTGATTAAAAAAATTCTTTTTTTATTTAATCATGAAGTGCTTATTTGTTACAGTAGTTTTTATCTGTGTGGAGATGTGGCGTCAAAATGATTTACTGGCAGTCAAGCAAAAGATGTTCATCTAACCGGATGGGAACTTGCGTTGGTCTCCACGCCCCAACACTGATATTTCTTCCTTTCAAGAGAGGCAACTGGTAAACTCTTTCACATGTTTATACATATTATTAATATATTATGAATGTTTGGTTAAAAGATATGGTTAGTACATTAGGGGTAAACACGTGTGGCAAAATAGATGGACTGCAATATATAATTTATTTACATGTTACATGATGAAAGCATAAGGTATATTTAGAATAAATGAGGAAAATGGCCAAAGAAGAAGATGTTATGAAGCTGCTAAACAGAAAATTTGTGCCCCATGTAGTCGATATCCATTTCTTGGCTGGTTTGATCAAGGTATGCTGGTCACCATTTTCTCTATGGCTTTAGCTATTCAGTATATTTAATGGCTGAAGTGGTCAAGCATGACCAGCAAAATAAGATGAATGCCCGAAACATTGCCATGGTTTTTGCACCCAATATGACTCAAGTCCACTATGTACATATACATTCCTAACCTTTCACTTTTTCAAGAACATATGTTTTGCTTTGTCATGTAGATGGCAGATCCTTTGACTGCATTGATCCATGCAGTTTAAATCATGAGCTTGCTCAAAATATTGGTTATGATAACTCTTCTTGAAAGGAGGAATCCTCTTCTGGCTTTGAGCCACTGTCTTCGTGTGCAAATAATCGATCACCCAACAATAAAGTGACTATCCTTACCTTCTAAAGAGTGTCACTTTGAAGAGACTAGGAAGCGAAAATGAAGAGCATTCTGGAGTTTTCCAAGAAAGAGCGGCTCTTTAGTAGAATATGATTACATGTCGGGCAAAAGCTCACCCTTCACATTTATATGTGATCCGCTAAGCAGCAAAGACGATACTAAACAGGAAAGACAACATCATAGAGAGGCTGTAATAGATTGGATATTCGAGTCGGTTGTGCTGAATGGATACTTAAGTTTTTATGTTTGTGCTCATTAGTTTTTTTTTGCGAACACTGGATTTCTGCTACGGTTAGATTTTATACCTGGAATCCAACTTCGAACGGATAACGAGCCTTATAAGGTTTACTTATTATTCTCCTTAATTTACTGTAAGAAACTTCTCTTATTTGTTCAACTACTACTTAACCAAATGCATATAGTTTTGGCCAAAATGAAGCGGTTTACAGCCAAGATAGTTAGCATGTTAAAGGATGAAAATCTTTATGCGTATCAAGGTAGACCAATAATCTTATCTCAGGTTAGTTTATGTACCAATGCACTATGATTCATTTGGTCCATTTTTAAGCTTGACACGCATACGAAAAATACGTTTTTCGTTTGTGAATCGTTGATGCCAAATTGAGAACGAATATGGGAATATTGATAAATATTATGGTCCCGCTGCACAAACTTACATTAAATGGGAAGTGAGTATGGCGACATCCTTAAATACAGGTGTACAATGGGTGATGTGTTAGCAATGTGATGCTCCTGCATTCAATGGTAACACAATAACACTAACTAAAGAACATGGTTAAATTTACCTTATTTCTTGACCGATTAAAAACAAAAGAAAATTTGTGTATCTTTCTTTTTAATTATGAATGCAAATAAACACTTGCAATCGATTCTACTGTGACAGGTTCACTCGAAACTCTAAGAACAAGCCTTGAATGTGGACTGAGAATTGGACCAGCTGGTTCTTGCATTTGGTGGTACTGTCCCTTATAGACCATTAGAAAACATTGCATTTGCGGTTGCACGTTTCTACCAGAGAGGTGGAACTTTCAAAATTTAATTATATGGTCGGTATATATCTAATAACATGTGGTTCCTATATACATCGAAGACAGAAGTTTGAACAACTTTGGTCGTACTACCGGAGGACCGTTTATTTCAACAAGTTATGACAATGATGCTCACTTTGTGAATTTATAAGTGATTGATGAATTTCTCAATATGTGATTGGTTAAGAGATTGAGCCATCAGTATTGGGAGGTGATTTTATATAGGTGGCACCACTATAAAGTCCAAGCTTGATCGTCATACGAGGTATTGATAATGTTATTTATGTGCGTGTATGGAGGTGTTTGCTGCAAATATCATGTTACTTTTTACTATCTCAAGATTAAAATACGTTTGGTTGCAAGCTGTATGTTGGATATGATGTATAAACATGAATATTCCAGAGCAAGAGTGATTGATTAATTACTAAATTCCAAAGAAACTATATTGTAAACTAATAATCCAAATTATTGTATCCGGATGGTACTAATTAGTATCGGTTCTAAATTTAAAAGAGGTTTTCATGTTTGTTGGGCGTATGATTTACATGTTGTTTTTGTCTTCGTGTATGTTAATGACATAAAAATAAATTTACAAATTAGCTTAAAAACAGGATGAATGCAAACCACGTGTGTATACGGGTTTAGAATACGTCAAGGACGGCGACAATTGTTCCATGGAATGTGACTAATTTAATCGAGTAACGAGACTAGAGTTAACTAACTCCATCAAACACTGGAAAATAATACAGAGCAATTTATTTATTAAAACCGGCTACAACAATTAGTGGTATGGATTATGCTTCAGCTCGGATGTTATTTTGGATCATAACTGTTAGAAAAGACTCGAGGACATTACACGTTGAGGACAAATTGTAAGATTTTTCAAAATCACCCGGGGTCTCATTTGGCTGGGGAGACTGTCAATGATGTATTGGCTCTAAAATCTTTCATTATCTAACAAGTAAAAACATTCACCGAAAATCAAATTTGGTTGTATTTTAAATTACAATAATATATGATTATTTACTTTTTTTAAAACCCCGTGCGTGCACGGGTATCATAACTAGTTGTCTTCTACAACATAACCAGATCTCCATTGTTCTCTATAAACTCATGCTCAAGCTTATTATTTTTTTTTTCTAAAATAAAAATCTTCTATTTTCCATCCTAAATCATATGTCAACACTACTAAATATGCCAAAAATGTTTTTATACTTAAAATGAAGCTTTAGAAATCGGAGGCCCCAAAAAGTGGAGGCCCTGTGCGGTTGCCTATGCCGCACATGCTCAAATCCGGGCCTGAAAAGTTTGATGTGCAGCATGCCTGTGAGGGTGCGAATTTGCTACTATCATATCAAAACAAACTAGTCCTGCAACCTAGATTGACTCATAAACCTGCCACACGCACAGGTTCCCGGACAGGGAGCTCGGTATTAACAATTTGGGTTAAAGCCTATAATAACAAGTTACTTTCACGGTGTAGGCTCTTGGACCCACTATTTTTTATTTATGTTACACTCAAAAATAAAAAAAGGAAACCGGATAACACCCATTAGGCTAGTGGTAATAAGTGTAGGGTATTGGTAGTCATGCGCATAGCCTATGAACATGCATAACGAAAAATAAACAAATAAAGGTCGTGCAACCAAAACCCTTAATAAACAAATCTCCTAATCAGTGATATAACCTAACTAACACATAAGAAGGGTGTTTGTAGAATTACGCACTTAATCATGCAACTGCCTAAGATTTTTGACCATCTTTAACTGCACGAAATGCCTTCTTCTTCTTCTTCTTCTTGATACTACACGAACTGGTTGGAGTTTTCTTGGGGAAAATCACCACTTGGATTGCGTCACGTATCCACGGATCGCACATATAGAACTAAGGCTACGAACCTATCCAAGTTAGGCGAGTACGAAACCGGGTAAACTCTAAGTCGACTTAGGTGAGTCGACTTGGAGTAAATTGACCAAAGGAATTTATGCCTTTCGTTTTGGCCGATCGGTTGAACAAAGAGGATGAGGGGAGGATTTTAGGGATTAGAGGATTATTGTGATTTCTAATTTAGGATAGGTTTGTATTCATAGGAATACCAAACCTTTCTTAATTGTCCTTAATAATTGTCCTATAGGTAATACAAGTCTGGCAATGAGTCAAACTTCCCCTAAGGGGTTGACCGAATATGACAACCCTTCAAGGGTTTGTGGTTTTGCCTTTTATTACTTAAGTATATTTATTGCGGATAAATATATATATTTTGGATAATTCCATTTTACCCCTCTATAAAAAAAACTACTAGATTTTCATTTCCTTACTACTCTTATTTCATTTTGTCACTCGTTTTTTATTTCCGCTTGCTTATTCTTTTTAGTGTGCACCGATGTGACCATTCGATATTTCTGTGTAGGCCAGTTATGAAAGCTGTTGTTCCTTGCACATAATCCTTTCAATAAGACATCACGATAACCAATATCACCACCACCACTTCAACGCCACGTCATCTTTTCAACATCAGCACCAACATAGTGTAATAACTCAACCAACATCACCACGAAAACATACACGTACTTACATACAAATATACCTCACAAAAACCGAACTATCACAAAAAAAAAATAATAATAATAAAAAAAATCCCACAATTCAGTCTTATGCATAGCCAAGTTATCCTATATTTGTTCTAAGACGCGTCTTCATAAGGTGAGGGCGGCACCCTAGCACCAAAACAATTATGGCATGAGTTGCATAACGCTAGACACCTACTTGGGTGTTTGTGTTACCTTATATAGTGGGCTTACGAGCATATGTAAAACTAAAAAAGTGTTATAATTTTTATTTTATTTTTATTTTATTTTTTTATTTTATTTTTTTCTTATAAGCCAACAAGTTGATCTTAGAGCATCTTCAAATGCTATAAACCTCTACATGTGTATAGCACCGCCATGTCATACTTTTATAAACCTCAAACATTTATAGACTTACACAATTATTCTTATAATCTTATCCAAGTTTATAAAATGATTGTTGCTTGGATTCACTTATGTGGAAAACTAGAAAGGGGAAGGGGGGGGGGGGTTGAATAGTTTTGCTGATTAAAACTTGGTTTTAAACTATTTAGATCGACTTATGTCAATCTATTTGAACGTGTGTGTTGGATGTTGATAGACAAGCGTATAGATAAATAAAAACTAAGATAAAGAGTAAGAAGCACAAAACCACAACGCGGGTATTTATAGTGGTTCGGATACAAGGACACCTTCCTTGCCCTACTCTACTCCCCGAGTCAATTACTCGAGAGTTCGTAATCACTAAACAACACAAACTCCTTGTGGCGGAGAAGCCTTCACAACGTCGCCTACTCTTTATCCGGTACAAGGCTAGACACCGGGGTCTTCCACGAGGTAGAACCAAACCTATCACAACGTCGCGTACACTTTATCCGGTACAAGGCTAGATACCGAGTTCCATTACAAAGGAGGAACTACTACCCAACACTACACAAATCCTATCCCTAATGAGATCCACTCCTTATGACAACATCAGCAATGATATCAATATCCTTTGACCTAATACAAATCTATCTTGTACATCGACACACCATATCGAATGTACACCTTAGGCACCTTTCACTAATGCCTTTGACTCGACTTCTATGCACCCTTCACTAATGCCTTGTGACTTTACTTCTAGGCACCATTCACTAATGCCTTTTGACTTGACTTCTAGGAACCCTTCACTAATGCCTTCAACACGGACTTTCGGCACCTTTCATTAATGCCTTCACTATGACTCTTCGACACTTTTCACTAATGTCTTCGTCTTGACACTTTAGACATCTTTCAACTATGTCTTCGACACTACACTTCTAATGAGAAAGAAATGAACTATCAACAAGATACCATTAGTAATCTTGATGATGATAAAGCTTGACAACCCATGGACTTGAGTTTGCTCGACTTCGAGAGGTAGTGATCTCGCCTTTCAGAGGCACCTAGAGAATCACACAAACACAAAACTACATAGAAAGATCACTTGGATATGAGGTTAGAGAGTTTACAACACTAAGAGAAAATGTGTGTGAAAAGAGTAAGTTACAATGAAGAAATGACTCACTATTTATAGACAAAATATTGCTACTGTTCCACGGATCCCACGGATCCCTTACTTGAGGGATCCGTCCAGTGTAAACTGGGGGGAACCGTGGGACGCTCCTCTTTCCCATGGGTTTTGGGTCATGGATCATGGGTCCTAGACTTTGGACCATGGGTATCCAAGTAGATACAATGTATCTAGAAGATGCAATGCATCTAGTCCATGGGTTATGGGTTAGCTCCATGGGTCATGGATAATATCCATTATGACTTATGCATGATGTCATGCAATGGGTTATGGGTTATGGGTTATGCTTCATGGGTATGGGTCATGGACTTTGGGTTTTACCTAACTACATTCAATGTATTTGATCAATGGGTCAAATACTAAAACTTCTACCTATTCTATTACCCATTATGATACATACTAAGTATGTATATATCTACCCAATATGTAAACACTAGTTGTTATACACATGAAAAACACTATTACTTGTTTAGTGATTTATATGAAAATGTAAGTGTGTTAGTAACCTATTGGCTCAAATCATTTACGTATTTTATTTGTTTCGTTAAAATGATTTTACGTTTATTATTGACAAAACATTAGAAGATCGTAAAATATAAATAAACGTTTTTACGGCTTATTTGTATTAACAACTTATACCCTCTTTGTTAGGTTTATACAAATTTATACAATTATACCCATACCAATACCACCTTTAAACTACCTCTATAAACCTCTAAAGTAGTGTTGGCAATGGTAAAGTTTATATGCTTGGTGACTATAAACCTTCTTTAATTATAATCCCCGTGAGAGGTGATCTTATAACTTATTTAAGACCATAAGCTCCCAAGAGATTCCATACACTAAAGAGTAATGGTCCACACATACTCTCCTAGTTAAATTTTACGTAACTAAAACTTTTGCAGAAAGAATAGGTAAATACTTACAACCACAGTGTGAGCATCAACCCAAGGAAGATCAAAATCGCAGGTGAATGGGCTATAAAGCGTAAGAATTCCAAAATCTTGCTTTTCATCGTCTCAGTGATGATTAATATAATGATGATTTCTTTCACATAAAGTAAAAAAAAATCTACCTTCTGTTTGTGTAATAAAAGAGTTAAATGTGTATGGCTTGTTTTCTTTGGAACTGTAAACTAATTTTATCTCTTTTATTTATTTATTTATTTATTTTTTTCTCATTTCAAGTTTCATAAGTCATGGTAATATAAGTTACAAAAAATAAGCTTATAAGCTAAACAATAAGTATAAGCAAACACTTAATCTAAATATACCTAATTTTTAGTATACTTAAAAGAGTTACGTACAGGTGTGTGCCATATTAGTTAGGAAATCTAATGTACTCATTAGACGTTCAAAATTTACTACGTACACATTTTGAGGATCACGAAACAAAGAGTTGAAAGCGGTCATTAGACGACGTACGTCTAAATAAAGACTTGTTTTCTTTTAGTAAGATGAACAAGAAAAACCTAAGTCGTTTATAATTATCTTTAAATTATTGACTTTTTCATTATTGATTTTCTTTTAACTGTCATTAGGTAATCATTATGTGTAGAAATTATAATAACACCACGATAGAATCCAACCAACCACCCATTGATTCAAATTAGATAGTATCAGATTACAATACAAGAAAGGAATGACTAAGATTGTCACCAGGTGTGATCAATCAATCAGACTACACTCTAGGCTTGATCAAGATGATAGATCAGCCTAGCTATACAGTGAGTGAGTATCAGAGAGAGGAAGGAGAGTCGTATTGGAGAAGACAACTTGAGTGAGTGAATATGCAGTGGTAGAGGAGGGTATATATAGGCAGCAACTATGCTCTTGACCATCTTTAACCCCTGCACAATTATAAAGAAACAAACACAACCCAAACTAGATATGTTAAGAGTTAGAAAGGTTCGTGAATGATGAACAAGTCCTCAGATATAGAGGAAGGTTTGATCGCTTTATTCAACACCTCCTCAAACCTTCAACCTTAAACATGTCCATCATACCAAGCTTATCACAAAGCCACTTGTGTTGCTTAATATCCAAGGCTTTAGTCGATATCAAGAATTTGTCGAGAAGTGTGAATCTTCTCGCCTAATAACCCCAAGCAGAGACTTTTTCTCTAACCAAGTGAACATCAATTTCAAAGTGCTTAGTTTTCTCATGGAAAACCTGGATTACCAAAGAATCGCAGAGCGTAACTATTGTCACAATGCAAAACCACAGTAATGTGTTTTCAACACCCATGTCACCAAGCACATTAGCAAGCCAAATAATTTCACAAGTAGCGAAGCCATGCATCTATACTCAGCTTCAGAGGATGACCTAGACAAGGTAGATTGTTTTTTACTTTTCCAAGTCACCAAAGAATCACCCAAAAACACACAATAACCAGAAACAGATTTTCTAGTGACTGGACATCTAGCCCAATCAGAATCAGCATAAGCTGTAAGCTTAAGATTCTCATTTGCATTAATTTGAATGCCATTACCAGGAGATCCTTTTAAGTATCTCAAGACTCTAAGTGCAGCATTCAAGTGAGATTGTAAGGGAGCATGCATAAATTGGCTTAAACAGTGAACAGAGTAGGCAATGTCAGGTCTTGTATTAGTTAGATAGATTAATTTCCCAACAAGCTTCTGATAATTACCTATATTAGATAAAACTTTATCATCATTAGATTCAATATGATTGAGAGTGGTGTTCTCAGGCAAAGGAGAATCAACAGGTTTAGCAGCAAGTAAGCCATATTCATGCAAAAGCTCAAGGCAATACTTCCTTTAACTGAGACACATACCATTATCATTTTCTAGAACTTCAATTCCAAGAAAGTATTTCATCTTCCCTAGATCTTTGATTTGAAATTTGGTTTTTAAGAACACTTTAAACTTCTCAATTTCACTAACATCATTTCCAGTGATGATAATGTCATCAACATACACAAGCATAATCAAACACACATTTCCAGACCTTTTAGTGAATAGAGAGTAATCAAATTTAGACTGCACAAACCCATTTTCACTAAGTGTTAAAGTAAGTTTAGCATTCCATTGTCTAGGAGCCTGTTTAAGCCCATATAGAGATTTATTAAGCTTCACTATTTTAGACTTATGATCATCAAAGCCGTGGGGAAGAGTCATATAGACATCCTCGCTAAATCACCATATAGAAAAGCATTATTGACATCTAATTGAAAATACTCCAATTATTACAAACAAAGAATGGTAATCATACATCTCACAAGTGGACATTTTAACAACAGATCGAAAGTTTCTATAATCAAATCCTCCTCTCGCTAAAGCCTCGCAACAACTCTAGCTTTATATTTATCAATTTCACCTGAGGACTTGTATTTAATTTTCCATAACCACTTACTATCGATGCTTTTCCTTCCTTTAGGAAGTTCACATTCAGTCCAAGTGTTATTTCTTTTTAAAGCAATTATCTCATTATTCATAGCCTGAACCCAATTAATATCTTTAGCAGCCTCCTCATAAGAAGAAGGCTCAACTGATTTGTTTAATGTGTTAGAGAAACAATAGTTTGCAGGACTTAGATTAGAGTAACATACATATTTCTCAAGCCCATATTTTACATTACTACTCACAACATAATCATTAAACTTAGCAGCATTCTAGAGTCCCTACTAGACCTTCTAAGAACAGTCGCTCATGACCGATGTTCCGAGTAGAGACAGATGGAGTGGTGTTTTGATTTGTAGGGCACTACCCTCGGATAGATTATTGTCATCTATAGATGTTGCTATACCAAGATTCTCACCATCATTAGAAGTATGTGTACTTTAGGGCATGAATAGGCACACCATCATCATTGGATGTATTAGAATCTCCTTTCATCATTGGGATTTAGATCAATGTGTTGCTCATTGAAGAAGTTTAGATCATTGAGTGTAGTTTCGTAAGCCTTATCATTTGTAGTTGAGTGTTCATTTTAAATGGAAAAATAGTTTCATAAAATTGAACATCTCTAGAATAAGAAATTAGTTTAGACTCAAGGCTGTAAACCTTATAAGCCTTTTTTGTTGTAGAAAAACCAATGAGGACACATTTTTCAGATTTAGAAGCAAATTTATCAGAATTATTAAGAATAGAGGAGAAACACAAACAACCAAAACATCTCAGATGAGAAAGTTTTGGTTTTTGACCATACACCAGCTCAAAAGGAGACTTTCCACTCAGAACAGAAGATGGTAACCTGTTGATTAGATAGGCAGCAGTTAAAATGCATTCAGGCCACATACTTAAAGGTATACCACTTTGAAACAACAAGCTTCTAGCAACATTTAATAAGTGCCTGTGCTTTCTCTCAGCAATCCCATTTTGCTGAGGAGTATAAGCACAAGTGGTTTGATGAGTAATACCCAGACTGCTAAACAAATTACTCATTTTATTGTTGACAAATTCAGTACCATTGTCTGATCTCACAGTTTTAATACCACACTTAAATTGATTTAGAATCAGATTAACATAGCTAATAAACAAGTTATAGACTTCATCTTTAGATTTTATAAGATAGATCCAAACAGATCCGTAAAGTCATCAACAATGGTCATAAAATATCTAAATCCTTCTCTACTAGTGACCTTGTAAGGACCCCAAAGGTCTATATGCACAAGATCACCAATAGAAGAACTCTTATGATCACTAATAGGAAAGGATTCCCTGGTCTGTTTGGCTTTGTGACAGATGTCACAAGGAGACACATGAGAATCTTTAGTGAACTTAAGATCAGATTGAAGCATATTCACAGCTTGTTCAGAGGGATGACCAAGTCTGTGATGCCATAAGGATCTAGAAACATAGCAAGTAACAGACATATTACATATTGTTTGATGTTTAGAAGTAATAGGAGAGGGAGTATCAAACAAATAGAGGCCACCATTTTCACTACCAGTCCCCATGATTTTGTTTTGAGTCAAATCCTGAATGTAACATTTAGATTCATCAAAACCAACAAACATTCGACTATCTTTGATAAGTTTATGCACGATAATGACTAATACAAGATTCGTGAACTACCAACACATCATATAAAGTGACTTTGTCAGAAAGTTTTAGATTACCAATATATTTGATTTTAGCAAGAGTACCATTAGGATGTCCCACAAGAAGGTTTAAATCGTAAATATCGAATGCTAAACATATTAAGAGTATTAATAGTCATGTGTTGGTTTGCTATCAATAATCCACCCAATACTATTTTTATACAAATTAGTATTGTTGTTATAAAACTTAAGAAAATTTGTATTAAAGAAAACATTATTGTTCATAAAGCTATGTATACCTGCCATATTGGCTTGCATACTGCTAGAAGGCATATCATTGATAAGCCTCATTAATTTCATCATCTGTTCATTAGTGATAGACATAGAAGAACTATTTTCCACAGATGAAGCATTAGCATTATAAGAAGTTTTTAAGTTAGTTTGTTTTTGACCAGGATTTTTATTGTACCCAGGAGGAAATCCAATAATTTCAAAGCATCTATCAACTGTGTGACCAATTTTACCACAATTAGTACAAAGTAAGTTTGGATTAGGTCCCCTGTTAGCATTATAATTATTATTCCCAATATTAACAAACTTCTTATTATCATGAACATAACTCTTCTTATTTTCAAATCTCTTATTTCCATTATTGGTCCAATTTGTTTTAGAAACAAATCCATCAATTTGAGATTTAAAATCAGAACCAGTAGAAAAAGAGGCAATGCCTCTATGAGATTCTTCTCTCGAAATAGTAACAAAAGCATCCTTAACATCGGAAGAGTCTCTCTAGAGAATACTACTCGATAGGTCGATAGATTTCATTAAGACCCATAAGAAATTGCATAAGTTTCATAAGTCGATTATGTTTTAACACATCTTCTAGCAAAGACAAGTACACATAGGTAATTTGGTCATAATATCAAATTTCTCCATAATGAGTTGCTTATGATAATATTCGCATACGCTAATTCTCCTTGTCTAAAATTATTAATTTTTTGCATAAGACTCAAAATAATAGAACCATCAAGTTTATCATAAGTCTCCTTAAGTTCAGCCCAGACCTCAGCAGCATTTTCAGAAAAGATTTGACCAAGATATAAATCTTCAGATACAGAATTCAAGATCCAAGACAACACAATAGAATTGCATCTTTCCCATTGATTAGAGAGAACATCACTAGAAGCATAAGTAGCCTTAACACATTTACCATTAATAAAACCAACTTTATTCCTAGTATTAATAGCCAATTTCATAGCAGTAGACCAAACTCTATAGTTTTCAGTACCAGTAAGTTTAATAGAAACAATAGATGATGTACTAATATCATTAGAATGAAGATGTAAGGGATTACCCAAATCAAGGTTACTAATAAGATCATATCACTAGTACCAGGAGCCATAATAAAACAAGATAAGCAACTAGCAGATAAGCACAGAAAAGAGACAAGAAATTATAAGTTTGCAAGAAGATAAAACTCACACCCAAAAATTACAAAGTCCAGCCAAGGAGACTGGGTGTGACCAGAGCAGGTATTCACACCTCTCAAGGAGGCAGATCAAGGAGTTAATCACACCGTTTGCACCCCCTTAACTAAAACTAAGTAATTTTTAAGAGAAGAAAGAATACTTACAGAGCTTATGATGAGAAGAACCAGCGGAAAGAAATCACAACTCTCTTATTAAGAGATATTGTGAAAGAATAAGGTCCCAATAATCACCAGACAACACCAGTAACAAAAAACCCCTCAATTGGGGAAATTAGGGTTTTCAGATTCAAACCCTAATTTACCATAAATCACCAGAAACCAGCAATTAACTCAACACAAAGGTTGAATTAACCAAGAATCGATCAGATCTCACTCCAATTTTAAGAACCCCCAAAAGTTGGATGAAACCCTAAACAATCAAAACCACCAATCAATCAGAGCCAAAGCTCTGATACCATGTAGAAATTATAATAACACCACGATAAAATCCAACCAACCACCCCTTGATTCAAATTAGATAGTATCAGATTACAATACAAGAAAGGAATGACTAAGATTGTCACCAGGTGTGATCAATCAATCAGACTACACTCTAGGCTTGATCAAGATGATAGATCAGCCTAGCTATACAGTGAGTGAGTATCAGAGAGAGGAAGGAGAGTCGTATTGGAGAAGACGACTTGAGTGAGTGAATATGCGATGGTAGAGGAGGGTATATATAGGCAAAGAACTATGCTCTTGACCATCTTTAACCCCGCACAATTATAAAGAAACAAACACAACACAAACTAGATATGTTAAGAGTTAGAAAGGTTCGTGAATGATGTAACAAGTCCCCGCATATATAGAGGAAGGTTTGATCGTTTATTCAACATTATGTAACTTATTATTTCTTTCCCTTCTTTTACCATTTTCATTTCAGTTTTGTGGTCTTTATTGCTATTATTTTATTTTAATACTCGTGATAATATCTTTATTCTATTGCAGATACACAGAAATATAGAAATATAAATGAAAACACAATAAAGTTATAAGACAAAAATAATAGTAGTTGCGTTACAAAGTTCTCTAACTCAACACCTTATCATTTCTATTCCCTCAAGCTATCACATAATAGTTTCTTTGAGCAATCACTATTAGAAATTGGACTTTTCCGTCGCTAATTTACCGACCATATTCCGACGAAACAGCGACAAGTGTGCTTTTCCGAGTAACTTCCGACGGAATTCCAAGAGATTCGATTGTTGTCGGAAATCCGTCAGTAATTCACATAACCTACCGTCGAACTTCCGATGCCGTTCCGACACCTATATTTATTCGTCGCTAATCCGTTGGAAGCGAATGTAACGAGAATTGGTGGCGAATGCTCGTGAAGAAGCGAGAGAGAGAGAGAGAGAGAGAGAGAGAGAGAGAGAGAGAGGTAACAAAAGATGAATGACATGAACTCGGTGTTAATGAACTTGTGCAAATCACGCCCCCCGCCCTCTGTAGTTGGATAACGTCATCATTTTGAATACTTGGATTAAATACTCTAATTTCATCTCGAATGTTTTGAATGGTTTGATTTAGATTTTGATTTGGTTACAACTTTTGTTATTTGAACGCTAAATTTTCGTAATTGATCTATTTAGTATTGGATTATCCATTTTATTTTTAGTTTCTTTTAACCATTTTAGATACTGTGGATTACATAAACCGAGCATTGTCGTGAAATTATTTGTATCTCTTCCACGATTTGTGACCCTTTACCCACTACACTTCTTGGCGATTCGACGGACATTTTACCGACTGTTCGGCGGATATTTACCTAGAGACTTCCGGCAGTAAATATAACCAACGGAATACCGACGATGTTTTTCGTCGGTGATTCCAACGGAATTCCGACTGATGGTAATTACCGACCATGGTTTTCCCAACAGAGTATTTCCGTCACAAATCTGTTGTAAACTGCTGTTACCGACAGATTTCCGACAGAAAAGTCCGTCGGTAAAGACCTGTTATGTAGTAGTGAATTTCAAAAGACATACTCGGACTTACCTTATTTTTTTTAAAGACAAATATATTATAAAGCCAACAAAGACGAGTATCAAGGGGAAAAAAGCTAAAAAAATTCATCAAAATAAAAAATCTTATAATTATCAAGGGTTGAGGCTCAAAGCCTCCAAATGATGGATAATAAACCAAAGAAAACTATATAGAAACCAATTTGCATGGATTTATGATCTATTTTTCTCGAGAAAAGGCTTCTTAGTAGCCTGGTGAAAAGCCCAATGTTTGGTGACTTTTTGTGTCTTCCAAATCCGGATTCTTTCACTCAATAAGTTGTATAGATTAATTAAAAGATAAACTAAATTAGGTTTTTTGTGTCTTTCTATCTTATACCGTACCTTTCCCCTAACACAGAGACCTAAACTTGGGTTTTAACAATGTTGTTGAGACTTGAGAGTCATAAATTTATTGACAATAAGAAGAAAGAATGAGTATACTGATAAGTACAGAATATGTTAACAACAAACGGAATGCACCCAGGAAGGCACCCAAACACTAGCAAGAGAACAGCTCTACTGTGATTTACTCTCATTAACTAACAAGTGAATTCATAGATACATTCTTCCTTTTCACACTTGCAAATAATACCGAAACTACATACGTGAATGCATGTGTCAATAAACAATCATCTATATTACCTCGCTGTGTATAAACTTGATCCCTGATGAAACCAGTTTCTCAATGTTTCTCCTACACAAACACTACCTAAACTATTACCATAAATCTCAAAATGCACTTAAAAATGTTTTACGAAAATGCATTAAATGATCAGAATCAGTTGTTTCTGTTTTCACTGACAAAGGGATGATATTAAAAGGAAATAAATAAAGATGAAACTTCACCTAAACGGGTCTCACTAGTATGTACAAAACTAAAATAAGATATGCAAAAAAATAAATTAATTTACCACTGACATATACGATAATAACTCCATCTCTGTTACTTATCCTGTATATTGTTATTGTAAAGTGTTACGTACGTATGAACCCTCACATAATCTCCAAATTTGCGATGCAGGGTAGGGCGCCAACTGTTAGCAAGAATGCGGGCTGACTCTCTAGAAGATAGTGGGAGGGTTCGAAGCATAGCATTCTTCACATCAGTTGCAGCCTTCACACCACCACGTTCTGCAAGTTCTAAGTACACTGCACCCGCTAGTCTCGCCCCTTTCTGTTAATTAATCAAAGTACAACAGCAACAGTCTCATTAGCATCCAATTCAACATAGTTTGTGTAAAAACATTTAACTGTTTGTTGATAATCCACAAAGTTTCAATGCTTTCAGGTAACCCGAGTTAAAAAAGAGACGTTAATATGGTAAAAGTTGTCGTTGCATCAGTCTTTTAACCTTGTAACTGGGTATAGACTAATTACCATATTTAAATGTTAAGACTTTACCAAAACCGTTTATAGACTAATTACCATATTTAAATGTCATATATCTATCATCAAAATTTTGGCAATTGAAAACTAGTATACTATATATCTAGAGGTAGAAAATTTTGCCAAATACAAATATCGCTTTGACTAACTTCATTGGATAATTTTTATGCTTAAAACTTAACTTTGTAGAGAAACGGGGAGACTACTACTGAATAACCGAAGGGGTATTTGTAGGAGTTACCGAAAATAAAGTGCGTCCATGCTCAAACTGAGCTTTTTTATGTCCATGATCAGCAGAGAGCTTCATCCATTTCCTTGATTCTTGACGGTCTTTAGCGATCCCTCTTCCCGAAGCGTAACACATTGCTACTTCATACATAGCATGAACATGCCCACCTACTGCAGCTTGTAGATACCACCTCGCCTGTTCAAAAGCATAACAAAATTAAGAATTTGATCCTGCCTCGCGCCGGTTTTTGCGCTTGCTAAATCGAGTTATTAAGACCGAGTATTGCCATTTGATTAAAAGATTATTGCTTTTGCAAATATGTAAGAAATAATGAAGACATTGCATTTCACAAGAATGTCGGTTCTTGCGCTTGCTAAATCGAATTATTAAGACCGAGGATTGCCACTTGATTAAAAGATTATTGCTTTTGCAAAAATGTAAGAAATAATGAAGACACTGCATTTCTCACAAATGAAAATTTGTACACACAGTTGCATTCATTTAGGGGGTGTTTGTGGTAGCTTATTTGTTTGGCCTATGAACTTAAATAAGCCATAAGTTCAAGTTGATAAGTTCTTAAGTCCTAAACATTGAGCTGATTTGCTTTTCAATAGTTCAATTCGCCCATAAGCTGCCAAATAACCTAAACAACACCCCGGTTACTATTTTGTCCAGATTTGTGAGTTCCACTTGAATAATAAGAGAATAAACAAATATGTGATATAGGGATTTATAGATGCACGAAAGTATCTTATATGGAACAGGAAATAAAAGATCTAACAACATACCGCTTCTTTTATATTTTGGTTAGTTCCAATAGCATGATGCAAACAAAAGGAGAGCTGGTATTGTTGACGAACATAGCCAGCTTCCGAAGCTTGATATAACCATTTAACAGCATCCTTCATGTTTTGCGGTTCAGCTGCATCTGTTGAGATCAGTGGCGGAGCCAGAAAAATTGATCGCAGGAGGCATTAAGCAATAAAAAGAGGTTCAGTAATATCGCAATTTATTTTATTTTTTAAAGTAATTTACAACAAGTCGGGTCGGGTTTAAAATAATGGCAATAAAAGTGCTCCACTGCGATGCAGTTAGCACAAATTATAAAGTATCTATGGTTTCTACAAAATTATGCCAGTTATGAAAACCCAAATAGCCGAATTATGTTACACATTTTAATTTTCAAACATATGTTAGTAGGAACATAAAGAGATATAGTAAATATTAAATTAATGATTACCAATGTGCATTTCAATTTTCTAAGATATGCTAGCACAAACTAGAACTACCAAGCACAAATTAAAAGGACATATAAATATTAAATATATATTATATATCAAATGACCCACTCATCAGTTTCCCACTTCCCAACCTCTTCTTCATTTCCTCAACCTCTTTCCTCCATTATTTCCGATGAATAAACTGTTAAAGCCACAAGAACGTAGTTTTTTAGCATTAGGAACACTCTTATTGTTGGCAAGCCGAGAACGACGGGGGCAATCAGATTTTGTGGACGAGGGCACTGGACTTTTTTTCTCACCAATATGATTATTTTTCCTATATATTTTGGGTATCCGTAAGAGATAGGTTGGGGGCATCGCCCCCCACTGCCATCAACATGGCTCCGCCCCTGGTTGAGATTAAACATTGAAACCCTTATCTAAAGTAACCTTTACAGTAAAAAGAAGATAACTAAGTAGACCAATATAAACACACGAAATTTATCCACAAACTAAACCACTATAGAACTCAAGTAATAGTTATGACTTATGACTAATTGGATATATTGTGATTTAAGGCCCCTAATTTCCTCAAAATTGCAATAATCCGAATCCTAGTATACCCATGAATCCATGATAACCAATCAACATAAGCATAAAGATCTTCGAGTATCAAATAAAATTAAGGGTCAATGAATACCACAAACAAACGGTTTTGTCAAGTCAAGGAAATGAAATGCGCTAGGAATTGAGCACTTTAGTGGTTGTTTGGGATTAGAAGCTGATTTTTCTGGAAACGGCAAACCAAATTAGGAGGCCAAAGAGCTTATAAGCACACAAGCAGTTTTAAGCTAGTGTACAGCATAACTTCTTGTTTGCTTATTATTGCACTGAAAAAAGCACTTAAAAATAAGCAATCCCAAACGCCCCCTAAGAGTGATCATTAATCATCTTGTTTTTTAATATCCACAAGCTCAATCACTAGAGAAAAGTAATTCATTGGGTCAACAGTAAACTGAAATTCCATATACAGTCATTTTAAGCCATCCAACTTCCCTTGTTGGTCAATACCCTACACTAAGGGGGTGTTTCGCTAAGCTAGTAAAATACTTATAGTAGAATGTCATTTTTGAGGGGCTATAAGAGCCCTTTTTTACTCTTCAATAATCTATTAAGCTAATAAGCATCTAAAAAATAAGCTTAGTCAAACACCTACTTAATACCCCATACGGCCATACACATAAATAGGGTCATAATCGAGTCAGTCAAGCTCAAAACTGAGTATTTAACTTTCACGCTTGATTATCGCTATTAGAATAATAATGCCAATATTAACTAATTTTCAAAATTACTTGACTCGATATGTTTACTTGCATAAGAATCGTCCACTTCTAGTTTCAACAAATCATAAAGCTTGTAAAATGTAGAGATAAATATAAAATTTTATTAGTGACGCAATATAAAAATTATACTTTTCTTAATTTGTATCTTTTTTTTATTTTTTTTGCGCGCGGACAATAATTTCGGGATGGAAGGAGTAATCACTAACTGATACTCTCGAACTGAGCTCGACACGGTATTAAAATATCAATAAAAATTACTCTGCTCGATACCTTTAGGATATGTATGGAAAAATTACCAGTTAGCGTTGTTTGTTTTAAAAAACTGTTTAATGCCTATAAAGTATAATATGACATAAAAGCTAAACGGTAACGCTAAATGCTTCTTCAAGTAGCATTTCTAGAGAAAACAAAACGTGCTAAACGAGCTTACAATTTTAAATGCTCTTGAAAGCTCATTTCCAAACACACCCTTAATCTCAACTTCCTTCTACAATACAAATAAAAAGTATGTATACGCATGAATTTCCCAGCTGGTTCTCAAAAATTGTGTTTACAATTCTTGCTTGGTTAGTACATTGTGTGATAAGTAAACTCAATTTTTATTAAATTCAATCTTTTTAAGGAAACCGTCTGTACTTTTTTGTTCGTTTTTCCCTTTATATGTATCAGTTCAAAAACTTTTGTACATCACAAATTCCGGTTCCGGGCCACACAAAACTACTACACATATACGAAAACGGAAAAACATCAAATTATACCAACAATAAGATGATCACCACCAACAACACCTTCATTCTCCTTCTTATCAATCTCCCAATACACCAAACCCGCATCCACCGCCACGAGAGTAGATACACGTACCGCCGTATACAAAAACGACTCCTTATCCTTTTTAAATATCCTATGCCACTGTGCTAAAAACATCATCTCCTCCCATAACGGCCATAGACCATTTCTCCATGCTTTACAAACCAAACACGCATGTTTTACGCCGTGTAAGCTCAAATGTGATGCTATTATGGTTAGTATGTCATTGGGTAAAGCGGCAAAGTCACGGCTGTGATCGGAGGATGATCGGAGCTGAGGTTTTGCATGTTTTTTAGGTTTAGGGTTTCTAGGGTTTTGGATAGTTAAAGTGTTTAGGGTTTTTGATCGGCGAGGGAATGTTGGTTGGTTGTTATTCATAACTGAAAAAATGGTCATTGAAAATATTTGCTAAAGAATTTTGAATTAAATACTGCTTGTTATCTAAAATTTGAAAAAGTTAGTATTTGGATTATCATATATTCTTTGGACTTAGCAAGTTATCTGAATTTGGAATAAATCCATAAATCGTTTTTTTCAAGTTGCCTCTGGTTATAATTAATAGTCTAAAAAGACATCTAACTTGCCACTTTTTTTTTTTGAAGCATCAAATTTTTAATTTTCTTATTATAACATAGGAATTTTTATTTGTTTACGTGTTTACCAAATACATCTAGTTTAATTTAATAGTGGGGATTAAACAAAAATTTAATAGATAAACATAAGTCATGTTTTTTCTTGTCTTTTTGTCTTTTTTTATTCATTTTCTTTTGTCTTTTTCTTTTAATTCTACTTTGTTTTAAACTCTTATTTTTAATTCAGTTTTTTTTTTTTTTTTTTTTTTTTTTTTTTTTAATTCACGTTATTCGTGTTTTCTTTATTTCGCTTTTTCTTCACTTTCATACTTTTTCGTTCGTTTTTTACGTTTCGCTCATTATTCATACGTTTTGTCCGTTTTATACTTGTTTTACGCTTTCATACGTTTCGTCCGCTTTCACGCTTTTGCCCGCTTTTCACGCTGCTCATTATTCATACGTTTCGTCCATTTTCATACGTTTTCGTCCGCTTTCATACATATTCGTCAATTTTCTTACGTTTTAGTCCGTTTTCATACGTTTTCGTCCGTTTTTAAATGTTTTCGGCCATTTTCAGACGTTTTCATACATTTCTGAATATAGTAGGGCTGAGCACCGAAGGTTCAAAACCGAACCGGACCGACCAAACCGACCGAACCGACAAAAACGAACCGGACCGACGCTGGCTCGGTTTCGGTTTCGAGTTTACATGCTTTCGCTTTCGGTTCGTTCATCCGTTCGCCCAAACCGACAAAAAACATGCCAAAATACACCTAGACCGACAAAACCGAACCAAACCGACGAAAAACCGAACCGAACTGACAACATTCGGTTCGGTTTCGGTTCGCGTTTTTCACGATTTTTGGTCCTCGGTTTTCTCGGTTCGGTTCGGTTCAGGTCGGTTTATGACTGACGCTCAGCCCTAATCACAAGTAATATTTTGTAATATTCTCTGATATTCAGAATATAACTTGTGATATTCTAAATATCACAAGTGATTTTCAACTAATGTTTTGTAACATGAAAATCACAATTGATATTCAGGAATTAGGATATCGCAACCAGAGAATCACATGTGATATTCATAATATCATAAATATATAATTTGAATACCAGCTACATAGTTTGGGGGTATTTGTTTAACCTTATTTTATTTGCTTATGAGCTTATGTGATTTCGGTTTATGTTTCACAAGCTTAATTTGCTTATTGTGAAACTTATAAAAATACGTAAGTTTATATTTACCATGTATAAAGAGAAAATGGTCAAATTTTGGTTTAGAGTTCATACATATTCTTCCGTTTTTATATGTTTCTGAATATCACAAGTGCGATATTTTGAGTATCATAAATGATATTCAGAATATCACAAGTGCGATATTCTGAGTATCATAAACGATATTCAGAATATCACAAGTGATGAAAATCACTTGTGCTATTATATTCAGAATATCACAAGTGATTTTCTGAATATTACAAGTAATTTTCAACTAATGTTTTGTAAAATAAAAATCACAAGTGATATTCAGAATACCATAAAGTGATATCCAAAAAATCACAAGTGATATTTACAATATCACAAAGTGATATTCAGAATATCACAAAGTGATATTCAGAAAATCACAAGTGACATTCTGAATATCACAAAGTGATTTCTAAATACCACAAAGTGATATTCAGAAAATCACAAGGTGATATTCAGAAAATCACAAGTGATATTCTGAATATCACAGAAAATCACTTGTGATAGTTAGAAATGTAAGAAAATGGACGAAAACGTAAGAAAATGGACGAATACGTATGAAAACGGACGAATACGTATGAAAACGGACGAAAACGTATGAAAGCATAAAAACATGGATGAAAACGTATGAAAGTGGACGAAAATGAAATATACTGATGAAAACGGAAGGAAAACGTATAAAAACGGACGAAAACGAAAGAAAACATATGAACACGGGCGAAAACGGATGAAAACGTATGAAAACGGACGAAAACGTATGAAAACGTATGAAAGCAAAGAAAAAAACGCGAATTAAAAAAACGCGATTTAATAAAAAAACACAAATTAAAAAAAAACGCGTATAAAAAAACGTGAATAAAAAAAAAAAAACAAAAAGACAAGAAAAAAAACATGGACTTAGGTTTACCTTTAAATATTAGGTTAATCCCCATCATTAGATCAAACTAGATGAATGATGAGAATTTGTCTCTTAGTAAGTATAGATTTATTGGTAAACAAAATAAAGTGACTCTATAAAGGTATCGCTTATATAGTTTAAAAGTCAATGAAACTCTTTTTTTTTTTTTTTTTTTTTTTTTTTTGACTTATTAAGAACTTTTAAAATCAAGGTTATTAGCTCGTTAAATTTAAATAAGTGGATAAATGTATAAACTAAATACTCTCATGGTAATTCGTATGCTTCATTATTGTCTATTAACATAGTATTTACGCTATATATATGACACGTATTCTCAGATTTAACTTTTTAGTGAGCTATGTTTTTGATTATATGTTTTTTTTATGACAATAGCTTTGCAAATAACGATAATTTCAAATTGAAATAATTAAAAAAAAACAACTATTTTCTATAAATAACATAGACATTTATAAAGAAGCACATGATCTAAGCCTAAATGAAAATATTTATTGCGATTGGTTTTATATGGTCTTTTATAGCTTGTAAGGTACTAAAATTATATTCGTTGAATAAATATTTGCTTAACAGGCCATTCAGATTGTGAAAAACTATAAGGTGGTTAAATAGTTTTTACCGTTTTTGTGCCTTTTTAAGAAATATTAGATTCGTATGCTTGATGTGAAATTAACATGACACACAAGTCTATATAAGCAATAAATGATAAATGAATGCAAGTTAAAAATGGAAAAAGCAAACCAAAGACATTATGATTTATAGTGGTTTGGCACAAAGCTTTCTTCATCGCCCTACTCAACTCCCAAGTACCCAACTCGAGAGCTCACAAGCACTATATCAACAAGCTCCCTTTCGGCGGAGAAAACCTTACAACATTGCTTCACTTCTTCAACGATACTAAGCTAGATATGGAGTATTTTCTCAAGGCAAGACCAACCTTATCACTCAATGTATTTTAAGGCCTAAAATACTAACTAATCATTCTAGGTTGGTGTATGATGATGACTAACAACTTTCGTGTTTGATGGTGAGGTATAATGATACAACAATGATATAAAAGGTTACACAACAAGGTATATAAAGACACACTACCAACTATACCACTTAGAAGCTTGTAGATCTTCTTGTGTTCTTCACTTGAGATAAAAGTGAAAATCGATGGATAACTTCAAATATGTTATAAAGCAAGTGGAATGATGAAAGAGTCTTTAACGAATGTTAGAAAGTAAGTGTGATTGAGAGAATTCGAAATTAATCAAAATGGTTATTTGAAAATGGAATAGGTGACTTCTATTTATAGTGTGGGTTCTGTCCTGAAATCACCCTTTGGCGGATCAATAAAATACGGATCCGTCTGTATAAAATATGGATCCGCGGAGCGTCAGTTGACACTCCTTTATCTAGTGTGTTTTTCAATTTGTTGCCAAAATCTTTTTAAAATATTTTGCTTCTAGAAAGACTTCTAAGTTTACTAACAATTTATTTTAATTATTTAATTATATGATTAAGAATTTCTAGTTAGTTTTAATTAATGAAAAATATTTGTTTTAAATATGTTTAAAAAATATTTATGCATTTGGGTTCTTTGATCATTCGGCAAACTTTATAACAATATTATTCATACCTTAACTGATTGTCGTCGAAATGTAAACTTACGACTAATATTTTGGTTACTTATTTTTACATCGTATAATTTTATATTTGGCATTATCAAAACTTTGAGAGACCGTATAATATAAATAACGTTCTTACACGATATTTGTATTAACAATCTCTCATTTTTTTATGATGGCAAAATATAAACTCATATTTAGTAAAAATGTTACTGTTCAAGTTTTTAGTTGTGAGTTTACTCATTTCTACCCCTTTTTGCCGAAACAAAAAGTGTAGAGTGGCGTAGTGAAAACTAGTTGGCAATGAAAATGCTCCCCTTTGGTGCATGCTCCCCCTCGTTTGGGGTGGCAAGAATCAAGCTATGGGGTCATGCTATAGAACAAAGTTAATGTACAAGCACGAATATGACAATCACCACAACATCACAATCACAAAACATAATCAACCACAATGCATAACCATATACATGTCAAGCAATATATGAGAATACGACAAGACATGAGAACACACAAACTAAGTAACCTCATTCTATTATAAGAGAATTAAGGTAAAATTTTGACTCTAAGGTCAATACTTCCTAAAAAATTAAAAATAAGCGAAGAAAGTAAAAAATAGTCCAAAACGATAGCATGGCTTGACGATAAGCTGACGCATAGTTTGGTGGAATGGTAGGTGGTGCAGATGGAGCCTCAAAGTAGTATTGGATGTATGAGAATAGTAAGTTCACCTGTTCCCTAAGCATGTGAAGTTGCTCACGATTTTGGTAGTAACACATGCAATGCATGGCATGTAAGTGTCGTTAACACTCATAAGGTAAGAGGTCAAATGGGCCTCTTGGTGATGGAGGATGTTGTGGTTCAAGGTTTTGTGGGTTCAACAACTCTGAAAATCCCGGTGGGTACTCTAGAGTGTTGTTGAAGACGGGTAGAAGGTTTCTTCTTAAAAATAGTGATGGAGATGGTTGTGGTAGAGGATGATATCGTCTAGGTGGGATGTCATCCAAGTTGTTGAAAAATGGATTTGGAGGTAAATAAGTATGTGAATAAGCCACCAAAGGTGTCAATATGTTTGTGGAAGGTACTTTGAGTACACCAACATTGATTGGTGAATGTAAAGTTATGGATGGAGGTTTCTTTAAGAAGGAAGAGCTAGAGCTTATCAATGATATTGTTTTAAAAGTTGTGATTTTAGATGGTGCTCTAGGTGGACTTGGTGATTTTTGTGAAGGTGGTAGAGATGGTGTTGATGAACTAAGTTATCACTACTTGAGCTTTCAAGGTTAATGATTTGAGGTTTCCCTGCTCTAATTCTTGCGGTTTGTCTCTTCTTTTTAGCTATTGTGGAAGAAGACCTAGATGAGCAAGTCATTGTGAAAGTGAAGGAGGTTGAAGAAGAGTTAGATCTAGAAATGCAAGTAACTTGTGATGAAAGTGTTGTGATTTAAAGGATAAGTGGTGCATTTTAACCTAAGGGTTTTGGATTTAGTGTGTTTAAGGTTTTATCCTAAAGATTACTAAGGTTGATTATGAAAAGTGGTGAAAGTGTTAAAAGTTAAGATTTGAAATCTGATCAGATGGCGGATCCATATTTTATGCGGGCGGATCCGAAAATACGGATCTGCATATCCGTCCGCCTGGGATTTATGGATTTCATTTTTTACCTCATGCGGATCCGTATTTAACACTGACGGATCCTAAAATATGGATACTCAAATCCCCCAAAACCAAAATTTTTGGACAGAACTGCTTGTGCAGTTTGATATAGCCCATAAATGACCAAAATAAAGTCCTAAAGTGTGTTCTCATGCAATGTATGACCTCAAAAACACTTAATAACATGTTGATGCATGGTTCGGGATCGAAAGACTTCCTTTCCAAAGAGAAAGTTTTACAACCCACTAGGCAGTGTACCTAATCGTTGTAGTATAGTATGGGTAAGCCCAGGGGGTTGATCGTTCTCTAGGGGAATAGAGATGCTAATAGAGATGTATGACGAAAAGGTAAGGCGAGGGTGATTCTTTTTAGTCTTTTATATATATTTTTTATTAAAGCAAGTAAAATATCGGGGTTTGAGGAGTGGGGGTTTTGTAATTTACCAATGAAACTACTTAACAAATTAAATTAAAACTAATTAAACTAAATAAAAGTAAAAGCTATGGATTCTAGGAGTGTGTTCTTATGATAATTAAAAACGTGTTCACTTAGATTTTATTACTCCCTAGTTATCTTTTATTGGTCGGTTGAATTGTCACATCATTGCCTAATTGATGCGTTGTATTCCATGTTTTAGTCATAGGGTGGTGCCTAATTCCCCAATTCTATGAATTGTAAGTCTCCTCTAGAACACCCTGGGATCGCCAAGTACCGAGGTATCTCCCCCGAATATCATATTATCATTAACATACAAATCACCCAATAAACACAATGGGAGCCTATAGTGGACTCCAAGGCTTTATGCTATTTAGGACGTTCAAGCTCACAACAATGAAAGAAGAAGTCAGTTTTCCTTAATCTAGCATCTACCAATTATAACAAGAGACAACCTAACAATAATCAATAACTAGGTTTGATTGGATCTGAGCAGACACTAATTAATTTAGTTACGCATGATAGATAAGCAATAACACAAGCAAACAATCAAACATAGATAAAACATGGTGATAGATTGGATAAACAAACTTATCTTGAAGTGTAAAAAAGGGTTTGGAACCCTAAAATACTGTCCAAGTCTGACCTAAATTGAACTAGGTTTTGCTCTCCAAAATAACACACCTAATGCATAAAATTCGAGGTCTATGTATAGAATTTACAACTGCGATGGCGTCGCCTTTTACTGGTGACGTTGTCTGATCGCCAGCATTAGGGTTTCGTCTTTGCTGTCGGGTAGAAAGCAGTGACGCCGTCTGGGTTGAACGGGACATCGTCTTGAGAAAACCTTGGTCGTCTGGTGTAGAATGAAAGAGTGACGGCCTGGTGAAATTAGGCGTGACGCCGTCACTTGTTAGGACCAAAATATGTTCTAAGCCATCATTTGGGAATGTTTGGAACACCATGTAAGCGACGGCGTCGCCCTTGATGTCGGGACGTCGTCCGGCTTCTGAATTTACCTTGTTTTCTTAACTTTTTTATTTTTTTTCATGTTTTCGCTCCTTTTTGTCCAAATATGCTTCATTTCGGCATTTTGCTTCCAAAAGACCTAAAATGTGAAAAGGAACAATTTTAAGCAGTAACGGATATAAAATGTAACGATTTAGGGCTTAGATGTACCCCTAGAAACACATGTTTTAAATCCTTATCAAATATCCCTACACTTGGAATTTACTTGTCCTCAAGCAAATGTGCTTTTGGCTAATCATTTCATGAATTAGGGGTCATTTAGCATTTGTTTAAAACAATCTACAACAAGTAAAAGTGCCACAATAGTCAAAACAAGCACGAAAATTATATACTAGCACCGCACAATTGGTGTTTGGATTCTCTCATCTCTCGGGTGTATATGAAATATAACATGTAAGGAAATGGAAGATAAACACTCCCTACATGTCTTAGCACATAGATTACCATAGGGTTGAGAATAGATCACACCTCCACCGCTTTGGCGTAAGCACCTAGGAATAATATCAAAGAGGTCTTTAGAAAGGGTTATAAAGTTAGGCTTCGGGTAGGGAATAAAAGGGTTTTGTTGGATATAGGGAATTTTTAGTTGTGGCAATTCAAAAATCTTAGTTATATGCATGTAAAACGCGGCGTTGCTAAGCCAAGACTCGACTCACTAAATAACAACTTGAAATTAACATAAAACATAAAAGATAGATGTAGGATGATAGTCCGTTTTTTTTTTACTTTACTTTTCTCTTTTTTCGTTTTTTTTCATACATTCTTACCCTACCATCCTCTAAGATAACATCACTATAAAGGGACTTATAAGAGCATCTCTACACTTGAGTTTTTATTTCACTAACACTATTGACCCGAATTGAAAAGATCAAAACACTTGGATAACTTAATTACGTAGACAAAGGGAATTTGAATTTAACGTTCCTTCCCCGTTACTCTATAAAATACTACTTATAAGGATTTAAAACATACATTTTTAGGGGATAATTTAAGCCCTAAATCTACACTTTTATATCCGTTACAACTTAAAATCGTTCATTTTCACATTTTAGGTCTTTTGGAAGCAAAATGCTGGAATGAAGCATATTTGGACGAAAAAGAACGAAACGTGAAGAAAATGACAAAGTCAAGACTCAAGTCATTCTTAAAGCCTGACGGCGTCCCATCTCAAAGGGCGACGCCGTCACTTGTTGAAGATTTGGATAAAAGATCAAGCGACGGCTCAGGTGATTTTTTGGTTTTAAAGCCTGACGACGTCACATGATTCTGGAGGGTGTCACCCTTTGTTTTACACCAGACGACCAAGGAACAAATCCCAGATGACGTCCCTATTGAAGACAGACAGCGTCACACTCATAAGCTGACGCCGTCCCAATGATGACTTGGCCCAAACGAAACCCTAATGACGGCGACCTGACGACATCACCCGCAAAAGGCGACGCCGTTGCATTTGTAAATCTATATATAGAATTTGATTTTTCTACATTTAAAGAGGTAGAACTTTGGAGAGCAAACCCTAATTCGGTTGTAGTCCGACTTGGACAATATTTTGGGGTTCCATACCCTTCTTTACATCATAAGATAAGTTTGTTAATCTATATTATCATTATGTCTACCCTATGTTAAATTTTTTGTGTGTATGCTTGCTTATTTACCATGAGTAACTAAATTGTCATTGTGTTTGCTTAGATCTATGAAACCTAGTTGTTAATTATTGTTAGGTTTGTCTCTCGCCTTGATTGGTAGACGTTAGAGTAAGGAAAACTGGCTTCTTCTTTAATTGTTGCGAGCTTGAACGTCCTAACTAGCAAAAAGCTTAGGAGTGCACCTAGGCCATCGTTGTGTTTATTGCGTGAGTTGTAGCTTTAGGATAATAGAGTATTCTAGGAAGATACTACGGTACTTGGCGATCCCGGATAGTCTAGAGGAGAGTTACGATTCATAGAATTGGGGAATTTAGCATCGCCCTATGACAAAACAGAATACAACGCACCAATTAAGATGAGGATGTGACAATTCAACCGACCAATAAGAGATAACTAGGGAGTAAGAACATTTAAGTAAACACATTTTTAATCATTATAAGAGTACACCTACATTAACATAGCCTATATTTCTTTTTCATTTGTTTAAGTAGTTATTAGTTTAATTAAAAAGTAGTTAAAATAGGTAGAAGTACCACCCCCTACTCCCATACCCCGCGATATTTAACTTGCTTTCTAAAAAATATTAAAAGACTAAAAAGAATCTCCCTCAACCTTACCTTCTCGTCATACATCTCTTCCTAGCATCTTTATTCCTCTAGAGAATGATCAACCCCCTGGGCTTACCCCATACTACAATACAACGATTAGGTACACTGCCTAGAGGGTTGTAAAGTTTGCTCGTAGAAAATGAAGTCTTTCGACCCCGAACATGCTATCAACTACTTTAACACATGAATCCCAATCGTCCCAAAACTGTGTATAAAAGATATGACTCAACTTAGGAACCATGCAAGTAACTAGATAATTGAACTAAGGGTTTAAAAATAGTTACAATATTGCACTAAAGACGAGTGCATATAAGGTGCGCTAAGGCGATTTGGGTGTAACATTTGGGGGGTGGATTGTAAACAATGCTCTTCATTGATATTCCGGAAACCGGAACATCATGAGAACCGTGAGAAAAGATAGGATCTGAGGGGTTAACCAGGGGTATCGTGTACTAAAGATGAGTACATCGCAAGGGTGTGGGGAAAATTACTCAACCGAGGAGGTTGACGTAATTAAATTACAGGTTTAAAACAAGGGTTATCCTAATGCCTCTTATCATTTAGTTAATCCTAACTACACGAATGTAGTCTCACTAGCGATCTCGGAATGCATCACAAAACAAGTTCTAGAATCTATTATACTACCGGTACACTCACTAGCATTAAATATGAATGCTTTTATTCCTAAATATCTAGGCGAACCTCACATTTTTTGGGTGGAATTTGAGTGGTATACGGTATTTTGTGCTAGTCGTATAACTCCTATCCATGAGATGCCTTATTAAGACTAAAGTTTTACTCGTAAGTGCCATAAAAAATTTAAATTTGGTGCTAAAATTACCCTAACAAATATTTCTCATAGTTTATTACACAATTTACTAAGGACAAGGCAAAAATCAAGTGAGTGAATAGTTTCTAAGTTACCGTTTTATTCTTCCTCCCTACACTTAAACTAAACATTGTCCCCAATGTTCCACGAAAGTGTCAATGTAATAATAGAGAAAGTTAAAATAAAATAAAGAAACTAATACTCCCATAATTAGCTCGGTATGATATGTGTAAATCCTCCTCCAAGAAGAATGAGTAAGTAATAAGTGTTGCTTCCATCATGCACTTCATCTTCTTGTCCAATATAACTTACACACTTTATAAGAAAATGAAGACGAAACCTCGTGTAAAATCGACGGTAAAAACTATATAAAAACAAAACTACAATAGAAAGCAAGTAAGATATAATGCTTGTGAAATAGATGTTTGCAAATTTCTAGAAAATTAAGAATTCTGGAATTTTCCAAAACTTGCAAATTAGAATGAAAAACGAAAATCTGGAAACTGTTTCTACATTGCCTGACGCCGTCAAAGTTGCCTCGACGTGAATGAGTCGATCGTTTTCGAAAAAATTCGGAAAATTACTTTAAATACGTGAAAAAAATAACTGCAAAACATCCATTGTGACTCGATACAAGCATTTGACTCTAACAAACACACATATATATACAATTTCAAATATTTCTAATCTCATGTTCATATTAGTTCTTAAAACAAAAATACATTTATATGTAATTAAGACAAAGTTTAAAACAAAATAAATCATTTTCACAAAATAATGAAAGCATGAGAATTAAGCAATAATGAAAAAGGATAATATAAAACACACAAATAGAATATGAAGAACAAACATTCAAACAAATAAACATGGGTTTCCTCCCAATAAGCGCTTTTCTTTATTTATGAGTCTTGTAGCTAGACTCGAAGTGATACCATTACGTCATCTCATGCACACTCACATGCCCATATCTAAGCCAATTTAACGTTCTTTCATCTTTCTTATAATCATCTTCTAACTCTAGGCATTTTTTGTAATATCTCTTATTTTTCTCATGAGAATGCCTAAGTCCATTTTTCTTGTCTCTTTCACTAAGTAATGAAATAGGAGTCTTTCGATTACATGCCTCGATATCTTTTTGTATAAACCGAGGGTGTGTACGGGGCATTTGATAGATAAAATCATCAACTTCATCAAAGAATATAATTAAACCATCAAGCATTTGTTCATTCAACTTAGTCACTCTCTTAAAGAGTTTTCCAAATATCACTTGAGTGAGGTTTCCATCAATGAACTCTCTTAAGTCCTCTAAGACCATGAACTCAACCAAATAAGCAAAACTCCCAACAAACACGTGCAAATGAATAACTGCATTAACAACATTGTTCCCTTGATAGGCTAACTCGTTTACCCTAATTTTATAGTATAAATTTATTAAGATTAAGTTTAAAGGTAAGACCGAATTCAAGTAAGCATCAAAAGATTCAAATCCTATTTTGCAAAGGAATTACATGTTGAAGGGACTATCTTTCTCAATTCTTTACCTAGGGTCAAAACCTTGAGAGGGATCTTCCTCCATCTCAACCCTAACATCATCAATGACTTCCCTGTCATCAAGTACCTCCCCTTCATCAAATTCCTCATCGGAATACAAATCATAAAAAGGACTATTATGGTGCTAATTTATTTCATTATACCCTAGGTTATTACCAAAGTGATGAAGGGATGAGAGATTGGGTGGATTCACATTCTCCATAGCTGGAATCAAAGCAGCTAGTGTAAAGTTCTTATGGAAAAAGATGTGAATCATGGAAGGTGATGGGATCTACGAAAAAAAGAACAAAGGGAGATAGTCTACAAGAAAACTAATAAGAAAGGAAAAAAGCTCACTTGATAGGAATCAAGCAAGTGAACCTAATCGAGATAGAAACCGAACAAGCTATTCTATTCCCCGGCAACGGCGCCAAAAACTTGATGCGTGGTTCGGGGTCGAAAGACTTCCTTTCCAAAGATCAAGTTTTACAACCCACTAGGCAGTGTACCTAATCGTTGCAGTATAGTATGGGTAAGACTAGGGGGTTGATTGTTCTCTAGAGGAATAGAGATGCTAGTAGAGATGTATGACGAAAAGGTAAGGTGAGGGTGATTCTTTTTAGTCTTTTATATTTTTTTTATGAAAGCAAGTAAAATCTCGGGGTTTGAGGAGTGGGGTTTTGTAATTTATCAATTAAACTACTTAACAAATTAAATTAAAACTAAATAAAATAAATAAAATTAAAAGCTATGGATTGTAGAAGTGTGTTCTTATGATAATTAAAAACGTGTTCACTTAGATTTTCTTACTCCCTAGTTATCTTTTATTGGTCTGTTGAATTGTCACATCCTTGCCTAATTGATACGTTGTATTCCATGTTTTAGTAATAGGGTGGTGCCTAATTCCCCAATTATATGAATTGTAGGTCTCCTCTAGAACACCCGAGATCGCCAAGTACCGAGGTATCTCCCCCGAATATCCTATTATCCTTAACCTACAAATCACGCAATAAACACAACGGGAGCCTATAGTGCACTCCAAGGCTTTATGCTATTTAGGATGTTCAAGCTCGCAACAATGAAAGAAGAAGCCAGTTTTCCTTAATATAGCATCTACCAATTAGAACAAGAGATAACCTAACAATAATCAATAACTAGGTTTTATTGGATTCTAAGAAGACACTAATTAATTTAGTTACGCATGATAGATAAGCAAGAACGCAAGCAAACAATCAAAAATAGATGAAACATGGTGATAGATTGGATAAGAAAACTTATCTTGAAGTGTAAAAGAAGGTTTGGAATCCTAAAATATTGTCCAAGTCGGACCTAAAACGAACTAGGGTTTGCTCTCCAAAATAACACACCTAATGTAGAAAATTCGAGGTCTATAACTCTATATATAGAATTTACATCTACGACGGCGTCGCCTTTTACTGGTGACGTCGTATGATCGCCGTTATTATGGTTTCTTCTTTGTCGTCGGGTAGAAAGCAGTGACGCCATCTTGGTTGAACGGGACGTTGTCTTGAGGAAACCTTGGTAATGAAAGAGTGAAGGCCTGGTGAAATTAGGCGTGATGCCGTCACTTTTTAGGACCAAAATATGTTCTGATCTGTCGCTTGGGAATATTTGGAACACCATGTAAGCAACGGTGTCGCCCTTGATGTTGGGACGCAGTCCGGCTTCTGAATTTTCCTTGTTTTCTTAACTTTTTCTTTTTCTTCATGTTTTCGCTCCTTTTCGTCCAAATATGCTTCATTCCAACATTTTGTTTCCAAAATACCTAAAATGTCAAAAGAAACGATTTTAATAAGCAACGAATATAAAATGTAATGATTTAGGGCTTAAATAACCCCCTAAAACGCATGTTTTAAATCCTTATCACATGTAAACAACATATACGAAGTGAAAATTTAGCATCCTAACAAAGCGTAAGATCACATAAAACAGGTTTATTAATCCTACCACATAAATTCAAGTTTAAAAATCCTACCATGACAAGCTTAAAGATTATACCACATAAGTTTCACAAAAGATAATAGTTCAATTTATTGTTCTACCAAACTAAACCATCATTGTTAGTCATGCATCAACCCCTTATTACCTTCTTGGCAAGCTTCTTTACTTTCTTTCCCATCTTAGATATTTCTCGAGCCATGGTCTTGAACATGCCCTCATCTCCATGTGTTCGTATGACATGTTTGCCATTTGTGGAAGAGCTCTCATGAAGGACATGGGTGAGAGTTTTGAGCTAGGAATGCGTGTGTCCTCGTTATCCATTTCAGATAAATTTTGGTAAGAAGAGGAGGAGGAACTTAAATCGACTCTTTTACTCTTCCCTAAACCTCTTCCTATTTTGGTAGGAATGGTTTTCATGACATGATCATGAAGAGAAAAATGATGATCTAAGGGATAACTGGTTTTGATGTATGAGAAAAGTCTTGTCAAAAGCATGCCATAGGGTAGGACTTTGGTGAGATGATTTTGCAGATCGGCCATCCATTTGACTATGTAGTATGCAAGATTGAAGGGTGATCCCGATGCAAGATAGTAGAGTATGAAGGCGGGACAAGCGTGCAAGTGACATATATTTCCTACGGTGCTTGAAACGTTCTCCCTAATGAGTGATTTCAATATAACATAAAATACGAATATATAGATTATGTCTAGTGTGTGCTTATATGCAAACGATGTGGAGATGCGATTATCTCGACTCGATTTGAAAACAAAATTTTGAGATAACCCAAAAATCATCTCCTAGGTTCAACATTGCTCACTTAAATGTGGTGAAAATACATATTAGTTATGTACTTTCCACAACATTAGAGAGATCGTCGTACATGAATGAAAACGTTTTTAGTTTGAATTAACAATGCAATCAAAACTTTTTCATTAATATCATTGTCGTGAGAAGATTTTTCAAAAATCGATTTGAGGGTTTTTCAAAAATCATTTTATCCAAAGATGAACATGCTTATGCAAAATTGATGGTTATGGAAAACATAATAGTTATACATTATAGTAATCTAGATTAATTATGCAAAAATCAAACAAAAATATTAAATTCCTCAAATTAGGTTTTGTGCATAAAATTTGAACCCTAGACTTAGATAAGGATATATAAAGTATCACTTATTTACAATTGTTGTTTGGTATAACTTAAAGTACAAGATTTGATGACCAAAAGCTTCTAAGATTGTAATGAGATAGATTTGTGTGTGTGTGGTCGTGGGTATGTGTTTTTAGAGTGTGGCGGTTATTAGTTTTGAATAAAGAATATATGTTGATTTCAGAACCGCGGATCCGTATTTTATACGGGTGAATCCACAAATGTGGATCCGCGGATCCGCCAAACCCTGTTTTTGGGATAGAGTTTGATTTAAGTAAAATGGGTCCGCGTAATTAACTTAGAAGTATCATGAGAACCTTCCATATGTTGTAGTGAGTCTCGTAATTGTAATTTCAGTTATGACGTTTCATCATTACTCTCTAATGGTGAATTGTTTATGATTTTTCAAGGAAAAATCACAATACGTTGAACCTACTATGATTTGGATTTATGGAATATGTTAAGAAACTTGAAATGATATCGTATTTCGATGTTTTTTGTACGAGAATGTTGTATGGGATTATTACTTAAGTCTATGGCACCTTTGTTGTCGCACATTATGGTGATGTCGTTGCGTTGTATGTCGTAGTCGACGAAAGCTTATTTCATCCATAGTGCTTGTTGGCTGATGAGGTGTAATTTTATACGTTTTTAAGAGGTCATTTAGCCTCTATATCTGTACTTATTTGATCATTTATTATCATAAATCATTTCTATTTGATTTTTAGTTACATGGGAAGCAAATGATGAAAATTGGCATATTTTGGAGTCGATTGGACGATACAATGAAGAAGAAGACAATATCAAAGAAAAAGGCACTGGGAGGGCGTCACAGATACAAAGTGACGGTGTCACTTGAAGTTTACGAAGATAATCATGTTTCAGAATTTCTAAGTTATGGCTCAGCCTGTGGAGACCGCCTCGATCTAACGGCGTCATGACGAAGATAATGAAAAGGGACGTCGTCACAATCCATAAGTTGACGTCGTCATAATAAGGCGGTTAAAAATTTAAAACCCTAATGACAGCGAGCTGATGGCATCACAATTACTAAGTGACGTCATCCGAATGTATTCCTATATATATTTTCGTATGTTTTTCATTGTAAAAGAGAGAACTTTTGGAGAAACATTGTGTGTAGTAGAAGGTCTGAATTTTACAGCTTTTGTAGGGTTTTTAGCCACCCAAAACTCTATGTTTAACTGAAGATAAGGTATTCAATCCTTAATCATTACAATATGTCTATATGCTGTGTGATTAGTTGTTTTTCTTCTCTTTGATCTAACATGCTTGGCTAAACTTATTAGTGTTTACTTAGGATGGCATGAAACCTAGTTATTGATTGTTGATTGTCGTATCTTGTTTAATTTGTTGTAAATTGTGTTAGGAGTAGGAAAACTGGGTAGGTCAAATATATTACTAGCTTGAACGTCTGACTAAACACTTAGATATTATTAACTTGATGTTCGTTGTATTTAATGCATGAACTTCCTCCGCCGACATTGAGAACTTAAAAGGGCATTCTTAGGCGCCGGTCAAAGAGAACTTAGTTCATAGGAGTTAGGGAGTAACCAACCCTCGATTGTTATTAAGGAATACAATGCTCTAATTAAACAAGGACGTGAGAATTTGACTAATCAATAGGAGATAACTAGGGAATAGTAAGATTCTAAGTAAATACACTTTTACTATCATACGAGTTTCTATCAATTTAGTTTTCTACATATTTATTTTAATTTAGTTTTAATTAGTTTAATTATTAGTTATAGAAATCAAACTCTTCAAACCCCGAGATTTTACATTGCTTTCTAAAAAATGTTAAAATACAAAAATAATCATCCCTTAACCCTTAAACTTAAATCGTTATATACTTCGAGCCTACCTCACTATTCCCCTAGAAAATGATCAATCCCCCGTGATTTACCTATACTACACTACAACGGTTGGGTACTCTGCCTAGGAGGATTGTAAACTTCCTGTGTTTGCAACCATCAGTGTGTTGGTACGTATTCGACTTCCATTGTGGAGATAGCAAGAGCAGTTTTTTCTTAGAGAACCAAGATGTTAGACAACATTTAAGGTATGTACAAACGCCACTAGTACTTTTTCTATCCACGCAGTCTCCCGCGTGATCGGAGTCAGCGTAGACGGTTGTTTGAACACCCATATCTTTAGGATACCATAATCCTAAATGTATTGTTCCTTTAATATATATAAAGCTACGTTTGTTGGCTTCGAGGTGAGATGTTTTAGGGTCCTTTTGAAACCGAGCACAAAGAAAGACACTAAACATAATGTCAGGTCTACAAGCCTTTAGGTAAAGTAAACTACCGATCATACCCCTATATTTAGTGCTATCCACGTATTCGTAATCCTCGTCTTTGGTAACCTATGTTTCCGTGGACATAGGAGTTTTGATTGATTTACAATCTTCGAAGCCAAATTTCTTTATCATCTCCTTAATGTATTTGGATTAGTTAAAGAAGATCATGTCTTCCATTTGTTTTATTTGAAGTCCTAAGAATAAATTCAACTCACTCATCATGCTCATTTCAAACTCATCATGTGTGATTTTGGAGAGATCATTACATAACTCTTGACAATTTGAACCAATATAATGTCGTCGACATATACTTGAACGATGGTAAGGTGTGAATCTCTTTTCTTAGTGATAAGTGTGTTGTCTGCCATCCCCATGGTATATTCATGCTTAATCAAGAAAGTATTGAGTCTATCATACCAAGCTTTTAGATCTTGCTTAAGACCATATAAAGCTTTCTTGAGCTTGTAAATATGACTTGGTTTTTCGAAGTCAATGAATCCTGGAGGGTGTACTACGAAAACCTCCTCATTGATAAAACCGTTTAAGAACGCACTTTTCACATCCATTTGATATAACTTGAAATCATTAGCATACGCATAAGCAAGAAGTATACGAATAGATTCCAGTCTAGCTACCGGAGCAAAAGTCTCATCGTAGTCTATACCTTCTTGTTGGTTATATCCTTGTGCTACTAGTCTAATCTTATTCCTAGATACAACACCGTTCTCATCAAGCTTATTTCTAAACACCCACTTTGTTCCAATGATAGTCATATTCTTAGGTTGTGGTACTAACTCCTAAACATCATTTGGGATGAATTGATTTAATTCTCCTTGCATCGCAACTATCCAACTTTCATACTTTATAGCTTCACTAACATTCTTAGGTTCTATTGACGATATGAAACAAAAGAAATTACATTTTTTTAGCTTGAGGCCTAAGAGTTCTTTTGTTCAATCTATCAATCACTTTATCTAAAGGATAATTTTTAGATTCCTTAACATTGACTATTTCTTCTTCTTCCAAAGGTTCATTCTCAATGTTGTTTTATAAGTCGACTTGGTTTTCTAAGTCTATGTCGGTTTTCTTCTTGATAGCGTTTTCTTTATCTAAATCGTCGCCCACCAAGGTTGATGTTTTAGGTGAGGGAGGACTTTCATCGAAAGTTACCTTCAATGATTCTTCCACTTTCATAGTATCCTTATTTAGGACTATGTAAGCCTTGTTATTTTGGGAATAACCTAGAAAGGTACCTTCATATGACTTCAGGTCAAGCTTGGTAAGGTAATCTTTAGTGTTTAGGATGAAGCACTTACTTCCAAACACCTTGAAGTATTCTAAGGTTGGTTTCTTACCTCTCTAATGTTCATAAGGTGTTTTTCCTAAGAATTGTCTAATCAATATCCTGTTCAAGATGTAAGTTGAGGTGTCTACGAGATTGCACCAAAACTTTTGTGGTATTGATTGCTCGTTTAGTAAAGTATGACTCATTTCTTGTATATTACGATTTTTCATTTCTACTACCCTATTTGATTGAGGAGTTCTTAGAGCCGAGAAATTTTGACTTATGCTGTGAGCATCACAATAAGCTCCAAATTGTGCCATGTTATCAAATTCCCAACCATGATCCGTTCTTATTGAAATGATAGAGCAACCTTTTCGGTTTTGAATTTTCTTACTCAAAATTTCAAATTGTTCAAAAGCTTCCTTTTTAGTTTTCAAAAATCTTGTCCATGTATATCTTGAATAATCATCCATTATTACCAAAGTGTAGAAGTTTCCTCTGTAACTTTGGATAGCGGATGGACCAAATAAATCTATATGTAAAAGTTCTAGACACCTATTAGTAGAAACCATGTTTTTAGCCTTATGGCTAAGTTTAATTTGTTTGTCAATTTTGCAAGTATCACAAAAGTGTTGGTACTTAAGTTTGGGTAGGTTTCTAACTAGTTCTTTGGGTGGTAGAGATTGGATTAAATGCATATTTGTGTTTCCTAGTCTCCTATGCCATAGCGTTGAGCTATCACCCATAGTTGCAAGACAAAGATTATCTTGAGGCTCATTTCCTAGTTTCATCACACATAAGCCATTTTTTCTAACTCCTCTACCTATGGTTTTACCGTCCTTAGTGATTTCATTATCATGCTCTGAGAATATGACCTTACACTTATTATCACATATTTTTCCTATTCTAAGCAAGTTAAAACCTAAGTTATCAACATGTTGCACGTTTGCTATAGTAAGCGGGTCATTAGAAACCGTACCGTTGCCGATGATTTTTCCGTTTAGGTTGCTCGCAAAAGTGACATTACCTCCGTCGTGTGCTTTGTATGTCGAGAAGAGGATTTTGTTTCCCATTTATATGATTAGAGCATCCACTATCTTTAATCTATTCATTTGGCTCCAAATAAACTCTTAAGCAAACCTATTTCAATGATACAACAACTCAAACATTTGGTCCTCAATATCTCATGGGTCTATAAGTGTTAGTATCACACATTCTAGCTATTTGATGTGATTGTTGCATGTAAGAAAATGGAGAACATAAACCCCAAGGCAGGAAGTGTCGGTGTTGACTAATGGTTTCTCTTGACTGCAAGGTAAGAAAACTAATATTATACTAGGTCTTCTGTATATAAAATGTATGTTGCCCTATTTAGAACAAATGTCAACATATAATGGAAAGCTACTTCAACACATTTACCAAATGGTTTAGTCAACATGGTTATGTTTTCTTATAAATTCATAAACATGAAGTATGCAATTAACTTGAAGTTACTATTGAGGCTAAGAGTCGGCATTCATAATTACTTAGTTATGTAAAGACATAAACATGAAGTCCTTTAATTGTTGAAAGACTTACAACATAAAGTAAGCCCTTAACTTGTTATGTCATCCTGTTAAGATATGTACATGAAGTCCTTGAGTTGATCGAAGACTTATAACTTATAGTAAGAAATCAAATGTTTATGTCTTCTTGTCAGGACATGCACATAAAGTCATTGACTTGATCAAAGACTTACAATATAAAGCATGCAATCATCTTGAAAATACTATTGATTCCATTTGGTTTGACTTAGTTGACAAGTATGTGATCTAAAGAGTATAAGTTCATCTAAAGAATTATGAGAGTGTCTCACAATATCAATCCTTATGGAATAACACAATGTTGTGGTATATCCAACATGGAAAACCAACTCTATTGATATTGTTTGATAATTGATTACTTTAACTACTTTATCTCCAAAACTATCAAGGTTAGAAAATTGAGTATTTCGTGTATATACTCAATATGACTTCAACCTAGAAGGTAACTAAAACACCATCAAGTTATGGAAGGGGATGACTCCTATTAAGTATTGATTTAAGTTCTGAATTGTTAAAATTACGTGAAGCATGTTATTAACAAACTAGAGTCGAGAACTGTCAATGTATTTTGTAAATCCCAAAAGAGAATATTTTTTTGTTGCTCAAAATGCTAAGTATTTGGAGAATAGTCTTTTCTTACAAGAATCAAGTGGTAGCATCTGTAGATCTTGAAGAGATTCAAGAACAAAATACAAAACCTTCTAAATACACTAGTGAATGTTACATTGATGCTGAACTTGCCATGTTGAACTACATATTGATGTAACTCTCATTCATAGATCCGCAAAGATACCTCAAGTACCTAAGTGATATGTTTGTATATCAATGTTAAGGAACATAAGTTAGATGATTGTAGTGAACCTGTTGACTAAAGAGAAACATTGTTGAATCTTGAATCTAATGAATAGATCTAGACTATGAATGTAAAGATTCATACCATAAAGATAATCATTTTTAGAACTTGATTAATCCTTCACTGAATGGTTAGACGTGAGGTGAAAATAGGTGTTTTAGGAGAAGACACATATGGAAAAAATTGTACATACACTTAATGCATGCCTTAGGATAGGAGTTTTTCCTTATACTTAAGCAATTGACTGCGATTAAAACTTCCTAGGTTGTCATTGATTGTACAATAATTGACGAACAGCCTTCGATGGTGATCGAAGGGTATGAAGGTGATATGCTTGCGCCAAACTTGTAGCCAATCTGCAATAAGAAATAGTAGACACTTCGTTAAGTGATTGCGCAGGGTTGGGCCCGCGAACCACCTCCGCGTGAGAGTAAGTATGTGATATGTGTTGTAAATAATATGGAGTATGTGAAATCGTGTTGAGTGAACATACCATTGAAATGACTCGTCCAACCTATTTATTGATGAGAAAATAAGCTTGGAGAGTGTTAGCACACGTTTTCGAGATCATGGGGCGCCCCATGATTTGTGGTAACCGCTAGGGCTTCATCCCACTATCTTTGTCTTGGCGGGAAGCTAAGGAAATAGTGGAACGTGGGGAAGACCAAGTCAAGGTTCTCCTTTGTCTTGGTGCCTTCAAGAGAAGACTCTGGCGGCATAGGCCTTGGTGGCGAAGTTCCCAACCGGTAACCATATCAATGATGAATGATTTTACGCCACCAATGACTTATGAAGAAAGACTTGGGTCTTCGTAATGCAAATTCGACCGAGGTCGAAGGGGTCCTTCGACCGATCGGAGGGTACGTCATCAAGCCCCAGGTCGAAAGTGATATGTACGAACAAGAAATATTGCTTACAACTCAGAAATAGAAATGAAACCTCCCCTTCGTCACAAAAAATGAACGAAGATGAAAAGTCTAGCAACTATTGACCGTAATTAATGCTTGTATTTATCCTAACTACCCCTTTCCTCGGTAAAATAAAACGTCATTTCAAAATTTAAAAAAGGGTTTGAAATCCGGAGGTAAGGGATAACTTAGGACACGTGTAGGGCCGAGATTTAACATATGTGAGGGTATTTAAAGTTAAAAACAGTAAAACCCTAACACCATTTTATCTCACGCCCAATTTTTCACCTACTAAATCCTCTTCCGATCAGGCTTTCGAACAAACAGGTAAAGTATTCCTTCGTATCTGTTACGTTTTCAAATACTTTATTGTCGATTTAGAAGGATCAATGTCTACAAATAAGAAATTTGTAATCAAACAACAAGGTTGCACCTTGACTAGGGAGGAGCTCAAAGCGTTCCTCACCGATTATCCAATTCCCAAAGAGCATAAAATCATGTTACCTGGTAAAAATCAAGGTGTTTTTTATGCCCCAGAAAACTATGTAGGCTTATACACCCATGCTTTCACCACCTCCAACCTTAGGATACCATTGCACCCTTTTATCTTAGAACTCCTCCAGTACTATGAAGTACACATATCTAGGTTTAACCCTTTTGGCCTAGCCAAGCTTACGACATATATTGTGATGTGTAAAGCTTATGGGTTTGAACCATCGCTAACTGTGCTTAGAGGGTTTCTGAAATTATACCCTGGAGGAGATTGGTTGACATTGGCTAAGAGGGGTGAAAGGGATGTGCCCATTCTCATAGATAGGCCTTTTACAAACATCAGGAACTGGAAAGAAAAGTTCTTTTACATCCAAAGTACCATTATCCCTCTAACTTTCCCTGCTTTGTTAAACCCAGAATTTCAATATGATGAAAAAAGGTTCAACGATCCCTTGCCCTATACTGTGAGGAGGAATCCTTTGTATCGTTTGGCTCGCCATCCGGTGATTGCCAAACATTTCCTAAGCCAATTCTTTTCATGGTGGTCTTCTTTGAAAGCTAGGAGGATCTCCTTTGGTTCCGAGATTATTTGTGATGGAGAAAGTATGTATTTTTGATTAAAATAAGAGATAAAACTTATCTTTCGATATTCATCTTATTTGTTCCTTTTGCGAAATGTCATTCGAAACTTTGTGGTTCTTTGGTGGTGCAAAGGAGGTCAGCTTCATTCTAAAGGATCCCCAGGAGACGAGATATGGTGTGAGCTCTCCTTCAGTGTCGGTAAACAACAATGATGTGGCTGCTCAGCCCATCGAACCTGTTTCCTCTGCTCCTACTTCAAAGGAACCCATAGATGTTGAAGACCAGCTTGTGGAGAATGTTGCAGACTCTGATGAACCAGTCTCAGAAGGACAGTGGGCCATCATAGGACCCTCCGGCATTGGTAAGAGAGTCCAAAGCAAGAAAGGTTCCAGTGCAAAAGCTACTAAATCTGCATCGAAGAGGAAGCTTATCCGCCTACTCCTCCTCTCGAACTACCCAACAAAAGAGTGCCTGTGGTAAGGTGTGGTGTTTCCCACCATCGAAGGGCCCAATGAGATGATATCCATGGTAAGGTTTCTTTCTGTTACAAAGAATGAGATATAAGTAATAATATATTAACAAGTTTACATATGTTGTAGGACTTCCTGATAAGAAGGAGCTTTCCTCTCCCTTAGCTTGTCATCTGCTTGTAGAGCGTGTGACCCTACCCAGCTGGAAGGGGGTGATGGACAACATGTCCATGGAAAGGCTCTGCGATCTTCATGATAAGAGTTATGTCAGACAATGCATGTTGGACAACCAGCTTAATACTAGGACAAAGGAGCTTCTCCGTGCTATCACCAAGGCTCGAGAAGAAATGGATGTCATGCTTGCCATGGAGAAGGCTAGGGATAAGAAGTATGCAGACCTGGAGAAAAAATATGAAGATACACTGGAGGACTTTGACAAGAACCCCTTGGTGCAAGATCTCGAGTGATGTGGAAAAGCTCAAAGGTCAATCGGCAAGAAGCGGTGAATGCAAACAAGCTAACTCTCAAGGCTCGAAGGTCATAGGCTACAAAGAGCAAATATCCATTCTTTCATCCAAGTGTGGAGGCACGGAAGAAAGAGAGCTAAGTTGGTGGACCAGAGATCAAGCTCGGGGAGAAGGTAGATGGGTTAAACCTTCGGTTGAAGATGCTTAAGAAGGATAGGGTGGACTTGGTAACAAAGTCATCCCTACATCGCCATGGAACTTTACCATAGTGATGATGTGGGGATTGTGATTGGGAATCGGTGAATGCGGCCATATTTCATGGCAAGTGTACCACTTTGGAGGAGATAGCTGCGACAGAGGAACCAGTGAAGCTGGAAAAAGTTTCATACTACAGGGCAACTCATGAGAAGGAGTATGATGATGAAGGCAATGCCTTAACCGCTTCAGAGTTCCCTTTCCTTGCCAAAGTGTCGAAGGACCCATCGGCCTCTATTGAGGACCCTGCTGGCCAAGAAGCCAAGGAAAGTCCACCTCCATCCCTTCAAGAAGACTCCATCTCCCAAGGTTCCATCCCCAGGTTCAGCTGATCCGACCCATTCCAAAGTTTGATGAAGGCTACCATGTGGTAGTTTTGATCCCCAGGGTGGTATGTACCCTGTTTTAAAACAATTTGTCTATGTCCCTTTCCAGGCTATATGCTTGATGAAACAATTAACATTTGGTGTGTGTGGTATAGGCTTCGGCCTAAGACAATGTTTTGTTTGTTTGGATCGTTAAGGCTACGGCCTGTTTAGACTAGTTAAACTAGTCATTAATTAATATCTACATCAAAGCCACTAGGGCTTGTATTTTGCCATGTGTGATTCTTCTCCTTACATTTTACTTGTGCGTAAAAAAAATTTACAACCTAAGGGGTATGGTAGATGCATAGCCTCATTGTGTGTAATTACTTCACCAAGAATATAGCAATCGTATAATTTGACTGCTGACAGAGGGTTGCGACCCACTCCACTCCATCTTGATCCTTTGGGCAGCGAAAGGCTTAAAATACCTTAAGGCCATATAGGAAAGTTAATGTGAAGTTGAGATGGATGTTATGCATATGAGCAAGACGTGTTGTTAGTCTTTGTACATCCCTTCGACATTGAAACTTATAAAAGCGACTTGGTGGACAAATCTTTGTTGTATTGAACGAAACAAGAGATTTGAGAGAAATGCGTTATATCATTAAGTGGGTAGGGAGGATTACATCATTTTAAGAAATGAATACTAGATGCCTACCATTAATGCTTCTTTCCCCAAGTGAGAAGAATGCAAATACATTGATTGAAAGCAAATTAAAAATGTCCTTGGACATTGTAAGTTTCATACGTAGAACTTACGAAGGGTAGTGCCATTCCAAGTTCTATCAATAGCGTCTCCATCCAAGGTTTCCAGCTTGTAGGCTCCGTTGCCATATGCTTCCTTAACAACGTAGGGCCCTTCCCATGTAGGCCCTAGTTTACCCTGGTACTCAGCTTTACTTGCACTGTTGAGTCGGAGGACGTATTCCCCTGGCTTGAAGGTCGAAGGCCGAACCCTGTTGTTGTAGTACCTTTCAATCTTTTGCTTATGGATAGCCTCCCTGATTGAGGCTATTTCCCTTCGTTCTTCGAGTAGGTCTAGGTTGCTACGGAGTCTTTCTTCATTGTCTGCTGCTTCGAAGTTCATGACCCTTCTGTTTTGACACTTACTTAGAAGGATGACGGCTTCCGTGCCATATGTCAAGCTAAAAGGTGTTTCCCATGACTTGACTTTGTGTGTGTTCTGTGAGCCCAGTACTTGAGGTAGTTCATCTACCCAACCGTGGTGATTGTATCCCACCTTTGTTCAATGCCTTAGATGATGTCCTCGTTAGTAACCTCCACTTGCCGTTACCACGAGGATGGTAAGCGGATGTGAAAGATTGTTTTATGTTAAGCCTCTGCAAAACACTGGAAATACCCCTTAGGAAAACTGCTTCCCATTATCTGAGATGATGATGTGGGGTACTCCAAACCGGCAGATAATGTGTTCCCATACAAACTTTTCCATGTGCCTTCCTGTGATGGATGCCAAAGGCTTAGCTTCCACCCATTTCGTGAAGTAGTCGATGGCTACGACCAAGAACTTTACTCCTCCTGGAGCAATTGGTAGAGGGCCTACGATGTCTATTCCCCATTGGCTGAAAGGCCATGCGGACGTTACAGAGGTCATATCTTGTTTTGGTAGCCTTGGCACCCTTGAGTGAACTTGACAGGCTTCACACTTCTGGATGATTTCTACTGCGTCCCTGTGCATCGAAGGCCAATAATATCCGATCCTCATGATTTTCGAAACAACGGAACGAGGTCCTGCGTGAAGCCCGCACGAGCCTTCGTGCACTTCTTGAATGATGTTGGCGGCTTGCCTAGGTCCCACACAACGAAGCCATGGAGACAAAAAGGACCTTCGATATAGGTAGTTCCCCATGATTCTGTACTGTGGTGCTTTGATGCGGACTTTTCGAGCTAATTTCTGATCCTCATGCAAAGATACCACTTATTAGATATTCTCTAATTGAGTCATCCAATTTGAGTCTTCCTCCGATATTACGTCCGACACCTCCTTTCGGACGATGGACCCGTCTCGCCAACACTTGACCGTAACCTCCTTAGTTAAATGAGCAAATGCCATTGATGCCGGTTGCTAAGTGCATCCGCTTTCTTGTTTTGGTTTCTTGAACATGCTCTATGTTGTAGGATGTAAACCCTTCGAGCATCTCCTTGGCTTTTTCCAAGTATTACTTGATCACAGGTTGTCTCGCTTTGTAGGAGCTTTTTATCTGATTAGCCAACAGTTGTGAGTCAACGAAAATATCCAAGTCTTCTACCTCCATGTCATTAGCCAGTCGGAGGCCTACTAGCAAGGCTTCGTACTCCGCTTCATTGTTAGTAGCATCGAATTCAAAACGGAGTGCATAGGTATACTCCTTCCCTTCAGGATCAACAAGCAATAAACCTGCGCCAGAACTGTCAGAGCTGGAGGCTCCATCGGTGTAAAGTTTTCATCCTTCGACCGTTTTAACAGGCTTCTTGTCAGCAGCCTTTGTGTCCTGCTTCGGTTCGGAAGGTGTTTCGGCTAAGAAGTCTGCCAATATTTTCCCTTTGACCGAGTTTCTACCCTTGTATTCAATTTCGTGTTCTCTAGCTCGATGGCCCACTTAGCTATCCTTCCGATTTCTCCGGCTTTGAAAGTATCATTTAATAGGCTTGTCGGTGAGTACGGTTATGGGATGAGCTTGGAAGTACCTTCAAGGCGCCTCGTAGCATGGACCAAAGCCAAGATTAGCTTCTCCAATATTTGGATAATTTAGCTCGACTCCCTGTAGAACCCTCGCTAACGAAATAGATAGGGATTTGCTTCCTCTCCCTTTCGCCAATAACACAAGATGATGCTTTCAAGGAGGTCGCGATGTACATAAACAACACCTCGCCTTTGATTGGGCGGTAAGTGTAGGTAGAATAGCCATGAACTCCTTGAGCTTTTGAAAGGCAACACGCATCTGCGCTCCATCGGAACGTCTTCTTATCCGTGCATCCTTTGAGTGTCTTGAAAATGGCAAAGATCTATCTCGCACCCTTCGATAAGAATCATTGAGGGGTGCTAGCTTTCGTTCGGACTTTGCACTTCCTTTAGGGACTTAGGAGGTTGCAAGTCCGTGATGGCCTTAACCTTGAAGGATTGGCCTTAATACATTGCTTGGTGATCGGATGTCCCAAAATTGTCCTTCTTCCACACCGAAGGAACATTTCTTGGGGTTTAACTTCATGTTGATGGCGAAGTCGGTCGAAGGTTTCCTTGATGTCGGAGAGCATATCCTCCTCCGTTCTACTCTTGATAACCATATCGTCTACGTACGCTTCAAGATTCCTACCTATCTACTTGTGGAAGGCTTTGTCCACTAAACGTTGGTAGGTAGCACATGCATTTTTCAAACCAAAAGGCATCTTTTTGTAACAATAAATGCCCTTTTCTTGTAAAAAAGGCTGTCTTTTCTTCGTCCTCTTCCGCCATTTGTATCTGATGGTAACCCTTATAAGCGTCCAGAAAACATTTCGGCCTAAACCCCGACAAGGATTCTACTTTCCAATCGATTTTTGGTAGAGGATATAGATCCTTCGGACGAGCTTTGTTGATATCTGTGAAGTCTACACACATCCGCCACCCTCCGTCATGCTTGACCATCACCGGATTGGCTACCGGGTTTGATACTTCACCTCCTTGAGTATGCATCTCGCCACGAGCTCATCCACTTTTTGCATGTTGCGGCATTTCTTTCAGAGCCGAGCTTCGACGCTTTTGCTTGATAGGTTCAATGTGTTTGAACTCATTAAGCTTGTGTTCGATCGAAGGGCTTTCCATCTATGGTGAGAGTTAAGGGACCCCGTCATGTCATAGTAGGTCCATGCGAAGACATCCGCATTAGCCCGTAGTACCTTTTCCAATTCGACTTTAAAAGAGGTAGGAGTCGCTTTCCAATTACCACCGTCGATCGGGGTAGAGATCGTTTACTACAATACGTTCTTGACATCGAGACGGTGAGAACATCTTTCGGAGGCTCTTCCAAGACTGTTTGACCCTTTTGCCTGCTTCCGTAGGCTTCTTCATGTTGTAGCTGGAGAAAACTGTTCCAATATCGAATGATGTTTGGAATTTGACTGCGGCATGTATAGTGGAGACAACGATGCCCATCTTCTGCATTGTTGTTCTCCCTATCAACAGGTTATAGGGAGATTCAGACCTTACAATCGTGAATACCAGGGTTTCCGTTCTTTTTAGCTTTCCTTCTCCAATCGAAACCTCTATAGGGACTTCTCCCAAGGGCCATGAGTGTTCCCCTGAGAACCCTACCAAGGGTACCTTCGAATCTACTCTCTTCGACCTTATCGAAGGCTTGAGCTTTAGAAAACAATGTTCGTAGATCACTTCGCAAGAGCTACCACAGTCTAGGTAGGCTCTGTTTACTTCTTTGTTGGAGATCAAGACTTTGATGACCACGGGGTCATTTGAGAGAACTTTGCCTGTGATCGAAGGAAAGGTGACATCTCCTACTCCGCATAATGCTTCCTCCGCTGCTTTCCTTTTTAAACCAGAATCATCCCTGTATACCATGAGGATGGGTGCTTTGACAGGTGTGGTGTCTTTCCCCAACTGTGTGTCGGAGACCTTTTCTTTACCTTTCTTTATGCCCTTCACCAAATGTCCCAATTGGCCGGACTTCACGGCCTCTTCTATCTGTTTCTTGAGCTCTCTGCAATTGTTGGTGTCGTGCCCATAATCGTCATGGAAATAGCAGTATTTGGAAGTATCCCTGGTCCTTCCCTGCTTGCCAAACGAGGAGGAGGATCAAAGGCCTTCGCAGCCTTTTCCGTAGCAAGTATCTCCCTTGGAGATTTAGACAGATTAGCCAAGAGCCCGTGGTTGATGTTTTTGTGGTAGGGCGTAAACCTGTCCCTGCCTTTGTGTCTGTTCTTTGACCCTTCCCACGAAGGATGCTTCGGGGCTTTGCTGTGACTTTCTTTATTTTCGACCGGAGCCCGTTGGTAGAAACTTCTTTGGCTTCGATCTAGGTGTAAGCCTTCTCCACTAAGCCCTTATAGGTTGCAGGAAGGTCAGTGGAGAGGAATTCCACCAGACTTCTGTTCCGTAGGCCATGCAAGAAACCTGAGATGCGTTGGTCTTCGTGCAGACCCAGTATCTGTAAGGTGTCATCAGTATATCTGGTAATGAAAGCCATGGTGCTCTCGTTTTCCTTCTGCTTGATGTTGTGCACTGTTAGGTGCGTTCTTGTAAACTTTTTCTGCTGGCTGAAGTGCGATCTAAATTTGGCCTTGAGACCATCAAAATTCACAATGCTACCTGGTTTTTGCCCATTCCACCATATACGAGTAGAGTCTCGAAGGGTGTATGTAAACATATGGCAAGCAACGGGCATGACCCATTTCTCGCATTCGATAGCCCTTCGAGCGGTGTAAAAGTTATCGGGTCCCCTTCCCATCATAAGTACCAATATGCGGGCATTTCCAACCCATCGGGCAAAGGGTAATCTTCTATCCATCTTACGAAGGGTGTTGTGGAACCCATGGGCTCGAATAAAGGCATTTATAAGGTGGAATGTAGGTAGTGCAACATTATACGGGTTATGATTTGGAGGCATTCCAACAGGTTTTGGTTAACATATTGAGGGTAGCGGTAGGTATATAAGGTGGGTGACTTAGGCAGTCTGAAGGGTATACCATAGGTTGCCCGTAGGGCATGCTTCCGTATGGTTGAGTAAAACTAGGGTTGCTAGCACGCCCATTAGGTGGGGATAGACCCGCGAGGGTAAGATTGAGCCTGAAAAGGAGGGTACATACCATGAGGAGGAAGATTTCCTCCCCATTCATTTGAGATGGATTGCCTTCTACGCCGGATGCGTGAGAAGGCTGCAACAGAACCCCTGCCTCATTTCTCCCCAGATGGGCCGCCAATAGTGGTGGCAAGTTAACCTCCGTAGTCTCCCTTCGATGACTCCTTCCATTGGAGCCTTCCATTGTCCCTTCCCTTCTCGTCGGAGCCCTCTCCGGAACATCTTCAAAACCAACCGACCTTCCACTCGGCCTTCGACTGCTCGGAGACCCGATCCTCAGCACTGAGCGTGTAGCCCCAGGAGCCAAAGGCCTAGCCTCCATTTCCAACTCTTCGTCATACTCATCGCTTGAGTATTCCAACTCCCTTCGCATCTCCACATTCCGAGCTTGCCTCCTTCGAGCCCTCAGTAAAGATTCTAGTGCTTCGATGTTAGCTTCGACAAATATTGGGTGACCGACACGGTTCAAGGTTAGCCGAGGTTGAAGCATGGTTGTTGGGAGTTATTTGAGGTGAGATCGTGTGGTAAAGGTGGATGCGGTTATATTGGGAAGGTTGTTAGGATCATTGATCGGGATTGGTGTCAAGGTCGAGAAACCCGGAGGGTGTATCCTCTCTTCCTCGATTCATGCCGTAAAACTAGCGGCGTGATTATTGGGTATAAGTTTGGAATAACGAGACCAATAGTAGCGGGTCCCACGGATGGCGCCATTGATTGTACAATAATTCAGACGACCGGGCCTTCGATGGTGATCGAAGGGTATGAGGGTGATATGCTTGCGCCAAACTTGTAGCTAATCGCAATAAGAAATAGTAGACACTTCGTTAAGTGATTGCGCAGGGGTTGGGCCCTGCGAACCACCTCCGGCGTGAGAGTAAGTATGTGATATGTGTTGTAAATAATATGGAGTATGTGAAATACTGTGTTGAGTGAACATACCATTGAAATGACTCATCCAACCTATTTATAGATGAGAAAATAAGCTTGGAGAGTGTTAGCACACGTTTCGGAGATCATGGGGGCGTCCCATGATTTGTGGTAACCGCTAGGGCTTCATCCCCACTATCTCTGTCTTGGCGAGGAAGCTAAGGAAATAGTGGGAACGTGAGGGAATACCAAGTCAAGGTTCTCCTTTGTCTTGGTGCCAGAGAAGACTCAGAAGGACTTGTCATGAATTCCATTGGTAACCATGTCAATGATGAATGATTTTATGCCACCACCGACTTATGAAGAAAGACTTGGGTCTTCATAATGCAATTCGATCGAGGTAAGGGGGTCCTTGACTGATATCAATCATGAATGATTTTTATATACACGTGAATGAAGGAGGGGTTAAGTTTGATTTTTATCAAACTTGTGTACTTATGGATAATTGCAAGGAATTCCAAATGTATTGTAAATGTTCCATGATATCCTAAAAATATCAAGGCAACATAAAGGGATTCATAACATTCCTCTAACCCCTAAATGTTCCTCTCCCCTCTCCTCTCGTTTGATCGACCACAACTCAAAGGGTCAAAACCCTTTGAGTCGATTCTAATCGGCCAAAGCCGATTACGAAGTATACTTGTTACCCACTTTCGTAGTCTCTTACTTTCATAGGTTCGTAGCCCTAGTTCTACCTGTGCGGTACTGGTGGATACCTAAGGCAACTCAAGTGATGATTCTCCCAAAGAAACTCTAAAGAAGTCGAATCATGCATCAAGTAGATCAAGAAGGCGATTACGTGCAAGACAAGAAGGTCTAGGAGCTTACGTTATTGAAGGATCAAGTAAGTAACCCTAAACACCATTTATACAAGTTAGATTAGATATATCAATGATTAAGAGATTTGTCTATCAAAGGTTTGGTATGCATGACCTTTATGTGTTTACTTTCTACTGTGCATGTTTTATAGGTCATGCGAGTGACCACCAATACCTTACAATATCTTCCACATTTAATATCACATTAAAGAAGAGCATTACTCTCAATTGAACTCGTTATTGTCCCTAATAGTTCTGAGACTCAGAGTGCACTTAACTCTAACATTTGTTTGAGTCAGTCTCATGAGAGAGCTACACCTCATTGTCATTCAGCTAAGTGTTTATGTATAAGAATTTTTTTAATTCTTTGATTCATTTTAATAAGAATAATACTTTAAAAAGTTTATCATTATGTCATTGCTTTAAATACTTTTATTCATTGTTTTACTTAAACTATCATGGATTAGGGAACTACACGGTTATCATGTCAGTAACGTGTAACACGGGCTCCAAGTCCTTGAAACCAAGATCATTGATAGGTGTTCATTGTTTATTTGAATGTGAAAGACTGTCCTGCAACGCTGCATTATGTTTAATCTTAGCATCTGGATTTCAGTTTTATAGGTGCATCATGTGGGAAAGAGATAAGTGGTTAAAAATCTCACGCTTCATTAAAATTGAAAAGATAACTATTATCTATACTATATAAGCTATATATCCATCAAGATTTATCCATATGCATATTGTTAGGTGTTTTCTTGTTAAGTTGCAAGTTGCTTACTTGTTTTTCATAGAACAAAACAAAATGTAAACAGTCTAAGTTATCATTTTGTTAAAAATTGAATAATCATTTTGAGACGAAAAATAGAGTTCCCTAAATTTTGGTCAAATTTTTACAATTTAAGTGTCTTCTAAAAGAATGTATCTTAACTCGACGATAAATTTTTTTTAAGTATTTCTAGTCTCTAAATGCCTATGTTGGGCCGTTGTCACATTTTAAGCAAACTGCTGTGTGATATACTTCAGATATACATGCTATATGTCGTTTTTAGTATTACTTACATAATGTCTGCAACACTTTAAGTTAACAAAACATTCCCAGACTATCAATTTCGTTTAAGGATTGGTGACCAAAGGTTTACAGGATTTCTGAGGTAAATAGAGGTGCGTTTTGAAACTCATAATGTAAAATCATACAATCAGGTCTTAATAAGAACTATTGCGCACAAACCGAAAGCATATATAGGTATGAGATATCCTGAGTTGCGCCCTATAGCTGTGAGCACGCTTGTCACAGCACCGCCTTCGTGGCACTATTGATGATTTTGGGATATGCTCCTCTGCATACCATACAACAAAAACATTGACAAAAAAAATCAACTCCATTTTCCAAAGAAGTACTAGCATATGTCAAATTAAGTTTACAACAGTTTTAGATACCTCTTTTAAGGCGCTTTCGATTATCTTCTTGAGATTAAGTGCCTTCCAATCATCAGGTTTAACCTGTAAAAGTCAATGTTTTGCAAGTGCATTGAGTAAAGAATGTAGCAAGCTAAATATATGAACTCTGTAAGTCAAATATGATCACAAAACTTTGTGGAAAAGAATACGAAATAGAAGAAGGTTTATGAGGTGTTTTGCAAACTACCTCCAAGCACTTATCAACATAGTTGGCGCTCTCTGAGTATTCACCACATCTAAAATGCGCAACTGCAAATAAAAACATCCAATTTTTCTTTTGCTTGAGGTCCCAACTATGGCTGTTCAATGCAGCTGCCACAACCAAGTGAAATAAGAGATGATTTGGGTAAAAGGTAAAATAACAACCAGAAAGCGTAGAGAAAAGTGTCAGTGAAATTTACATAGAAGCTTTTTCCCACGCGGTACATCTTCAGGTCGTTTTGAGTGAACAAGAGCCCGTATATATGGATAACAAATCTCAAGCCTTTTTTCATTATTAGCAGACTTATACTCGGAGTCCAATTGCTGTAACCAAAAAAATGGAAATTAAAAATAATTTCAGTATGTCATTAATAGCAGGAGGAAGATTAATAGGGTGAAATCATGCTTCTGTGTCATAAGTTTTAGACCACTTATTTGTACAAGCTTTAAAATCTTGACGCCTCAAAGGAATTCTTGAGGTTCTTAATGGAGCGGCGATGACTAACTATAAGTAACCCAATCCTTGGAGAACGTGTACTTTTTCTGTTAATAAATTAGTGATCGTGTGTAGTGCCGTCTCGTGGATTTCAATGGCCCCGTGCCATTACTACAAAGAGGCCCTTAGACACACATATAATATACATATGTATAAGTAGTGCATGAATTAATTAAGCTCGAGTCTCATATTGTGTTCATATATATAATAGAAGTGCATGAAATTTGGTGACCCTCGTCAGCGGTGGCCCTATGCAATCGCACATCTTGCACTCCCTAAAGCCGTACGATCGTGTGTTGTGTTGTGTTTCTAAGGGAGCTAAAAAGAGATTCTTGTCACATAGCATGTAGCACAAGGAGAAATTAAAAGCAAAAAGAGTCACCCGAAATCTCATATATGCGATGGGAGTTACGGTGGGCACATCATAGGAAGTTATCATGCAAACTGGTTATCTTTTATAGTTCTAGTATTATGATTCTAGATTTGTAGCTAAGTAGAATCAAGAAACCGAAACACATTTTGATTGATAACTTCCTATGATGTACACAATGCTCGTCAAGGTGCTAATTACTAAAATCAAGACTAACGAGTCCTGCAACTTATTCTAACTCATTAATATAATTGTGTACACGACACGACGAGTGATTGAGTGAACACTTAATTTGTAAAGAAATTCGATAAGTTCATAATATTATTACCTTCTAATAGATAAAACTAAAACTTAGATTACAAGGAAAAGGAAAGTAGTTACATCAACAGTGGCAGCGTCGGTCCAAGGAAGAGAATCGTGGCGACTGAAGGTGCATAAGAAATCCACAAATGTCTCCATGGATTGATCTTAGTTTCAACAGTAAAGTAGGCTTAGGGTTGGAGTTCAATAATATTTACTATAAGAGTAAAAATTGTATGCCTTGTGAAATAAGTTTACTCAAAAAGGTAACGAAATTTTATGTTAGGAAAAGAAATAGAGAACGTAAATAAATTTGAAAGCAGTTTATAATTAGCATGTTGCTGTAAGTTATATATAGTAATTATTTATGTGATTTCTTGTATAAAATAGAAAAAAGCTATAAATGCTTAACGTACTTTTTAAAAAAATGTCATTATGCTCTATCTACTTCAGTTATTGTCAATATACATAACCGTTTTCATTTTATTTGGTTATTTGTGACGTGGATTTTATTTTTGCTTTTTTTAATTCCTTATTAACACACATGGATTTCCAACGTGTACACTTAGAAGTACCCAAATCCCCTATTAAACCCAGATAATCGATCCCCTTTTATTTGTAACAAAACCCTAATCCCTATCAAATACCATCACAATAATCCAAATCCCTATCAAATACCATCACAATGTCAACATCTCATCACAGACATCGTGTGCTACCTACTCACTGTAACTGCAAAAAACCACTTGCCAGACGAACTGCTTGGACTCCCAATAATCCAGGTCGAAGATTTCTTAATTGTCGTTCTTCAAACGTAAGTTTTGATGTCTTATAAAATAATTAACTTTTCCCCAAATTTGGTTAATTAGAGTTTCAAATATGATTTATTTTAATTTTTCGGATCCATGGTCAAAGGAATTGCAATGCCTTTTATTGGATTGATCGAGTTAAACAATCCATGGTACAAAGCTCGGTTGTTTGAGCTTTACAAAACTTGCATCGATGAAAGGGCAAATTATCTTGATCAAATAACATTCGGGATCAACTTGAGAGTTTGGAACATGAATTTGAAGTTTATCGAATGACATGGAGTTGCAGATACAAAACTTGAAGTTGGAACTTATCAAAAGCAAGAAAACTTGGTTATCTTGTTTGTGTTTCATGTGATGTTTTAGACTAGTGGTTCTTAGGTTGTAATGGAAAAAGTTTGTTCCTAGGTTATGTGTTTAGATGAACTGCTGTATTTTGTGTTTTGTAAGAACATGGTTGATGGTGTAATGTATCTTGTTGCAATGAAAGTGCAGTTTGTATTTGCAGTTGATATATTTGCATTGATAAAACCAAAATGGGTCAAAATGTGTCAAATAAACAATGAGAGACAGCAATGAATAAAGGAAAGATTGTGCATTAATAAAGATAAAGTAAGGGATATGTCCAAATGCATTGTTTACAAAATATGTGCCTATTTAGATAAAGGCACACCCATCCACATAACCCTTATGACATTCTATTACAAAAGCAAGGGTTTCAAATACTACTTAAGTTCTGATGAGAATCATTCATATAAACCTAAAACTAAAGCATTAATCAACGAGAGAATGCCTTGTCAGTGTTGAACCGATGCCAAACTCATCAAATTTAAATTTCTTGTCTTGGTTGGCAATTCTCTCATATCTACCTCTGTTCTTGTAGTAGATTCTTCCATAGGATGGTGTTTGACTTTTGGTTTTCTACCCTTTTTACCTTTGTACTTGTCCATCTTACGGTGCATCGGGTTCTTTTCCTTGTTATTTGGATTGTGCATAGCTGGATCTTGATGTGGAACTTGAGTACGTAACTTGGTGTTTTGGGTAGGAATAATTGGAACTTGATCGCAAGCTGTGTTGTTGGTGGGCCTTTCTGATATATAACTCGGATATTTGCCTTAATTTTTCATGTTCTTTCTCCTCGACCATGTCGGCAATCTATTGCTCCTCAAAGCTTGTAGATCCATATTGTATGCATGTTCTATTTGAATTAAATACAACAAATACAACATGGGTTAACAAATTCACTATTTTAATAAAATTACAAATATACTTAACAAATTGAATTTAAGTTACCTCTAGAGAGCTATAACACTCTTTATTGCTTGTTGAACCCGCAAACCTTGATTTCTCGATTCTTTCTTGTTACAGAAGTACTCCTCTCTTTCCTTTGTTACCATGTTTTGGTGTTGGGTGGTGCTTTGGTAATACATGGTCAAAAGTGTAAGAAGGCATCTGTCGGAAAAGTTTTCGGGTTGAGCATTTGTGTTGTCTTGGTTTGATTCTTGTTCACGATTTCTTGTGTTAGAAGACTCTCTATAGAAGTTATCGGGTTTTGGTCTTCTTTGGATTAGTACAGGTTTTCTTGTTGTGTCGACTGCTAACACTTGTGATGCATTACCTCTCTACTTTGCTTATTTCATGATCATTACAGGTGGGGTGTCTTATCCTTCTTTTCTTGGCCTACTAGGCATTTTCTCTCAATTGGTGGTAATGGTTTAGGAAAGTTAGAAGGCTTCCAATACTTAGAGCCAAGCACAGGTCTAATAGAATATTGGTAAGCCTCAAACCATTTAGTTTGAGAGTACCATTCACTAACACCTAACTCTGGTTCCATTTTCATATGCAGATAAGCTGCCATAGCATGCACACATGGTATCCCACTCAATTCCCACATTCTACAAACACATTTCTTTGTATGCAAATTTAAGCAGAATGCCTCATCTCCCTTCCTAACCTCAACCTCTAAAACCATTAATAATTTGCTAACCATTGCTTAAGTTGAGTGGGAGACTCAAACCTCATATCTAAAAAGGTTTACATTCATTCCAAAGTGCATGGGTTAAAAGTCGGATATTGAACACCCTTTTGGCCTTATACTTATTCTCTATTATATCATCCTCATGGTCATCAATCTCTAGCATATACCTACCATTTAAATTAGGTATCGGATCATCCATATAACCAATATATTTACCATTCCCAACTAATTTATTCAACTAAGGATCATCGGTAGAAAATTTTGGTATTTTGACATTTTCCTCACCTCTGTTTGAAAATCCACAATTTCCTTAACATCATCTAGGTTTTCTTGATTGTCATTATCAAAAAGTCACTATCATTATCGGACGGACAAATTATCATCTTTAACCATTTCCATAATATTATAACCACTATGCTCAAGTATATATGTTCATCTTACAATCATTTTCAAAGGTTGTTGTAACAAACTCATTTAAATGTTCATCTTTTTAGCTCTTTCAAACCTATATTTAGTGGGACACCGGTTTAATGTAGTAAAAGGACCGAGGTGTAAGAAGAACAAGTCTGCATATAAGTTTAAAAACTCACTAAATATTAGCCCTTCAAAAGCAATGTCTTCAACTACGATGATCCCTTCCGGATCTTGAAGTGGGTTACTCACGAAAAACCATCGTAATAAAGGTTGATGGTGAAATTAGCCATCTTTCACCAAATGCAAAATTAGGGTTCTGAGATAGAAATTAAGGGTTCAAAATTGAGCATTTACAAGACAAATTAACAACTATAAAATGATAAACACATGTTTATATTAACATACCTTCAAGTAATCGAAGCCAATTTTGACATATTTACGGATATGAAAATTAGGGTTTTGTGGGTGTTTATGATCGGCGGAAATGATAAGTGTAAGAGTTGACTTATGTCAACTACTTATATACCGATATTTTATTTTTGTTTATTCAAAATGCCATCTCAGTAATACCACATAAGCATTTTTTACATGGCATAAAAAATAAAAAAATGGGCAAAATTAGTAGCACAATAAAAATTTGATAAAACATAATAAAGTAAAATGACATTAAAATTAGTAGATAAAGCATAATGAATTTTTTTGGAAAGTATATTAAGCATTTATAGCTTTTTTCCTATAAAATATGTTAACTGTAATTTTATGGTAATTTCGTCTTTTACAAAACACTAAAATGACTTATCTTTCTTTTCTTTTTGGAACTTCATGTATTAAAATAAAACAAGCTAGCAAGGAGCTAGGAACAAAGATTTACAAGATGAGGAAAGAGCCTTAAATGGATCATTAAATCACTCAATCCAATTTAAACAAGCTAGCAAACTAACTTTAACTTATCTTTCTTAAATCTGTTACATGAGGAAATTAAGAAAGTCTTGCATACAAAATCACTCGATTGTTAACAAAGAAATTGTACTATTAGATACATTCGGTTGGTATCGTATCGAATGTGATCCACTTAAATGTTGAATATTGTTTTGGACATTTGTACAAAGATATTTGCTATGTTTCTTTGTCATACATTTTGACTTGTTATCTCAATATATTTGTAAGAGCTTTTGTAATAAGCGACATCTTCATACTCTTGGATAAGTCATACGTGTATCTAAACAATGATCCTCATGCTATCTCATAATGTACAAACTTGGTTGAAAGGTAAAAGGAGCAAGAAACCGGTATAAATATAATTTTGTTTTATGAATGTTTGGTAGATAGATGGAAATGTTTTAGAAGTGAAATTATGTTCTTTCATAAACCCAATTGGTAACCTACTATCAAATTTTATACTCATAATCATTTGATTTTAGCACAAACACAACCTAAAACCATTTTTTTAAGACATCAATTAAAAAACTAGCAAGGCCCTAGAAAGGAATTACAATAAGTTCATGCAAGAGGATATAGGATATGTAGTCCAATATATCCAATTGGGTACAAGATCCCTACTTCTATGACAAATCCAAGAATCCGAATAAACCATGATTTCATCCATGAGAGTATCCTTTCTTGGTGGTTTTAAATCAAAACAAACTCGATTCCTATACCTCCTAAAGAACCCAAAAAGTTGTTTGCAAAACCACATCAAAACACAACTTTACACAGTTGTTAATGTTGGAAATGTATATATTTATAAAACCGTGAATATCCGGATTCGAACTCGTGATCAAGGGATTGCACACATTAGCGAATGAGAATTAAAGTAGATAATTAATGTTAATGATTACGATTAATTATTACACAAAAGTCCGTCTAACGATCGTTAAGTATTTAACGGAAATGACTAACGACCGTTAAATGCTAAAAGGAGAGAATATATGGTGAACATCTTAAAAATGGAAAAGATTCGGGTTCCCCTTTTTCCTTCTCATTGTGGCCGGCCATAGGGGCTTTTCGAAGCCAAAACCCTAACTTTTTCTACAAGATATTGTGCCACTATATATACAAGTCTAGGGTTAAGGTTTATGTTAACTTTTGGGCATTGAATTAACCCTAGATCTCTCTTCTCCTCTCTTGCATACTTTCGGCCAAACCCCCATCCCATAGGGTGTTTGGTTTTGTTTTTCATTAAACAAAGGCTTGTGTTAGATTTAGCAATCGCTTTGATTCGCGGTTAATTCGTGTGTACAAAAATGTGGTAGTAAGACACTATTCTTACACCAATTGGTTTGAGTTGTAAAACGGTAAGGGACAAATCTTTAAACCACTTCATCTTCTTTGTGAAAGAGATCTAACCTAATTGCAAGAGGTACGTTACGCATTTATTTCAGTTAGTTAATTACTGTATTCTAAGTTTTCCGCTGTGTACTCTGTGATGTCTATATGGTTTTATTTGTTATCATATATCTTAAACTCAACAGTGGTATCAGAGCCTTGTATAACAAGTAATTAATTACTGAAACATATAAAACAAATAAATGGATTGTGTTATTAATTGTATGTGTAGATCTAGGGTTTGCAAAACCTAAACCCTAATTTTGGGGGGGCATATTTTTTGTGCCCTAATTAGGGTTTTGTAAACTTTTGTTTTTAATTGGATTAGAAAACCCTAGGTTGCATGCAATTTTATGTGTATTAAATTGCGTAACTCTTGATTAATTGCATTAATTATTAAGTGTGATTTATATCCATGATAAATACATGCATGTTTTGTCATGGATCTGCTTTTATTGTATGATTTACTTGGTTAAGTGATATACACTAAAGTTTTGATTGATCTAAAATTGGGGAAGACCTCAATCATTATTATTAAATCAATTATGTGTTATGTGGTATATGTTTTAATTTTGACTTACGCAATTGATGAATCGATGCATGTGGCTCACCTTGTACATTGCTGAAAACGGGTGAGAGTCTTAATTAGACATATACATATTGACAGATCTAGAATTGATTATTAATAGGATTTGTCAAAAGGTTTGCATGTGGCTATTTGATATGCATGGCTAATTGTTAAATTATGTATTCATTGTTTATATGTTTATTTTTTTTAAAATACTTGCTTGTTTGTTATGTGTAACAAGGGTATTTTTATAAGAAAAATAAACTGACATAAATAATGGTGAAATATGTGTTTTTAAGCATAGTAATCGTAATCGTTTAATTGATTGATTTTTTGCACAATAGTTAGAACGGCTCACCCATTAAGACAAATTGTGTGATGGGTACAAGGTTGGTACGCATTAAATTGTGACATTAAAGATGAGGGTATGTAATATGCTTCGCGCTGACCTAATTCTCTGCTCGTTTGTGCTTCTTAATGGAGCTACCAAGTATTCCTATGTGCATAAAATCTTAAGGGTGAATTGACCTTAGATTCTACGCGCCACTTTTGTGGTAATTATCCGAATAACTTGAGTCTTATGACTCATGCAGCAGTAAGGATATAGTGGTAATTAAAGGTAATTCTTTAATTGGTGTAACCAATACCTCGATTAAAGTTTGATGATGAAAGTTTAAACATTAAAACAAGGATAGGACTGTTTTAATAAAACCTTATGCTACGAAGATGAATGCATGACATCTTTATACATATTTGATTTGACAGCAAAAATCAAATTTATTACCCTTAATTTAAGTTGTATGCCATCCAATGAAAGCGAAACACCGAGATTACCATTTATTTGCGTGAGAGCGTGATTTAGATCGTAATCAAGGGTAAAATATCCACGTGACGTGAGCGGGCATGGATGATTTTGCGTTTCTTAAATTGGACAACTTAATTGAGTTTTGCCATGAGCGGCAACTCAAGACATAAGATGGGGATAAAACATGTTTACATGGCAATTGAAATTGGATAAATGTAAATCCCATAAATCTAGGAGTTGCAATTTGAAAATTGGCAATTGAGGTTCGACTCGTACCATTTTGAATACTTTTATTACTAGCAGATCAACTGATGTGATGAAAATATGTCAATTTGGATCCTAGTTTTCAATGAAAATTAAATGGTTATATATTTATGAACCATGGGTATTTAATTTTCTTGAAAAGGTTAATTATCGAAAATACTAAAATTGAATTTTGTAATTCTTTTATTGTATTAATGCAACATTTAACCGTAAGCGTGGTTTAGTCTTTTATTAGTAAATTGATCCATTACGCTTTCAAACAAATGTTTGATCGAGAATAATTTACCGAAAAGACAAACAAAGTCTCTTTTCCATGGGAGAAGAATGAGACTCAATCATATTCCTTTTTGGCTTTTCATGAATGAGAAAAGTATAATATGAACATTTGAATTGTCTAAATTCTAATGTAACTCATAGCAATGAATTGCGCATCTTATTTTCCATAAAGATTTCATTACCCTCATTTGGTGAATGAATCCTTTTGTAACAAACATGACGTTTGGTTAACTGGAAAACATATATATGAGTTACTAAAGTAGAAGCTAGACTATTTACCGCGAAAATTAGTAAAAGGCAAACTAGCATTTTATCTAGTTGTTTTGCTTTAACCTTTAAAGGTGCTACATACCATTATGGGCGTGGTAGGCCTGTTAAGGAAGAAATGCATACCCAATTTTTTGAGTTAATAACATTGATGGATAACTCATCATTCATAGAGTATAATACACCTTTTAGTACCTTAGTAATGATTACGTATGGTTCTTTAAAGGTGTAGGAAAGTAAAAAGCAAGCAAGTTGTTTTCACTGGTTATGAAACACTTACAATGTTGTCAAATTCAGTGGGAGCATTTGTGTTGCATTACTGAATAAGAAGTTGTTATAATGATTTCTAATTCAGTGGGAGTTGCAAGCTTTGTTTCATGTGTAGTAACCCAGATTATCTTCAAAGATAATTACTTTCCAATTGTAGACACGTATGTTTTTTTAAGGATAGTCATGTGCGTTTCCTTACTAAACAATATAGTCCTACATCTACTTGTTATATCTATGACACAAATCATATTAATCAAATAAACAAACGTTTGTCGTGTTGTTTATCTGCTACATGATGTTGTTACATGCACAAGTGGGAGAAATCTTAATTGTGTGCAAAGTACAACACATATAAATATGATTTAAATTGATTCTCTTGACCGCAAGGTAAGAGAGTAACATTCTAATAGGAATTATACATTTAAATATGTATGATTGCGCTATTAAAAACATGTGTCAAGATGATAACAAAGACTACTTTAAATATTTATGTCATTCGATATTTAAGAAACACTTGTAAATTACAATTTACGTTACGTGAGAACGTGAACTAGATTGTAGCCCAAGGTAAAATATCCACGTGTCGTGAGAACGAGCATGGATGATTTTGCAATTTCTTACATTGAACATTTCATGGAATGACATAATTAAATGAAGTAATCTAATACTACTTTGAATTTAAGTATTCGTTGAATGACTTAAATATATGTAGTAAATATTAACTTGAAATATTAATTGAAACCCGAAGTGGTGTTCATAATTATTTTAATTATAAATGTTTATGATTTTGTAAAGTCATAAACATGAAGTCTTTTAATACAAGACTTACAATATAAAGTAAGACGTTAACTTGCTACGTTTTAAAATATATGCATGAAGTCAATGAGTTGATCAATGACTTATAACGTATAGTGGGATTATAACTGATATGTCTTTTGACTTGGTCAAGAATATTTGTGTTATAATGCATGCAATTGACTTGGTAATTCTATTGTATCATTAATTTTTACTTTGTTGGTAAATAGGTAAGCCAAAGAGTAGATGGTTATCTTAAATATTGTTAGATTATCTTACAATATTAATTCTAATGAAATACCATAGTTTTATGGTATGTTCAGTTAGAAGAATCAAAATCTATTGGCATGTTTGATTTAAGATAACTATAGTTTCTTCCACATGTTATCAAGGTTAGTAGATTGCGTATAGATTGAATATACTCAATAAGACTCCAACCTAAAAGATTGATAAGACACCATTTGTTTATGGAATGTGATGAATCACATTAAGTCTTATAATGAAGTTCTGAATTTGTTAAATTACTTGTAAAGTGGATTGTAACAAACTAAAGTCAGGAACTGTCAATGTTTTTGTAATATCCCAAAAGAGAACAATGTATTGTTGCTCTACTTGCTAAACTATTTAAAGGTAATCTTTAAATTGTTAAAGGCAAGTGGGAGTTTTAGTTTAGATCTTGAAAGATTAAAGTTACAAATTACATAATCTTCTAAAATGCACTAGCAAATATCATGATGAGGCTAAACATGTAAATGATAGACCTCAATATGATGGAATTGTCATTCATAGATCCATAAGGATATCTCAGATATTTAATATACTGAGGATTGTATGTTACAGGATCATGGTAAGCCTGTTAATCATGATGATGAATTTACCAAATGTTGAATTGTGGTAAATCAATCATACTATGAATGTTGAGATGTTTTCCGTAAAGATAATCAATTTTAGATACTTGGTTTATCTAAATGAAGATGATTTTCTTCAAAGGATGAAAACCCTAGTGGTTTAAATTTTTGTGTAGAAATCATATGGACAATATTGTACACGTATTTAATGTATGTCTAGTGATAATAATATTAATCATACTTAAGCAATTAACTATGATTGAATATTCTTTCCTAGATACATTAAATAGAAGTATAAAGATTATAATTGTCATACTTAGTTTTATTGATATGAAATTTAGACAATGAATATCAAAACTTTTTGTTCTGGAATTACTTTTGCGAGGACGATAAGTAATGAAAAAGAGTTTTTAAGAATTCAAATAATCTTTAAATATGTACAGACTGCAAGAATCCATGAATGGATATATGCATGCATCTAGGTGATGATTCTTATGTTTAATATTAAATCCATGTTTGATTTAACAATTAAAATAAGATAGCTCATAAGTATTCCTGAAAGCTAATGGGAGTATTATTTTTTATTTTCTTAAATCTTATATGTTGTATGGGCAACTACATTCCACCTAAATTAAGTTTTAGTTGGGAATGAAACTTCGTTTGTAAGATTTAGAAATAAGACATACAACCTTGGAATATATGTTTCTTACTATAAACATATGCGGCAAATAAATGAGTCTAAAAGAACATGATGAATACATATCTTTGACAAGATAGAATATGAAAGAGATCTTCAAGTCTAACTTGAAGATTCATCATGTACATCATGTTGTGCATAAGATTGTTGTGTCATGCTTGATTACAAGATGATTTGACAACATTGAAAGTTGTTAGTGTAATAATATTTTAAAAGGAAATATGTTTGGATTTAGAATCACATTCCACACTCTGGAGATGCTCCTAGATTCTATGGATGAAAATATGACAATTGTTTCATAATTGTCATTGCCAACAAACTTGAGTTTTGGTAGGAACCAACATTACACTATAACTGTTCAAAGTTTACGGATGTTTAAAGAGCATATTGTTGTACACAATGATGCTGGTATAATTGAGATGACACTCAATTCTAGTCATGGTATACTTGATGATGACCATGTTGACTAGTTATGCTCAACTAAGAGCATAGTTGCATTATACATTAAAGAATAAAGAATACTTTAAACTTTAAAGTTTTGAAAGATGATTGTCATAAAAAGGTGGTTCAGGTTGTCACGCACCTTATGGAATGATATGACAATATCAAGATATGTGTAAACACCTACAAGAAATTAACTTATTGAATTCTTGAAATAAGTATTCTCAAAATTCCTATAGATCAAAGTTAGTTGAAATTATGCCCTGTCAACAAGTATGATTATCATGACTTAAGGCAAAAATTCATTAACTAAGAATTATCATGCGTTGATCTATTTAGTATTTGGATAAAGGATATTGTAAACATTATTATTCAAATGAAATAAAGTATTTTTGTTATGTTTATTATTCATTTATTATGATGTTATCTTATATTTGCATGTTTAAATCCTTGAATAACTTAAGTTATTCTAAATAGTCCGTTGTCAATCAATAACATGTGAATGATATTGAATTAAGACAAATCTGGGTATTAGTTAGAATATACTTGAAAGTATATTGATGCGTAGCATGACTAATTCGAGATGATATTCAATGAATTGAGTATAAGACTTATCCACCCACATGATGATACTTTATGGATCTTAGTCATAAAGTACATCATGAATATTATCCTCGACTTGAGATACCGAGATATGTCATGGATGTAGTGCATTTCGTGAAGCAATCTAACGTTATCGTGGCGGTAGTTATAAGGGTTGTTTTCGAAGTGTTGCAAAATTTATGAATTCTACTCGTAATTAAAACAGTTATTGTTTCCTTCAAATTTATTTTGAAGTATAATACTGTTGGGGCCCTCGTAGGGCTGTCAAGATGTTTGCATGGCCATGCCTAAGGTCTTCTGGAATATGTTCAGAAGAATTGGTAATCTTGATTAATCATATAAAGCGAGAAACAGAATAGTTAATTAAGAAATGAGTGAGATCCATATTATTATTAACATGTTATTAGAAACAAAAGGATGAATATGATGATGAATCATCAAAAGTGGTTTTTCTCCAGAAAACCATACACGAGTTGTACCAGGGGCATTGGCGTGTTGCTAGACGCTAACCAATGTCATTACACATTTTATAAACATGTCCAAGTGGGAGCTGTTGGAAATGTATATATTTATAAAACCGTGAATGTCCTGATTCGAACTTGTGACCAAGGGATTGCACACATTAGCGAATGAGAATTAAAGTAAATAGTTAATGTTAATGATTACGATTAATTATTACACAAAAGTCCGTCTAACGATCGTTAAGTATTTAACGGAAATGACTAACGACCGTTAAATATAAAAAGGAGAGAATATATGGTGAATATCTTAAAAATGAAAAAGATTTGGGTTCCCCTTTTTCGTTCTCATTGTGGCCGGCCATAGGGGGCTTTTCGAAGCCAAAACCCTAACTTTTCCTACACGATATTGTGCCACTATATATATACAGGTCTAGGGTTAAGGTTTATGGTTAACTTTTGTGCATTGAATTAACCCTAGATCTCTCTTCTCCTCTCTTGCATACTTTCGGCCGAACCCCCCTCCCATAGGGTGTTTTGGTTTTGTTTTTCATTAAACAAAGGCTTCTGTTAGATCTAGCAATCGCTTTTATTCGCGGTTAATTCGTGTGTACAAAACTGTGGTAGTAAGACACTATTCTTACACCAATTTGTTTGAATTGTAAAACGGTAAGGGACAACTCTTTAAACCACTTCATTTTCTTTGTGAAAGAGATCTAACCTGATTGCAAGAGGTACGTTACGCATTTATTTCAGTTAGCTAATTACTGTTATGATTCTAAGTCTTCCGTTGTGTACTCTGTAATGTCTATATGGTTTTATTTGTTATCATATATCTTAAACTCAACAGTTAAGACTCGTCGAGTCCGCCCAATTATTAGCATAAATCATTAGCATTGTTACCTAAAACCATTAGCATAAATCAAACGTAATACCAAACATTAAATGTGTACATATTAAAGGTTTAAGCAATAAGCAAAGTATAACATATACACATTAACATTGTTTCAGTTTATATGAGAAAGAAGGATTATAAAGAAAAATTGCTTGAACCTTTGGCGATAATCAGCTTCACTAATATGCATGTCGAAATCTAAAACAAGATGCGCCAATTTGCCTACAAACACATGATTATTGTTAGGAAATTTGATCACAGTAATCTGAGAGTCGTGTAAACACTTTCAGATTGAAGTATTTCGGTGGTTCTATCGAAATCTCAAATCGGATAAAACTTAGATTTAGAACGTGAATATGTTTTGTTATGTTATGAACAGAACCAGAATTCGAATATATGACCAAAAACAGATGGTCGGTTACAACTGCTATAGCAGTTATATTAACCGCCAAATCAATTAGATTTTAGGGTTAAAATGCCGGAAATTTTATTTTCTAGTGTGTTGGACCCTGCTACCAGGGGCGCTGCCCCCAGACCCCCGTCATTCGGGGCTTCGCCCCCAAATAATAATCATAATAACGCCAAACAAGTGTGCACTCAGCACAACCCCGACTTGTTGAACATTTATCATAATCACACATTGGTCAACTAAGTCAATCCATTACACTTAAATAATATCGATGATGCAAAATCACCAACAATTATGGCATAGTAATAAACAACACCCTTGAGCGCCCTATTTGGTTTCGTGTTGCCAAACGGGCAAAAAGTTCTAAAGTTGTCCATGATTGCAGGCTTGTCCTCTTCACAGGCAAAAAGTTGTCCTTAAGTGGAAATCCTAGAAAACAATACACCCAAATGATTAAAACATTGCCAACAATTCTTCAAGATTCTAACACTTTAAAGTTTAACACAAAATCTTTAATAAAACTGCAGCCAACGAATTTTGCAAAACGCACAAAAACAGTGTATTTTGTATCAATAAGTAATCTTGGTTCATTTTAGTAAAACAGAAAATGATCATTTTGTGTTACTCCCTGTCTCTTTGTCTCAAGCCGTTCATTCGTGCAATTTTTATTTTTATTAAAAAGGGCTTGTAGCTTGTAACAGGCTTATGGACATTTCATTCCATTCACTCGTAAGTGGTTACTATGAGCAAATTTTTGTTTAATTAGCTTGAAACAAAAATTGATTCATGTATAAATAACCTTCATGCGTGTACGGGACTTATGACTAGTTATCTTATGCTATACGTACATACCATAATTATCTTTTGTATCGACAAATTTGGGGTAGTATAATAGCTGTGAGCACGCTTGTCACAGCACCAGCCTTTGTGACACTATTGATGATTTTGCGATATGCTCCCTCTGCATACCACACAATAGAAGAAAATCAGTGACAAAAAAACAATCAACTCCATTTCCCAAAGAAGTACTAGCATATGTCAAAATAAGTTTGCAATCGCTTTGACATACCTCTTTAACACGCTCTTCAATTATCTTCTTGAGATTAAGTGCCTTCCAATCATCAGGCTTAATCTGTAAAATCAATGTTTCATAAGTGCATTGAGTACGCAGCAAGTATATGAACTCGGTAGGTCAAATATGATCACAAAATTTTGCAGAAAAAAGAATAAGCAATAGAAGAATGTTTATGGTATTTTGCAAACTGTTAGAAAGAATGATACCTCAAGCACTTGTCAACATAGTTGGCACTCTCTGAGTATTCACCACATCTAAAATGTGCAACAGCATATAGGTACAACCATTTTTCTTTTGCTTGAGGTCAACACTATGGTAGGTCAACGCAACTGCCACAAACAAGTAAAAAAGAGAGATTTGGGTAAATGATAAACAAATAGATAATAGAATAGCGTAGACCAAAAGTTTCACTTATAATTACATGAGAGCCTTCCTTTCCCACGGTGTACATCATGAGGCCGCTTTGAGTGAACAAGAGCCCGTATATAGGGATAACGAACTTCAAGTCTTTTTTCATAATAAGCAGCATCATACTCGGAGTCCCATTGCTGTAACAAAAATATATGAAAATGAAATATATCTTCAATTAGCAGGAGGGAGATTACTAGGGTAAACGGTGATTTTGCGGCATGAGTGTTAGACTAATTTATGTGCACACGCTCATATATCTTGACGCTTCAAGTGAAATATGTGGACCAAGTCACACCCTTGAGGTTCTTAATAGAGCGGTAATATCTAATAACTCTAAGTAACCCAATCCTTACGTACAAGATGCATGTGTATTATTTTTTTCGTTAATAAACGAGTGATCATGCGTTGTGCTGTGTTCTCTTTTTAAGAGGAACTATAAGGGTGATTACTGCGATTTAGCAAAGCCCGAGGAAGAAAGAAAGCAATATGAGTCACCAAGAATTCATATATAGGAAGATATCAAGCAAACTGGTAATCTTTCATAGTTCCAACTATTATAATTCTAGATGTGCAGCTAAGTAGTAAATCAAGAAATCGAGACACAAATTTGATTGATAACTTCCTATTATGTACACAAATACACAATGCTCGTCAAGTTCTAATTATTAGAATCATACTAATGAAACTCCAACCTAGCTTAACTCATTAATATGACTGATCACACACTCAACCAGCATATTTTATGTGCTTTGAATTGTCTACAGTGTGCCACCCTATTTATTGAGATACACAACGAGCGAGGTGAGCCCTTAGTAAAGCTAGAACCTCGATAAGTTAACCATACAGTTACCTTCTAATTGATAGAAACTTAGATTGCAAAGATAAAAGAGGAGTTACCTTGACAGTGGCAGTGTCGGTCCAAGGAAGAGAATGGTCGCGTGTGAAGCTGCCTAAGAAATCCACGAATGTCTCCATGGACTGAGTTCAGTTTTAGCAGTAAAGTAGGGTTAGAGAGGGAGATCAATAAATATTTACTGTAAGAAAAAAAGCTATGTGCCTTGTGAAATAAGTTTACCCAAATATCCTCATTTTTTCTTTTTAAAGGAAATAAAACTTTATGTTAGGAAAAAAAAAAGAGTAACTGAATAAAGTTTAAGGCTAATGAACTCAAAGTAACTTACTTTTTCTAAATCTTTTACATTTGGGCAGAGAAGCCTTGCATAAACAAAATCGATCAAATTTTGTCAATCGATAAATGATTTATCTAGCTTCCTACAAATCTTATTGAAAATGTGATAAAATTATTGGAGGGTGAAATTGTTGATCATTTGATTCATCCAAATGAAAATAAGACATTTTGAATTAGGAAAATTTATAGAAAGATAAATCATTTTCCCTAGTCGATAACATTCTTGCATCAAGCTAGGCTTTTCAAAAAAAAAAAAAAAAAAAAAAATCTCTTGTTAAGAAATTGTATTACAAGGGTACGTCGACTTGCTTTCATATCGAATAGTATTTTTCAATCATTTGTACAAAGATATTTGATATGTTTCTTTTCATACATGTGTAATTGTTATTTCATTAGATTGGTAAGAGCTTTTGTAATAAGCAAAGCATCTTATTCAATTGGATATGTCCAGTAGGTGTATCTAAACAATCATCCTCTATACTATCTCATATTGTTAAAAACCTGATCTCTGATTTAACCACTTTTTCGATATGAACTGTGATTGAAAGGTAAGAGAAACAAGGAATTGGTATGATTTTGTTATATAGATGTTTGGTTTATCGTTGGGAAGTATTTTAAGAATGAAATTTATACTTGTTTTAAACACAAAAGGGCAAGATCAGATAGGTGATTACACAAACACTAGTTAAAAACATTAGCATACATCGAACTTATTTTGAATACTCAAGCTATAATCAACATATAATGAACGAATCTTAAAGATTTATGCTATAACCAACGTATATTGTACACTCAACCAGCATAATTTACGTGCTTGGAATTGTCTACATTGTGCCACCCTATTTACCAAGATGCACAACGAATGAGCTATATATGCCCTTAGTAAAGCTAATCATCTAGTTACCTTCTAATCGATAAAAACTTAGATTACAAAGATAAAAGAGGAGTTACCTCAACAGTGGCAGCGTCAGTCCAAGTAAGAGAATGGTCGCCAGTGAAGCTGCTTAAGAAATCCACGAATGTCTCCATAGATTGATTGCAGTTTTAGCAGTAAATTAGGGTTACGGAGGGAGGTCAATAAATATTTACTATAAGAAATCCACCCTATGTACCTTGTGAAATAAGTTTCCCAACTTAGTTCATAATTTTTTTCAAAAATACAATAAGTTTACCAAATACCCTGTAGATGTAATAACCTAACATTATTATTTAAAAGAAAAAGGAAACAAAACTCTGTGTTAGGAGAAACTAGAGAAAGCGAATAAATTAATTAGTTGAAGGATAATGAACTCAATCAAAGATTATCTACGTTGAAAGTTAAAGATCGTGTTTATAACTTGCATATTATACGTGATGATTTAATTATAGAGTAAATTACATGGATGGTATCTGTGGTATGTCAAAAGTAACAACTTTCGTCCCTGAAAGTTTGAAATTGCACTGGTAGACGTAGTCCCTAAGTTGGTAAACAAATAACACCACCGATCCATTGGTTTAACGGGCGTTAAGTAAGTTAGTTATAATTTACACGTTAGCCCCTTTGGTTAAAGATCGTTGCATCGTATATCCTTAATAATAACGGTTGTTTATAATTTAAAGTTTGCATATGTTTTTATCCGTTTTCGTCAATTTTTATACATTTTCGTCCGTTTTTCTTACGTTCGCCGCTTTCAAACATTATGATACGTTTATGTCCCTCTTTTACGTTTCTCTCGTTTTCTTACATTCTCATACGATTTTGTCCGTTTTTACGTTTCGACCGTTTCTTTCATTTTCAAACGTTTTTTTAAGTTTCGCCCGTTTCTTACATTTTATCGTTTTTACGTTTATTGTTTTCTTACATTTCATACGTTTTATCCGTTTTTTACGTTTTCGCTCGTTTTCTTTCATTTTCTTACGTTTTTGTCCTTTTTTTTACGTTTTCGCACGTTTTCTTTCATTTTCATACGTTATTGTCCATTTTTTTATGTGTTCGCGCATTTTCTTACACTTTCATATGTTTTTTTTACGTTTTCGACGTTGTCTTTTATTTTCATACATTTTTTTACGTTTTCGTCCATTTTCTTACATTTTCATACGTCTTTGTCCGTTTTTTACGTTTTCGGCCGTTTTCGTTCATTTTCATACGTTTTATCCGTTTTTTTACGTTTCGCACGTATTCTTACATTACCATACGTTTTTGTCCGTTTTTGCCCGTTTTCTTACATTGTCATATGTTTTTGTCCAATTTTTTACCTTTCCGCCCATTTTCTTTCAATCTCATACGTTTTTTTCCCTTTTTTTTAGTTTTCGCCCGTTTTCTTATGTTTTTATTCATTTTCGTCCAAATGAAAACGTATACAGTTAATGATGAAAACGTATGAAGATGGATAAAAACGTAAGAAAACGGAAGAAAACTGATTAAAATGTGAGAATACTTATAAAAACGGACGAAAACGTATAAAGTTGGATTAAAACGTAAGAAAACGGATAAAAATGGATAAAAACGTATAAAAACGGATAAAAACGAAAGAAACCGGATAAAAACGTAAGAATACGTATAAAAATGGTCGAAAACATATAAAGATGCATAAAACGTAATAAAACGGATAAAAACGTATGGAAACGTAATAAAAACATAGGAAAAGATACAAAAGCGTATGAAAAGAAAGAAAATGGGCGATAATGTAAAGGGGAAAAACGTGTGGAAATGTAAGAAAGCGAAACGTAAAAAATGACAAAAACGATGAGAGTGTAAGAAAGCGCGAGACATAAAAAATGGACAATAACGTATGTAAATGAAAGAAAAGCGTGCGAAACGTAAAAACGGACAAAAGCGTATGAAATTTTAAGAAAACATGCGAAAACATTAAAAAATGACAAAACGTAAAAAAATGAAAGAAAGCGGCGAAAACATAAAAGCGGATAAAAGCGTATTAAAAGGAAAGAAAGCGATCGGCGTAATAAAAGCGTATAAAATGTAAGAAAGCGGGCCAAAACTTAAAAAAAGCGTATGAAAATGAAAGAAAGCGGGAAGCGTAAAAAGCGGACAAAATCATATGAGAATGTAAGAAAGCGGAGAAAACGTAAAAAGGGACAAAAGCGTATCATAATGTTTGAAAGCAGGCGGCGTAAGAAAAGCGGACGAAAATGTATAAAAATTGACGAAAACGGATAAAAACATATGAAAACTTTAAATTATAAATAGTCGTTATTATTAAGGATAGATGATGCAACGATCTTTAACCAAAGGGGCTAACGTGTAAATTATAACTAACTTACTTAACGCCCGTTAAACCAAAGGATCGGTGGTGTTATTTGTTGACCAACTTAGGGACTACCAGTGCAACTTCAAACTTTCAGGGACGAAAGTTGTTACTTTTGACATACCACAAGGACCATCCATGTAATTTACTCTTAATTATATTATAGTAGAATAAAGTAACTTACTTTTCTCAAATCTTTTATATTTGGAAAGAGAAGTCTATCATATACAAACTCTATCGATTTCGAATTTTGCCAATAACATTATCTCATTAAGGCCTTATAAGAAGAAAGAAAATGATGTAGACTAAATAACCTGACAACACAAATCGTTCATGTTGATTCACACGAATATTAAGAAAAAATTTACCAATAATCGTTGATTCACACGAATACCGATTATGGGGTATGTAATTCTTAGCAAAAGTTGCCAAAAATAGACTTTTGGTATTTTTTGAACTGAATAGCCAGGATTACAAAAACTTATTATATAGAAGTGCAAAACTGAATTGGGCCTCAAAAACATATGTGCCGAAAACTAGCCTAAAAACAAAAGTCCTATAAATTGAGAAAAAACATAAAAGTGCAAATAACTCTTAAAATAGGGCGTTTTAGGGCCCGAAAGTTTCGTAAACCAACGTAGTCATTTAACACAACGTGCTCCTCGTTTCAAGCTTTGAATCGACCGGTCATGGGCTTGAAACGGAGCCCTGTAACCCAATTTATGCCCCTTTTATTGAGGTCCATTTTGTTATGCAGATCGTAGATCTCCAAAAACATAATGGCCCGTTCATTAACACTTGGGCACACATCAAAAAATCTCTCACTATGAATTGTATTACAAGGGTATGTCGACTTGGTTTCATATCAAATTTCATCGACTAAAATGATGAATAGTATTGTTTTTCAAATATTTTTACAAGGGAGATGATTTGCACACATTTGGCTTTGATTTGCACACTTTAATGTACAACTAGTTAAAGTAGTATTTATAAAAAGTACAACTATTTAATACAAAGATTGGAGTGTGTTAATGTGCAAATCATTTCCCTTTTTAGAAAGATAGATATGTTTCTTTGTCACTACAACAATCGGATGGACGGGCAAGGAGACTTTCGCCGGGGACCTCCGATAGGACCCACATGATTGACAGCGAGATTCTCCGCCACGTGATCGGTGGTAAGCAGCGCGGTCATGTTCCTGGTGTAGGTCAAGTCTTACCCGGCGGTGGAGTGAAGAAGACCTTTAGCGCCTCCCGAGCTCTTGATGAAGCCAGCATGTCCTCACTTCAAGAAACCGTGTGGAAACAAAGCGAGGAGCTGGCTGCACGAGGGACTCAGATGGATCAAATGATGGAGTTTATGAGGTCATTCCCGGGTTGGCAAGATCGACTACCGCCCGCCTCGGGATCAGGTGCTACTCCACCGGGTGGGTCGGGATCAGGTGCTACTCCATCGGGTGAGTCTCGAGATACCGGGGACGAGAGTGGGGGTAGTGGGGTTTGAGATGTCGGTTTATGTTAGTTTTACACGTTATGGATATGTTTGTAGAGAATAACATGGATTATTATGTCGTTTATGTGCATTATGTGTTAGGATTCCCGCTAAATGGATTATACGTATAGTTTTGGACCATTTGCGGATAGGTAGCTTTATTTTAATCACGTAATTAGCTAATTAGCTAATTATTTGAAAATACTTTCCCCGGGGACATGTCCCCGGCAAAAAAGAGTGCCACGTCGGACATGTTTAACAGGCGTAAAATGGTTGCGGGACCCACATGTCCCCGAGAAAAGTAGACTTATGTCCCTGGGGAAAGTATTCACGAGAGGGTATTGGCGGGAGACTTTCATCGGAGACTTGTCCCCGGGGAAACGTTTCGCAGGGGACATGCCCCCGGCGAAAGTCTCAATATGTCCCCTGCGATTCCATTGATTGTTGTAGTGGATATCATGCATTAGTAATTGTTAGCTTTTGTAATAAGCAAAGCATTTTATACTTTTGGATAAGTCATAAATGTATCTAAACAACCATCCTCTATACTATCTCATAATGTAAAAACTTGATCTCTGATATAACCACTTTTTCGATATGAACTGTGGTTGAGAGCTAAGAGAAACAACGAATTGGTATGATTTTGTTATATGGATGGTTTGGTTAATCGTTAGGAGGTATTTAAGAATGAAATTTATAATGGGCAAGAATAGTTGATTCCGACACAAATGCTGCCTAAAAACATCAGCATATATCAAATGTATTTTGAATACTCAAGCTATAACCAACGTATAATGAATGAATATTAAAGATTTATGCTATAACCAACGTACGTATAATGAACATTGGTTTTGTTTTTATAAAAAATAGGTTGAACCTTCGGATATAATCGACTTCACTAATATGCATGTAGAAAACTAAAATACGATATGCCAGTTTGCTCCAATTTGCCTAAAATTACTTGACTTATGGCATAGAACAAATAACATCCTCGTGCATCTCTTCACTGGTTCGGTGTCAACTGGTTTAGGAAATGTTGCAAATATTGTCCATAATGATAAGTAATTTTGCAAAATGCACAGAAACAATGTCTCAAACCGTTCATACGTGCAATTTATAGTTTTATAGATTGGGCTTGTTGTAGCTTGTGAGGGCTTATGAACATTTCATTCCACTCATTCATAAATGGGATACTTTTAGCACTTTTTGTTTCATTAGATTGAATAATGAAAAATTGGTCAAAAATATACTCTCTTTGATATTTTATAAATATGCTTTGCCGATTCTAAACAAGTAACACACAAAATAATGTATAAGCATTTCAAAATCTTTAAACTAGTAATTATAAGCTTATAACCCCTCAACCAACCATAGTAAGTTAAGTAAGATGTGATTTCTTCATAGCTTGGAGTTTCTATTTATAAATGGTTTCCCCCATGCCATTTGGTTCATAAAGGCAATGTGGGATCCAAACAGATTTTCTATGACCTCTTTCCCTTGGCCATTTACCTTTAAACAATAAACCAATCTTGTTTTCTCAAACTTAAACATAACAGTATAACACAACACATAGTAATTAGATAATTATGGCCTTAGGATTACATTAACCCATATTGTCTCTTATTTGTTAAGCTTATGTACATGTTACTGCAAAAAAGTTAAATTCATAAATGTGACTTCATTTTATCTTTCCTAAAATCTTTTAGCAACATATTTTGAACTACAATGTCACTGAATAACAGGAATGAGAGATTTCTAAGGTGGAATAATATGATGTTATATCAGATGCGTAAGACTAGTTTAATTGTTGTACAAGCTCACATATCATGACGCCACAAAGACCAAATCACACTGCGTCCATTCTTGATGGAGATGATATAACTATTCATCCTTTTTCAGAAATGTGTGCAATAGGTATCGTCGCACAAGGCATCTATTTAAAAGGTCACATTTTTATTAATTTTGCATATAAATATGTATAAGATTTAAGATCATTTGAGGACAAAAGATTCTTTACATACCAATGGATCAATCTTAATGGATTAGATTAATCCCCACTTTCATCATTTTTTTTCAAATATTAATATCTTTCAAACCGTTAATCGTTGCGAAAAAATATATATTATGACGAGCATTTAATTATCTTTCGTAGATAAGACTTTGATATACTTTGGGAAAAATCACGATTTTCACGTTTTCTTTAAGTTTTTTCGTTTTTTACATTTGAAATTTACATTAAAAAATCATATATGATTAAACACTAAATTGAATATCACATGTGATATTAGTGTTAAATCATATATGATATGTAATGATATTACATATCATATATGATATGCAATGATATTATATATCATATATGATTTAACACTAATATCACATGTGATATTCAATTTAGGGTCTAATCATATATGATTTTCTTCATGCAAATTTCAAGAATATAAAAAATGAAAAAGGCGAAAACTTGAAAAAGCGAATTTTTTCTTTTTCGAAAGTATATCAAAGTCTTGCTCATATAAAGATAATTAAATCTTCGTCATGATAATAAATATTTTCGCTTAATGATAACGATTTAAGAGATATTTAAATTATAAAAATAAGTGAAATAATAAAATGTTTTAATCTCAGCCATTGATTTCTTTTTAAATGGATGGTGGAGATGATTCATTTGTATGTGAGAAAATTTTAGTATGTAAGATAAGTCCCCTCGTATATATAATATTAAATATATATAAATCATATAATTGAACCTTGTCAAACAAAATACTATTAGCTAAAGCTTGTCAAACAAAATATTGTTAGCTAAAAACTGAAATTGATCAAACAAAGTTAGCAAAAAGCTGAAATTGATCAAAAAGCGTCCATAATTGACAATCAAATAAAAAAAAATTGACTAACATTAGAAAATAAAAGTTAACTAACACTAGACACCATCTTTAAAAAAATTAAAAAACATTTTCCAGATACTCAATATTATATATTTAGTAAAATAAATAATACCGACTATCTTGAAGACGCTTTTTAAAAACTTTAAACTAGGAATTAGAGTTTGTAACCCCTCAACTAATCATACAAAGGCATGATCTAAAAAGCCATGAAGGAATTAATTCTTTCAAAGCTTGGAGTCCCAATTTATTACTGATCTACCCCATACCATTTGGGTCGTCAAGACAATGTGGGATGCAATCATGCAAACACATTCTCCAGTAAACTACTTATAGCTTTAAACTTAAACAAACAACCAACCTTGTTTTCTCAAACATAAACATATAACAGTATAATGTATAAACAACATAGTAATTAGATAACTATGGTGAGTATATATGGTCTTATAATTACATTAATCTAGCATGTCTTTTTTTTGTTAAGTTTATGTACTTGTTATCAGCACAAAAAACTTGGATCCATAAATTGAGTTCATTTTTCTAAACATCATTTTAACAATGGAAATTGAAATACGGTATCACCAAATAACAAGAGAAGAATTTTAGAGTGAATTAATGATGTTATGTCATAAGCGTTAGACTAATTGGATTGTTGTGTAAACTTATATATCTTGAAGCACAAGTAAAATCAACTCAAGTCACACATGTCACGTTCTTGATAGAGCGATAATAAGTTAATACGGAGTAACTATTCTAACCTTATCACAGTCACAGTGTGTTAGTGTATTACGAGGAAATTAGCAATTGGATTCACCAATACATCGTCTATATGTAATGGGAGTTACAGGTTGGTTAGGTCACAACTTATTATGTTTCTCAGTTCACGTCGTCTTGTGATCTTTAGATTTGTGTTGGCCAAGTAGTAACACAAGAAACCAAAAAACAACTTTGCTTGATAACCACTTCCTCTGATGTGCAGCTTGTCAAGGTCCGAATTGTTAGTATTAGAACCAACTAATCATGAAACATAGTTGTTGTGACTTATGAACATATATGACTCAAATTTGTCATGCTCGACCAACAAATATTTATCTTGTATCTATTTTTTGCCACCCTATTTACCAAGATGGACAACGATTGAGCACTTTGTTAAGAAATTCTATCACTCTATTATTTTGTTACCCTTTTGTGAATGTCGTTTTTCTATAAAGTTATGCTTATTATGTACAAGTACAAGTGTAGAATTACCTATTCGATAACAGTAAAAAAAGATTTCAAAATACAAAAGAGATAAAACGGAAAATGATCGTTATTGTCCCTCTGTCTTAACTGTTTATTCTTGCATTTATGGTTTCATTAGAAAGGGTTTGTAGCTTGTAAGGAGCTTATGGACATTTCATTCCGTCACCTAAAAACTGGAATTGGTCAAAAGTTGTCCAAAATGTACATCTTTAACATCAGTTTAAATAAAATTCAACTAACATTACAAACATTTTGGACATTTGGGCATTTAGCTTAAACAAAAAACCAATCTTGTTTGAGCGGAGTTTTGCTTTGGTTACTCCATATGTGTTTCAGTTCAAGTCTTCTTATGATTCTAGATATGTGTCGGCTAACTAGTGACACAAGAAACCGAAAAACAAGCTTGCTTGATAACTTCCTATGATGTTTAGAATATATGCTTGTCAAGGTGTGAATTACTAAAATCTAAACTAACTAGTCATGCAACCTATAGCTATTTATTTTTTCTGAACGGCGATGATTCATTAAGCTAGCAAGAAGCTAGAACAAAACAAGATTACAACATAGTACACTATTAAGAAGAGTTGGGTTTTGAAGCCAACCTACCCAACTAAAGTTTGTAGAACCATACCTACTCTTCATCCAAGTAAAAGATTTCGTTACAAAGTTATCGAAAAACAACCTTTTTCTAGGACTCGCCACTCCAAAAACGCAATCGTTTCTATGCGCCCAAACATGCCACCATAAGGAGAAGAACAAGGCTTGAAAATTTTGTTTTTGTATCCTCTTCATCCGGATATTGGATAACCAATCCGACCATTCACTATACGAATTTAATCTCGGAACATCAAGATCCCACCATCGAGCAAGCAAGACGCAAGCCTGGGAAACAAAAGAACAAGAAAAGAAGAGATGATTAGTGTTTAAACTATGATACAACTCGACTTTAATTCTATAATGTTGAAACTTGATAGTCTTTGCTATATATATACTCCTGGCCCCAAAAACCATAGTACATTAATTTACAACTTCTTTAATTTCATGCAAAAATCTCTTAACTACAAAGATGTCGATGAAGAAAGAGCAAACCCCTCCACTGTGCACAACCGGTTGCGGGGTTTTACGTGAACAAAGAAACAGGAATATTTTGCTCTCATTGCTATAAAGCTGATCATGTGCTAAATAAAGAGGCATCCCAACGTAGGATTCTTGGTGTCCTTAGACCATAATAATGTAGATGATAAGAAACCATTGGAAAATCGTAATCATAGTGTTGAAGTCATTAAGAAGGGGAACAGTTCTAAGGTTTGCAACATACGGGTCGGGTTGATCCAGTTTTCATGTCTAAGTGGTCACAACTTTTACGGGTTTTTTTTTTTGGTGAAGTTAGATTCATTATTTATGTATGTTTTGATGACCGTTTCAAATTGTAATATGTTAGTATTAATAAACTGCATTGTATTTTTGCGTGGTGACAAGTTCGATGATTGTTGTTATCGTATCATAAGTGATTGACTTATATATTGAACAGTGGGCTTGCCGCAGCGTTCTTCTTGGGCATTTTCGTAATATTATTACGCATTATGCATACATGATATGCAAAGTAAATTAATTTTCAATACAAAGTTGTTATGGATGAAACTGACAAAAGTAATATCAGAACCAATTCAAGTGGTAACTAAAACATTAACATAACCATCTTAAAAAGCAGTTCCATTACATACTCATTCCAGCCTCAGAAAATTGTAAGAAACTTGCTTTTTCCTTAATCATGTCTTATACCATGTCATCTAGTAAATCAACTAAATATACACATTCGACCATTGTGACCATCAATAATCAATTCGCCAATTTACAACTCTGTCACAATAATTCAGTGTTGTTCATAAGCCAATTGCCTGATATCCATTCATATTCTTTGTGGCTGATCATCCCAAACCTGCACCAGTAAAGACTTATTTCAAGTACATATTTTTTCACTCTTAATCATGCTACATCTTTGGTCTCAGTTTTCCTATCTGCTTCTCTCTATATGAGTGACTATATGATTATAAGCAAGTGTAGGATAAACAGGTTATACTTTCAGGAGATGCTTTTTTCAAATTGCTATTTATCTCCCTAATAGGTTATGTAAGCAAGTTGCTGAAAGGCATCGTTTGTAGATGTTCAGGGGCGAAATAATAGTGTAATTTGCTAAAAAAAAAAAAAAAAAAAGATTGGTTTATGTCAAAAATAGTTATACTATTATCCGGCATTGACCATCTACAAAACAGTTGTTGAGGGTGATTGTTTCATAAGGTCCTTCGTTGATGTTCTTAAAATGAACTTTGTTGTTAAATAAACCGATGGAGATGGGCCTACTATATTGATAGCTATTAAAGCGTAAGAGGCTTCAATCTAAAATATAAAACATAATTCATAAGAAAATTAGGCCAACTCTAACAAAAGACGCATATTAATCTTATCGAATAGAAACATTACTATAAAAAGTGGACCTGCCATAAGAATCTAGAAAGTTTAATGAGAAAATATGTACCTTAATTTAAGTTATGTAATATTCACAACATTAGCAAATCAAGAAGCCTTGTATATTGCGTTCTATGCATAAAAATCTTAAAACCAATGCTTTGCAAATCCATCTATCTCTATGAAGATTGCAAATTTCTTTAGTTTGACATTATTAAACGGTCAAAAACCGTACTAACCTTGCATTTTGTAGTGTCTAAAGCGGTTTGAGCGCCGTACAAAGTCCTTCCAAATCAATGGACTTAAGACCCTCTCTTGTGTCTAATCCATGTCCTATAAGCCCACTCTATTCTAGAAAATCAAAAACAAAAATCAAAATCTTTTATAGAAATAAAAGCGATACTTTTCGGGTTGTTTGAATTAACTTATTTTCCAAATTAAGAGCTTACGAAGATACAATGATCGTTAAAATTAAAAGATAAATCAATTTTTTTTTAATTTTGAACTTTAAGCATTTTAGGTATATCGACAATAAAATGAAAAGATAAATCGTTATTCATATTTAGAGTTTATATAACCGTATGATATTAGATAATCTGAGTTAGAAAGTTACCATTATTCTAGCGCACGATCCAAGTGTATCGACTCAATCACATAACAATTTGTCCTTTATGTAAGGTTCCTACAAACCCGCATCACAAACAATACATCCATAATATAATTAGTTTTCGCTTTTGCTTAAATACTTGCTTGAAGTAAAATAAGCGACTACATAGTATGAAGTAGCACTCAAAACTTTTATTCGACTTTAAATATGGTCCAAAAAATTAACATAGTAAAAGTATTTTAGCACCCAAACCCACACCAATTTGAACCCCAAACTTACCCATTTCAGCTCCAAACACACCCTTTTCATTTCATTTCATCCCCAAACTCACCCATTTCAAAAGCTAGTATCAACGCCACATTAGCTTCACTTCTTGTTACATCAACATGTAAATTCGATATGTGTGCCATATCGTATAAAAAATCTGAACACGATGCTAATCCGGAATAAACCATATATATTTGATAAGTTAACGAATTATCAGAAAGAGGGATACCTTGATGATGATATCATCTGCGACGTGAGCACTCGTAGCCACTCCTTCAGCTAGTTCGTTAACAAACTCTAAAAGTTCTTTCAATGACATGTTCCTCTATTGTGTATTGTGTTAGTCAATACGAAAATACATGCTACTGTAAATTCCAGTTTAAAAGAGACGTGCTACTGTGTTAAAAGCTGGAAACAAACGCCTCAAAAGGCCTAGCTGCAAATATCATCAAGAACCAAACCTTCAAAACAAATTTAAAAAAAAAAAAAAAAAAACCCTAATTTGAACGAAAAATAAAAATAAAAGAAATATCTAAATTAAATCATGAATTAGGCAAAACTAAACCATAATGAAGCATAAGCAAGAATGAAAAAAATTACACGTGACCGTAAAATTAAAACCCATAAAATTTGAAAACCCTAAATCTAAAAACTTTTATACCTGTTTTTCAGATGGCTTAAAAATCTGCGTTCTTCTTTCGACGATTATTTTTGGTTTTTTTTCCCTCTTTTTTCGATTAACATTCATCATCATCAGGAATTTTTTTCCTCATCTTCTTGATTCGATCATTTGTGGGTATGTGTGTGTTTGTGTTTTGTAGATTGTAGAAAATGGAAGGATGGATGGTGTGTGTGTTGTGTGAGAGTGTGTGTTTGTTATGTGTTGTTGTGGAAGAAGTTTCAGGAAAGACAGGGAGATAAATGAGAGGGCAAGTAATTAAGCTATAAGCTTGGTGAACAGTAAAGTTTGCACCTCGTTTTGGCCAATGGCATTGTGCCAAAGTTGCAACATATGTACTGTTCAAGAGATTGAGTAACAAAATCACCTCACATGAACCAATGAGATGAAAGATTAACAAATAAGAAAGAGGCCTTAAATGATTTAATTGTGGGAAGCAATTTCCATTCTTATAATATATTATAATATTGTATTTCAAACCTTTCGGTGAAAACATTTGATCTCTTTATTTGTCATACATTTTCACGTACTTGATATTTTAGGATATTTTTAAGAGCTTCACGTTTTGTTTTTTTTTTTGCGCAAAAGGTGAATTATATTAGCTTCCAAACTTACAACATAAGGATAACAATTCAAGATTTGGACAAGACCCAAATCAGAAACAAACATACAAACAAACAGACTAATGTATGATATATCTAGACAAAACAGAACTAAAGAAACATGTATGATGACTCCAGGCTGCTCCCATTCAGAAACCTATCTTGTTCCATCAACTCAGGAACCCATCAAATATTCCAATTCACCTTAAATGCACCTACCATCTAGCTACATTTTCATCTCTCTATTCTACTATACCACTCATCCTTCCACCAAGTAGCAATAGCATAAAATAGAGGATGGCTTCACTAGGAACCATAACCCATCCATGGGGGGCTCTTCCAAAACAACCTACATTTCCCTCTCTTAGGAAGACTTCAGTTGTTTGGAAACACTCTCCCTTCATGATGACCACCCTTACCTCCTGTGGGAATGTAAATTATGGACCATGAAGTGTCATCTTTCACCACTCTCAATTCCATACTACTTACATCCCCCTCCAAGACCATTTACCCTTCACAAAGAAAGCCCTACTTTATGGTACATCCATACTAGAGATAGACCTCCTACATAGTCCAACAAAGCTTATTGATTCCCTCCCTAGGCTAAATCAGATAAGACTAAGAGACTAAAGTAGGTACAGTTATTCAGTTAGGACTCCAAGATACTAGGTACTTTACATTTGCAATGGTCTGATATCAGAAATTTTAGCAAACTCTAGATGTATAAACAGCAGTCCATCACCCATCTACAACCATTCCTTAATAGCTTTTATTCAGTTCACTCACTTGTTATGTCACTCACCTTTATTCAACCAGCTTCTTCAGGACCTCTATTATTGAACAATCTGAAGTTCAACACCCCATTCAGTAGCCACATCTTTAACTTGAATGGAGTTTTTAACTTTGATGCTCAGCAATTGCAACTTTACATTGTCTTCAACTTCTTTAAAAATAACTTCATGGTCTTTTCTTTCATTTGAAAATGTCTTCTATTTCTTTCTCTCCATATACAATAAACACTAGTAGACAAAGACCATTTTACTCACCACACTTCTAATATTATTGTTACATGGTAAATCAATGAGTTTTTCAATGATGTTTCTCTATTCATTATCCACATCCTTGACCTTCATTTTATCTTTCATATTTACCCATATCTTCTTAGAGTACACACAATTGAAGAACGGTGACTATGTGAATCATTGCATGTAGAACAAAGTGGACATACCATATGTGTATTCGATTCCATTTCATAAGTTTGTCATGTGTTTACGCCTTTCCCTTATAGCAAGCCATAGAATGAAAGAATGTCTAGGGACACCTTGAGAATACCAAACCATGTTATACCATTTCACCTGTTGGTTCTTTATTCTCATATCTTCCCACATAATCTTTGTACTAAACTTAGATATAACTCCACTATCTTTTTCCCACATCACAATATCATTATTATTCGCATTCACCACTGGAACATGAATATTCAGAAGTTGAGGAAAAAAATGGCACCACCCATCAGGCCACATCCATCTCCCCTCATGTATCATATCAGCAACTTTCATATTGTTTTTCAATCTAGCAGCTGTAACAAGTTGGGACAATGTTTCCTACTAAATCATGATTCCCCCATCTGTCATACCACATAGAATTACTCCTACCATTGCTAATTATATGAATCACATGAGATCTATCTCTCTTTCAGACCCATGAGTACCATCCAAATCCATTATCATTTCTATCATACTAAGCTTCCCAAATGCTCTTCCCTTTAATTTCACTATGTTCACCCACTTAACCCATAGAGATTCTTTGTTTGCAAAGAATATTCCATATATGTTTCATAAGAAGAACTTCATTCCATAAGCTTAGAGGCTTAATACCCAAACCCCCTCTTTTTAGGAGTGCACAGACTTTCCAAGAAACCTTGGCCTTACCATTCACATACTCTCCCTGATACAATAAGAAGGATTTAAGAACTTTAACAATTTCTTTAACAGTTGCTTTTGGAATAAGGAACACTTGTGCCCAATACACTTGCATTGATGCAAGAACTGATGCAATCAGTTGAAGTCTCCCAACAAAAGATAGATACTTGTTCTTACAATCATTAATTTTTTACCTCACTTTTTCCACCAATTCTCTGCAGTCATTGATTCCAAGTCTTTTAGTGATAAGAGGCACCCCCAGATATTTCATTGGCAACATTTCAACCTTCAAAGGAAAAATATCTAAGATTCTCTGCTTCTCAACAATATTTAGATTGCTAAAGAAGATGGTACTTTTGCTCATATTCGGGATTAGTCCTGAGCATCTGATAAATTCATTTAAAAATCTCTGATTACCTTCACAGAATTAGCACTTCTATGGCTCAACATTAGTAGATCATCTGCAAAGCAGATATGTGTAAATTTGAGTTCCTTACACCCCACATGGTACTTGAAACCAACATTTTGTTGAATTTTCCTAGCCATCATTAAATTGAGAACTTCCATTACAAGAGTAAAGAGATATGGTGACAATGGATCCCCATGTCTTAAGCCTCTTCCACCCTTAAAATAGCCACATCTTTCACCATTCACACAAACAGAAAACTTTGTAGTAGTGACACATTCCATAATCCATTCAATCATTGTGCTGTGTAGACCAAACCACTTCAAACATTGTTTGAAAAACCCCAGTTTACAGTATCATAAGCCTTGGCTATATCAATCTTTAAACAACATCTTTTAACAACATCTCTTCAGCAATTCTTGAGTAAGTAACATATTGTCTTGAATCACTCTTCCTTTAATAAAACCACTTTAGTTGAGGTTAACAAGGGTCTTCAATCTTGGTTTAAGCCTATTAGATAATATTTTACTTATGCATTTGTAGATGACATTACAACATGCAATTGGCCTAAATTCATTAACCTTAGTTGGATTAGAAACCTTTGGCACTAGTGTAACTAAAGTGGCATTCGGGCCCCTAGCGACTTCTTTTTCTTGAAGAACTCTTTAAGCGCCAAACATACTTCACTTCCCACAATATCCCAAGACTTCTTAAAGAAAACATAAATGAATCCATCCGGTCACGGTGATTTGTTGTCCCCAATATCAAACATAGCTTCCTTAATCTCCAAATCACCACCTCATTTACCATTTTATCTCGCCACATCATGATTCGTAGTATTGGTAAATGATTTTCGACATCAGAAATAGCTTCCACCTCAACATTTTTCCCCAAGAAGTCATAAAAATGCTTAACAAATTGTTCTGCCATTCCATCACCCTCATAACTATTCCCCTGATCATCATTAATACTTACAATCCTGTTGTAATGCTTCCTGCTTTTTAGAACTTTATGAAAGTACTGACTGTTTCTATCTCCATAACTGATCCATTCAATCTTAGCTAGCTGATATAGAAGTTTTTCCTCGTCCATAATAGCTTCATTATAAAGGGTAAGAATCTCTGCTTCTTTTTCTTTTATCTTCTCATCATGTGGGTTATCATCAACCATCTTTTGAGCAATTTTCAGTTCCTCCTTCAATTTTTCAGCTCTTTCAAAAACATTCCCATTTTTCCACTGAATACTCTTCAAAGGCTTCTTCAACATCTTAAGTTTTTTCACCAATCTATATATATGGTGCCCCTCAACATCATTCTTCCAACCCTCCTTGATAGTTTCCAAAAAATCAGGTTTGTCCATAATAAAGTTTGTGAATCTAAATGATCTTGCAACACTAGGAATCCCATCAGGTATACTTAAAATCACAGGACTATGATCAGAGATTATATATGGGTTAAACATAACATGAGCATCTTTATATGTGGCCATAAAAGTGCTATTTCCCATTGCCCTATCCAGCTTTTTAAGAATACTAGTTTTGGGATTAGAAGTGGATTTAATCCATGTATAGTATAACCCAGTGCTACAAATATCCTCCACTTGAATATTATTAACACATGATTGAAATTCCATCATATTAGAAGTAATCTTAGATGTACCACGAGTGTTCCTTAGCTTTGAGAGTGACATTAAATCTCCCATCAATCCAAGGAATATTTTGAACGACCATTTTACTTATTCCAAGTTCTTCCCACAAAATCTTCCTCTCCTTTCCATGGTTTGCAAAGATATATGAAAGCGCAATATAATCTCTTTTCTCCTTAATAGTCTCAATTCCACACAATATCTGTTGATCAGAAATATTAACCACCACCAAGTTCACCTTACTTTGGTCCCACCCCACAATAATTCTACACCCTTTTGGACTCACTGCACAATTAGAAATCCAATTCCATCTACCAAATACCTTTTGACATACCTGATCCATATTACTAGGCTTCACATGTGTCTCAAGTATGTCACATATATGAATTTGTTCCTCCCTTATTAGATTCACCACTTCATTTTGTTTTTCTTAGGATTCAAGCTCCTAATATTCCATGAAGCTATTTTAAACATCATAGAAAACATTTTAGACAATCACAATTCAAGACTGTCCATGTAGAACAACCTTGTCCTTCCCCTGTATCTCATTAGCTACTAGCAAATTGCCAGTTTATGTATTATTCTCCAATACTTCCTCTTCTTCAACCACAGGATACTCTTTTTCTTTGTTCCTATCAGATTCCCATTGTGTGTTGAAATAGTGCCACATATCCTTAGACCATGCTTTAGCTATATCACCAGATGGTTTTATCTTTTTGTTTAGATAAACATCCACTAACATTCTGTCTTTCAAAATTCTTAGTTCCTGCCTTTCATCCTCTTCATAGTCTTCCAAAACAACATATTTGTTTGCAGACTTTCTCAAACTATCTACATCCTTCTCACTTACCTTCCATTTATTCCTTCCATTTTGATTATTTTGCCTTCCTTGAACTGGTTCTTTCTCATTTTCTTTATTCTTGTCTTCATGTCTATCATTCTTCCTTCTGTACTCCTTCTTCTGTCCCACATATCCTCCTCTGTTCTGGTTACCATAACCATCATTCTTATAGCCAACTCTCCCTTTTTTTGAGTTTCACCATTACTGCTTCTATGTGCTTCACCATTACTACTCTTTTGCTTTTCCATCCTTTCCTTCTCCTCTATTGCCTTCCTTATCTCCTCTAGTTCCTCAACAGTTCTAATTCTAGTTGTACATTCTTGAAAACTATGCCCAAACACTTTACACTCTTTACAACATGCAGGTTTCCAATCATATTCCACTTTCACAACCTTTATACCCTTCTTATTTTTCTCTTTATCTCTACACTGAATCACAATTTCCTCCTTAAATCCTTTTACTATAAAGAGCAAAGTTGCACATTTGCTGAAAGCTCTCTGATCTGCATTAGGCGGATCCCAGATTTGAACTAGCCGGATCCCTCCCAGAAGGGAACCGCGGGATCCGTGGCATCTGATATGCAATACCAATTTGCTTACATCAAAATAGTTTACTAGATCACCTCACATGATTCAAACATAAGATACTAGAGCCAACTAAGTCTTTCTCAAATAGTTGAAAACCTCACTCTCATCCATGGCTTACCTAGGATATATTTCGAAATATTTTTGATTTATCAACTCGTCAAAACTCACCATAAATCCGCTCCAACACTCACACATTATCTATCACGTCTGACAGCACTTAGTTTGGTCCAATCTTCAATTTTAGCAAATTGATCCTAATCATCTTTGACTCAAAATTAGGCTCAAAAATAGTTTTTCATTTTTTTTTATTTATTTTTAAAGATTTTAGTAAATTCTTCTTAGGTCATCATCTGACTTCTAGGACTTGTTGCCACCATTTCTCCATATCAAATTAAATGGTATCCTTGTCAGACACATAGTTAGACTACCCAAAGTTAATTTTCTTGGTCAAAACCATCATTAAGCACCATCACTTATTATGGTTGAGGATTTGGGATATCCAACAACTAAAGACACCAAAATTAAGTCAAAACCTCGAAATCCATTGATAATAAACCTTACAAAAGCATAATCATTTCACCTAAAACCTGCTCGACAAATGGATCCTCGGTCTTTAACCAAAGTGGATCCTCACGAGAGGATCATGGATCCAGAGTCGCAGAAAGCCTCAATCGACTTCCATATTCAATTTTAAGTCACTTTTGGTTCTCTAACCACTTTTAGCATTCATTTATTATCCTTTTAGAGCTGATCAAAATCTTAAGATCATGCTTAATCCTCTAAGTGGCCAAGAATTTAATTTCCTAATTCAAATTATTCTTTATAAACCAAACAACCTTAGGTTTAAGGCACCATCCTCACTTACCTTTCAAAAATCACAATTAGAAGCTTACATTAGTATCATCATCACCATGACTAAGGCTCTTAGCAACAACTCCTCAACCTTAGGATCATCCAAAAGAAAGGGTCAAATGATCCATGAAATCTCATCCATCAAACATCCCCATTAGAGATAATGATACTAAAACCCCATCTCACCAAACTCATCCAACAAAGGCTAAGAGAACCGCAAGGATTAGCATCAAACCTTTCGGACTAGAAAAGGATCATCTAGTTCAAAACCAAACTTGACTAGTTCTAGCAAGCCATCAAAACCCTCATTCATTGAGCATGGACTACACTCCTTGAATGATCCTCTCCTCACCCAAACATCTACTCATTGGATCATTCACCACCAAGAACCTCCCATTCACCAACCTTTTCATTGAATAGGAACCACCAACAACGCCAACTAGCCCATCATGGGAGACAAGGAACAACCTTGATCATATGGAAGAAGTTCCATTACCACCCTCATTTTAGAACCTCATCCTACTTCTCAAAATAAAGACCCACAATCACATAGAACCTCCTCAAAATATCCATTTCTCTCGGGTCCAAACCAAGACAATAATTGTCCAAATTGTCTAATCACTCAAGGACTTGTTCAAGAAGCACGAAATGAGATACATTTCATGTTTAATCATCTTCTTGCAAATTTGGATCAAATCAACAAGTCCACTCATCCCTAGACTCAAGCACATTGTCGCGTTTTAAGTCTAGTAACTAGTTTGTATTAAGTGGTACTTGTATGTCCTAGTTCATTCTCTTAGTTTTAGAGTTTGTTTGATCATCTCTTGTTTTTATTGAATGAATATCTATATGCCATAATTGTTTTGTGCTTTGTGCTTACTATAACATATACTACTTCACATCTTCATTAGCATTGATTGAAACACTCTCATTGTCAAGAAAGCGTCAGCAGACACCGGATTCCTCCATAATGCCTAGCGGATCCTCCAAGAAGGGAACCATGGGATCCAGTGATCTAAGCACAAATTTCTACTAACTTGAGTTTATTTGCAGGAAATTATGCACTATACTCTTGTTTTCTAACCTTTACTTTGTAGATTTTCAAAGTAACACATGAAGATATTGACACCATAAAGCTAGGGGAGCTTTGTGTCAAACGATATTGCAAAAACATTTGCAACTTAATCCGATTTTGGATTATACTTCATGACACCCCATTGCAACTTTGCATTCTTCATGGGGAGCACGTCATTACTTAGGCGAACCATTTGCAAACATATTTGCAAAACATTAGTTTATTTACGTTATGTACTTGACGCCTCTCAAAGGGATGGACTCGTAATGGGAGTTAAGGCGAGTACCATTCCGTCACTTGCCCTCTTCACATTTTCTTTTACATATTGTTCTTATAAAAATTGTGTTAGTTTCTTTTAACACTTTTGTTTCGACAAAAGGGGAGAAGAAAGTAAAAACTACTAATTCAAATTTGCTACCAATTTTAGTTTTTCTTAAAATAATTTTATGTTTTGTCATCAACAAAAAGGGGGAGATTGTTAATACAAATAAGCCGTAAAAACGTTTATTTATATTTTACGATCTTCTAATGTTTTGTCGATAACAAATGTAAAATCATTTTAACGAAACAAATAGAATACGTAAATAGTTTGAGTCAATAGTTTCCTAACACACTTACGTTTTCACATAAAACACTAAAACAAGTATAAGTGATTTTATGATTTAGATACATATGCACAACAACTAGCGTTTATATATTGGGTTAACATATACTTAAACTAAGTATACTAAAATGGGTAAAAACAAGTATATACTAAAATGGGTAAAAACAAGTATATACTAAATGGGTAAAAACTAGCAAATGGTATTGACCCATAACCCATGGTTTTATATATACCACTTAACCAAGTTCATTGTATCCTTGAGATGCATTGTATCTAGAAAGAAAACCATGGATCAACCCATAACCCATGACCCATGACCCATTACCAAAAATACCCATGGGCAAAGAGGGCGTCCCACGGATCCCTAGCTTTGTGCTAGCGGATCCTTGTGGGAGGAATCAGCGGGATCCGGGAATAGTAGAAAATTTCCTCTATAAATAGAGAGCCATTTCTTCCTTTCTACTCATCACTTTACACATACTTCCCAAAGTATTATATCCTCTAACCTCGGATCCAAGTGATCTATGTAGTTTGTCTTTTGTTTTTGTGTGATTCTCTAGGTTCCTCTTAAAGGCGAGATCACCACTTCTTGAAGACGAGCAAGCTCAAGTCCATGAGTTGCCATGCTTCATCATCATCAAGAAAACTAAGGTCCTCTTGTTGATAGTTCTTTCTTCCTCCGTAGATGTTGGGTTAAAGGCATTAGTGAAGGATGTTGAAAGTGTCAAGACGAAGGCATTAGTGAAAGGTGCTTATCGTCCGTGTCAAAGCATTAGTGAAGAATGATAAAGGTGTCAAGACGAAGGCATTAGTGAAAGGTGCTTATCGTCCATGTCAAAGCATTAGTGAAGAATGCTAAAGGTGTCAAGACGAAGGCATTAGTGAAAGGTGCCAAGCGTTGTATCAAAGGCATTAGTGAAGGATGCCTAAGAATCAAATCAAGTGGCATTTGGGAAGAATGCCTAGGTCGTATAATCGATGAGGTGCATCGTTATACATATAAGTATTTGTTTATTTCCAAGGATGGTGATATCCTTGATGGTATTGTAACAAGGAGTGGATATCCTTGATATTAGGTATTGTGTTGTGAAGGGTAGTAGTTCCTCCATAGTAATGGAACTAGGTGCTTAGCCTAGTACCTAATAAAGGGTAGGCGACGTTGTGATAGGATTAGTTCTCCTTGGTGTGAAAGAACTCGGTGGTTAGCCTAGCACCGTATAAAGGGTAGGCGACGTTGTGTTACGTGTGGTTCACCTTGGTGTGAAGGAACTCGGTATTTAGCTTTATACGGAAAAGGGTAGCGGCGTTGTGAAGGCTTCTCCGCCATAAGGAGTTGGTGTAGTGTTTACGAACTCGAGTAGGTGACTCGGGAGTGGAGTAGGCAAGGAAGGTGTCCTTGTAGCCGAACCACTATAAATACTTGTGTCGTGATGATGTGCTTACTCTTTATCTTTCATTACACGCTTATATATCTATCTATCAACGTCCAACATAAACAACCAAATAGATTGACATAAGTCGATCTAAATATTTAAAAGGAAGTTTTAAATTGGTAAAACTATTCAACCCCCTTCTAGTTTTCCACAATTGGCATCAGAGCTTCGTTACCAAGTTTTTTAGAGTATGTTGTACTTTAAAAACTTGATACGATCCGCGTATGTTTGAAAACTACAAAGAAGGATTTTTTTGTCATAATTTAAAAATCATTATAATGTTTATTGTTGACAATGATAGAATGCTCTAACATTTTCTTGTTAAGCATTTTCCATACTTGGATTTGGAGCCACCAAGAAGATCATGAAGAATCTATCTAAATATTTCTTCTCAAAAAGAATGTTTGGTATTGTCCTTCTCACAACATGAATCGGAGATTCCAAGGAAATCATAAAACATTTCATCTAAATACTTTTTTTAAAAGAATATTTAGCAAAGGTATGATCGCTAATAATTTACTTTTTGATTTTACTATTATTAAAATCTCGATCGCATGATTTATATCTATTAGTAATTGCTTAAAGTAGTTATCCATATTATAGTCATCATCAAAATAGTATTCTTCGACTAATTTGTATAGACTACATTACCAACTCGTAATAATGATATCTTGGTTATTCGATAACCTCAATCATTATTCATCACAAAGGATTTATTGACACTTCATCTATGTCAATAAACATCCATGTGAAATTTCTTATATTATGATAAAATGGGATTTTATTATAATGTTTGAAAAGCTTCCCAAGAATTATGACTAATTCTTAAAAAGGGAACCTCATCTAATAGGAATAGTATTGAATCTTCAAAACCTCAAACCACAAGTTTTAGAGCCTTAACATCAAAACACTAGGCGTTTTAGAACTCCCAAACCAAAGTTATCAAGGAATGTTTGAGCTGACTTTTGCTGTCATGCCGGATCCCTTCGTTTATACTAGCCGGATCCCAAATGAGAGGGATCCGTGCAACAGAAGACAGTATAAGCTAAAGAATGATCACTGTGGATGTTCCATAATTATACTCACCTCAAAGACTCACGAACAAGAACTCAGGTACAGTTCATAGGAGCAATTTGATCATTCCTCTCAAGTTTAACAATCACTTGTGTAAGTACAATCTTCACTACATTGTTAATTTAATTCCTTGATTTCTAAGATTACAATTTCTTCATCTTTAAGTGTTGGGTTCAAATGGGTTTATCATAATTTGTCACCACATTGGTTTCTAAGATAATCTAAATCAAAGAATTAACATTGTTAATACAAATTAAACACATTTCTTGAACTCAAGAAAGATGATGAGAGCAAAGTTGTGATCAAACCCTCTAGGTTACTATTCACAATTAACACCACATTGTGGTTGTATTGTTTAGGAACATCATGCCAAGCAACAAGCAACAAGATTACCAAGACACCGCTCACTACATACCCATGTACCATAGGAAAGATGGATTAAGTCCGGACGATAGGAAATCCTTTAAGTTGCTGATAACGCTACACGCGTCGTTCGGGGTCAAGGAAACTTCCTTTTCTTCGAGCAAGTTTTATAACACCCTAGGCAGTGAACCTAATCGTTGTAGTGTAGTAATTAGGGTAAGCCACGGGTATTGATATCGTTCTCTAGGGGAATAGGAATGCTAGTAAGAAGCTACTACGCTAAGGTTAAGGTTGAGGAAGATTATTTTTGTATTTTTATATTTTATGAAATGGAAAGGTACGAATCTCGGGTATTGGATTTGGGGGGTTGGTATTTCTACCAATTACTCTACTATTATCTAATTATCTAAACTAAGGTTGTGGGAGTCTATGTCTAATTAATGTGTGCTCGTATGATAGTTTAAAGATGTGTTTACTTAGGTTATACTACTCCTTAATTATCTCCTATTGATGGTTGAGTTGTCACGTCCTTATTCTTAGTTGCGTTGTGTGTCTAAAGTTGTAGGGTATGCGTTTCTCCCTAACTCTTTGAACTTACCAAAGGGTCTCGTCTACAAAACCCACTAGGGATGATAAACTCTTACTCTAAGGCACTCTTTGGATAATTTAGCCTACAACTACTCGGTAATCATATTCTAAGGTTCACAAAGATGAATCAAGCATTAAGTACACAACGAATGACCTATCGCATTACTAGATCATTAATCAACTAAGATAAGAAACAACCAATCAATATTCAATAATTAAGTTTCATACTTCCTAAGCAAACACACAAATAAATTAGCGGACATGGAGAACATGCAAGCATACACACAAATAATCAAAGACATAATTGAATTAATGAAGTAAATACTTATCTTGATGTAAGATAGGGTTTAAAACCCTAAAATCTTGTACAAGACACCTTAGGTTCGGTTTAGGTTTTACTCCAAAAGACTCTCCTAAAAGCGAAAAATTCGGATTCTATATATAAGATTACATATGCGACGGCGTCACCTTTTTGTTTCGTGGCCGCCGTGTCGCCGCCATTAGGGTTTCGTCTTGGCCACGTTAACCTTGCGACGGCGTCACCTTATGTCCGTGACGCCGTCCTCTTCGACCGGCGTCGTGCGGGTCGCATCTAGGCCGTCGAGTAGCAACGGCCTACTCTTTTAAAGCCCGGCGTCGTCACTTGAAAATAGGGTTTTGGCTTCGTATCGTCACAAAATCCTCCGACGGCGCCGCATTAACACCGACGCCGCCGCCTGCTTTCAGCAGACTTTGAGTGTCTCGATTCGACTTTGGCCATTTTCTTCGTATATTCGCCTTTTCGTCCAAATAAGTGCCATTCCAGCATTTTGCCTTCAAGAGACCTAAAAAGTGAAAAGGAACGATATTAAGCAATAACGGATACAAAAGTGATCAAATAAGGGCTTAAACGACCCCTCAAAATGGTACCTTTTAAAACCTTATGCCTCTTATCATTTAGTTATTCCTAACTACACAAGTGTAGCCTCACTTGCGATCTCGGAATGCATCACAAAACAAGTTCTAGAATCTAATATACTACCGGGTCATACTCTAAGCATTGAAGATGAATGCTTTAATTCCTACTAATCTAAGGGCGATCCTCACATTTTGGGTGGAATTTGGGTGGTAAAGGGTTTTGTGCTAGTCATATAACTTCCTATCCATGAGACGCTTTTGTTAAGACTAATGGCCCACTCCTATATGTCATGAAAAATTTTAAATTTGGTGCCAAAATTACCCTAACCGACATTTTCTCATGGTTTATTACGCAAATGCAATTGGACAAAGCAAATAATCAAGGATAAGCATAGTTTCAAAGTTCCGTTTTATTTTCCCTCCCTACACTTAAACCGAACATTGTCCCCAATGTTCCCGAAAAGTATCAAAGTTATGATAATGGAAGGTAATTAAAAACGAAAGAAACTAATACTCCCCGATTAGCTCGGTAGGATCCGTGTAAAGTGGTGGTTAAATCCTTTTCAAGAAGAATTATTGCGTGAAAAGCTCCTTCCAATCTTATGTAACTTCTTCTTGACAAACTAAACTCGCACATTTGAAGAAAACAAACGAAACCTTCGTAAAATCGCGGTAATAATATATATAAGACTCGATTTAAACTAGGATATAATGCTTGTGGAATGGATGTTTACAATTTCTAAGAAAATTAAGACCGGAAAATTCCAAAATTTATAAGTAGCTCAAAAACGAGAAAAAAAGTAATCGATGTTTTACTCCTTCTCGACGCCAAGTTGCAATCTCGACAAAAGCGGTCTGCGATTTTCGGAAAAAATTCGGAAAATTTATATCTTTAGAATCGGAAAAATTTCGCAAAAACATCCATTATGACTCGATACAAGCATTTGACTCGAACAAACAAACATAAATATCTTTTAGTTAATTGTTATTCTCATGTTTACGTTTCTTTTGAAAACGTGTGTAATCCTCCCTACACTTATCCCTTATGTAAAATACCTTTATATGCAATTAAGACGAGGTTAAAAACAAAATAAAGCATCCTTACAAATTTAAACATGAGGATAAACAATTAATAAAAGATATATGACACTTAACAAGCAAACAATTAAGCATGGGTTGCCTCCCACGAAGCGCTTTTCTTTATTTAAGAGTCTTGTAGCTAGACTCATAGTCGTGCTCCTACGTTGCTTCACCACCGCCCTCTTGACGGTCTCTATCGGGGGATTCCATGTTGTAGAAGTGTCCTATGATGCACCTTTCTAAGAGTTCGTCCTCTCCCCACTCGGTCCTATATTTCGGTCCTAAATTCAAACAATCTTTATAGAACCCGAAAATCTTAGCCATAACATAATCTACTCCCCTTTCCCTATCCTCATCATTCCTGTAATAGACCGATAGTTTAAGTTCCTTTTCATCATTAGAGAATGATTAAAACTTCTCAATATTAAACGGCATTTGGTAAGCTATGTCGTCGGTCTCATCCTTGAATCGCACTATTCCTAACGAGGGGTTATAAGTCATCCCGGTGCTTTCTATGAAAGGTTTTCCTAGAAGAACGTGGGACAAGCTAGGGTCAATGGCCGTGCAAATATCATCCACAATTATGAAGTCCGTAGGGGAACGTGAAACTACCTACATAGACGGGCAATCCCTTAACTCTACCGAGAAAATTGCACTTATCACTAGGATTATCGGGTCTTGCCTAGTTGGGATAGGCTTCTTCATTATCCAATTGTAGTAGGTGCTAGTCATTATGTTAATTGGGATTTGCGATCAATGTAGGCCTTTGCCACAAAAGGTGTCCTATGCAACATGGTATGTTAAGATTCCAAGGGTTCCCAAACTTGATTCTAGGACTTTTCTAACATACATGTGACGGAGGTCACGCACTAAGTGAGGGTGGCGGATAGTTCTTTTTCCGTAGGAAATTTGTTGAAATAGTCAATGTCTACTTCATCTACTTCCTCGGTGTTTCATCATCCACAAGTGTATGGTCCTCTTCGTCATCCGTTCTATCCGGTTTCACTAAGGCGATGGTATTGACGAATTGGACGTGCTTAGTTAGCTTGCTTGGATCCTTAATCTCTATACCTGAAGGCTCGGGAGTTGAGATAACACTAACCTTCTTATCACTATTAGTTATGGCTTTCAAAAGGTTGTCTATTTTCCTATCCATCTCGGCTTGTTGATGGTTAAAGCGGTCCGAGAGCTTAGCCATTTGGGTTTCTTGGGATGCAACTAGGTTTTGCAACATCCCTTCGACGTTTTGTTGGTTAGGACCGTTAGGTGGGGGCCATGAGAAATCATTGGAGGTGAATTCTTTGGTTTGTCCCCAGTAGAAGTCGGGCTTGTTTTTCCATGCCTCACGGGTTTCATTGAAATTCCTAGGTCCGGGTATTGTAGGGAATCTTCCTCCCGTTCCATTAATACGCGAGGATGCGTAGTCAACGGAAGCATGTTCGGGGGATCGGGTGCTATTGCGCGTGTTATGAGGATCATAAAACGGCTCGCACGAGGAAGAAACTTTGTTCACATGGTATGAAGACTTAGGATTTTCGTAAGAACTCATGAGGAAGCTAACTTGATCTTCAAGTTCGATCATCCTACGGTCGGAAGGTTGTGAGTTGATGGAAGGCAAGGAGATCGCCTTAACGGTTTTAGGTAGCTCACGGGGGTCGTCCCAACTTTCGTTATCGTAGAGGGCAAGGTCCTCTATTATACCCCATGATTCTTCCGCGGTGAGATCACTAAGTTTTCCACCGGCCGCTTGGTCAATGGATCGCTTAGTGGGGAAGTTGACATGATCATAAAAGATTTGGACTTTGAGCCAAAGATCAATGCCGTGATGAGGACTTTATTAAGTAAGTCCTTGAATCGGGTCCATGCTTCAGAGAGATTCACCTTGACGTTGTTGGAACATCAAGATGTCATTCCTAAGCTTAGTGGTTCTTCCGGTGGGAAAAATTGAGCAAGGAAGCGAGAGGTAAGATCATCCCAACTTGAGATGGAGCGGTGGAAGTCGCTCAAGCCAATTACTAGCTTGGTCCCGTAGAGAGAATTGGAAGAGACGCAGTGCGTGGTCTCCCGAGTAGTAGCATCAAGGTCGATGGAATCGACAATTTTGAGGAAATCCTCGATGTCGATTTGGATCTTGAACGAAGTCCATGGAATGCACATCCGTTTGCACCAACCGGATGGTGTCGGATCGCAGGCCGTAGTTTGGGCTTGGTCGGGAAGCTCAATGGTGTTCCTATAGCCTAGGTGGCTTGGTCTTGAGTATTCACCAAGAGTACGGGCTCTTGGCGGGTCATTTGGCGGTGGGTTGATGAGTGGTGGTTGGTTATCATCCTCCATGATGAAAAGTGATGGGTGTTACGAACAAAGGTCACGAAGAAGGGGATAGACTAAGAGAAAGCTAAAATGAGAAAATTTTACTTGATAGGAATCAAGCAAAGAACCTAAACGAGGTGGACTACTAACTAGCTATTCTATTCCCCAGTAGCGCCAAAACTTGATAACGCTACACGCGTCGTTCGGGGTCAAGGAAACTTCCTTTTCTTCGAGCAAGTTTTATAACACCCTATGCGTTGAACCTAATCGTTGTAGTGTAGTAATTAGGGTAAGCCACGGGTATTGATATCGTTCTCTAGGGAATAGGAATGCTAGTAAGAAGCTACTACGATAAGGTTAAGGTTGAGGAAGATTATTTTTGTATTTTATATTTTATGAAATGGAAAGGTACGAATCTCGGTATTGGATTGGGGGTTGGTATTTCACCGATTACTCTACTATTATCTAATTATCTAAACTAAGGTTGTGGGAGTCTATGTCTAATTAATGTGTGCTCGTATGATAGTTTAAAGATGTGTTTACTTAGGTTATACTACTCCTTAATTATCTCCTATTGATGGTTGAGTTGTCACGTCCTTATTCTTAGTTGCGTTGTGTGTCTAAAGTTGTAGGGTATGCGTTTCTCCCTAACTCTTTGAACTTACCAAAGGGTCTCGTCTACAAAACCCACTAGGATGATAAACTCTTACTCTAAGGCACTCTTTGATAATTTAGCCTACAACTACTCGGGTAATCATATTCTAAGGTTCACAAAGATGAATCAAGCATTAAGTACACAACGAATGACCTATCGCATTACTAGATCATTAATCAACTAAGATAAGAAACAACCAATCAATATTCAATAATTAAGTTTCATACTTCCTAAGCAAACACACAAATAAATTAGCGGGACATGGAGAACATGCAAGCATACACACAAATAATCAAAGACATAATTGAATTAATGAAGTAAATACTTATCTTGATGTAAGATAGGGTTTAAAACCCTAAAATACTGTACAAGACACCTTAGGTTCGGTTTTAGGTTTTACCCAAAAGACTCTCCTAAAACCGAAAAATTTGGATTCTATATATAAGATTACATATGCGACGGCGCCACCTTTTGTTTCGTGGACGCCGCCGTGTCGCCGTCATTAGGGTTTCGTCTTGGCCACGTTAACCTTGCGACGGCGTCACCTTATGTCCGTGACGCCGTCCTCTTCGACTTCCGACGCCGTGCGGGTCGCATCTAGGCCGCCCGAGTAGCAACGGCCTACTCTTTTAAAGCCGACGTCGTCACTTGAAAATAGGGTTTTGGCTTCGTATCGTCACAAAATCCTCCGACGGCGCCGCATTAACACCGACGCCGCCGCCTTCGCTTTTCAGACTTTGAGTGTCTCGATTCGACTTTGGCCATTTTCTTCGATATTCGCGCCTTTTCGTCCAAATAAGTGCCATTCCAGCATTTTGCCTTCAAGAGACCTAAAAGTGAAAAGGAACGATATTAAGCAATAACGGATACAAAAGTGATCAAATAAGGCTTAAACGACCCTCAAATGGTACCTTTTGAAACCTTATCGGTTGCTTGAAAGGAGACTCTTTCATGAAGGTAGAGTTGTTGATCCATCATTTCTTGCAAATACCGACATAAGGAAGTATTTGGAACTATTGGGTTTGATTGTTTATTGGATATAAACGAGCAAATTTGCCCGGTCTTTGTGCTTGAGTTCTACAAGACTATGGGTATAATTAGAAATGATGATGGGTCCATCTCAATTGAATTCACCATAAATGGACATGAGTACACTCTTTCACTTGAGGAGTTTGGAAGAATAATAGGGTTCCATATGATGGTGTTTGCATGTATTCTAATGAGTGGTCGTTGGAGGAGATACACTTTATGGTTGATCATCACGAAATTTATCACACGACAATCCCGAAGCAACCACGGTAAGGGACACCGTGTTTATGCCAAGAGCATCCCCATCAAGGGTTACTAGGAAGTCGAAAGTGATCTATAGGGATCCTTTCCAAATGGAGCTCTCTGAGATGTACGCGTTGTATAGAAAATGGGAAGATGTGATAAGGGAAAATGTGGTGTGTCTAGTAGGAAACAAGGATCACCCCAACGCATGTCTAAGCTTCACGATCTATTGTCTAGTGACCGAGACTCGCTTCAACATTGCCTACTACATGGTCAAGAGAATGGCAAGTGTAAGAAGCATGGACAAGATGGTGCTCCCGTATGCAATGCTCCTAACTCGTCTTGCTAAATTCATCTTTGCATTAGATCCTTCTCCACAAACCTATGACCATAGCTTTTGAAACAAGGTTATGGTACCATTGATCGAGGAAGAACCACGAGGTTTATGGTAGATGGCAAGAGGCCTCATCCACCCATGGATTCCTCGGAAGAAAGGAGAGACAAAGAAGGTGAAGGAAGTAGCAACCCACTCGAAATACCGAACTCGACCCTTGGAGTATATCAACCAATTCACGGACGTTCTGGTGCATCACCCGAATGGCAACAAACCAAGGGAATCTTCAAGTTCTTTGCCAATTTCTTGAAGAAAAAGAGGTAGAAATGGTATGATAAAGAGTGGAAGACGGGTGAAGACGAGATGGGGAGGAGAAGAGAGGTAAGGTCTTAGGACCCAAATGTATGATGAACAATTTCAAACAATGGTTTGTAACACTTTAAACTATGCTCATAGTATGTAGGTATCGCCATATCTTGGCACTAAACAATCCTAACTTAAGTATTTGGAAAATGAGATTTTACGACCCCTTGAGTGGTCGTCGTCACTCTTTCTAGGAATTTTAGCTCTTCCTACTTTGATATACATTATATTAGTTGTGTTATTGCATTTAGTCCCCAAAGAAACAACTAGGAGAAGCATTTACTATAAAGTGCAAAGTTGCACATTTGCTGAAAGCTCTCTGATCTATAGTAGGCGGATCCCGGCATTTGAACTAGCCGAATCCCTCCCAGAAGGGAACCGCGGGATCCGTGGCATCTGATATGCAATACATATTTGCTTACATCAAAATAGTCTACTAGATCACCTCACGCGAGTCAAACATAAGATACTAGAGCCAACTAAGTCTTTCTCAAATAGTTGAAAACCTCACTCTCATCCATGGCTTACCTAGGATATATTTCGAAATATTTTTGATTTATCAACTTGTCAAAACTCACCATAATTCCGCTCCAACACTCACACATTATCTATCACGTCTGATAGCACTTAGTTTGGTCCAATCTTCAATTTTAGCAAATTGATCCTAATCATCTTTGACTCAAAATTAGGCTCAAAAATAGTTTTTCATTTTTTTCTTTATTTTTAAAGATTTTAGTAAATTCTTCTTAGGTCATCATCTGACTTCTAGGACTTGTTGCCACCATTTCTTCATATCAAATTAAATGGTATCCTTGTCAAACACATAGTTAGACTACCCAAAGTCAATTTTCTTGGTCAAAACCATCATTAAGCACCATCACTTATTATGGTTGAGGATTTGGGATATCCAATGACTCAAGACATCAAAATTAAGTCAAAACCTCAAAATCCATTGATAATAAACCTTACAAAGCATAATCATTTCACCTAAAAACCTGCCCGACACCGGATCCTCGGTCTTTAAGCAAAGCGGATCCTCGCGAGGGATTCGCGGGATCCAGTAGTGCAGAAAGCCTCAATCGCTTCCATATTCAATTTTAAATCACTTTTGGTTCTCTAACCACTTTTAGCATTCATTTATTATCATCCTAGAGCTGATCAAAATCTTAAGAGCATGCTTAATCCTCTAAGTGGCCAAGAATTTAATTTCCTAATTCAAATTATTCTTTATAAACCAAACAACCTTAGGTTTAAGGCACCATCCTCACTTACCTTTCAAAAAATCAGCAATTAGAAGCTTACATTAGCATCATCATCACCATGACTAAGGCTCTTAGCAACAACTCCTCAACCTTAGGATCATCCAAAAGAAAGGGTCAAATGATCCATACGGGTCGGGTTGATCCAGTTTTCATGTCTAAGTGGTCACAACTTTTACGGGTTTTTTTTTTGGTGAAGTTAGATTCATTATTTATGTATGTTTTGATGACCGTTTCAAATTGTAATATGTTAGTATTAATAAACTGCATTGTATTTTTGCGTAGCTGACAAGTTCGATGATTGTTGTTATCGTATCATAAGTGATTGACTTATATATTGAACAAGTGGGCTTGCCCGCGCGTTGCTACGGGGCATTTTCTGTAATATTATTCTGCATTATGCATACATGATATGCAAAGTAAATTAATTTTTCAATACAAAGTTGTTATGGATGAAACTGACAAAAGTAATATCAGAACCAATTCAAGTGGTAACTAAAACATTAACATAACCATCTTAAAAAGCAGTTCCATTACATACTCATTCCAGCCTCAGAAAATTGTAAGAAACTTGCTTTTTCCTTAATCATGTCTTATACCATGTCATCTAGTAAATCAACTAAATATACACATTCGACCATTGTGACCATCAATAATCAATTCGCCAATTTACAACTCGTCACAATAATTCAGTGTTGTTCATAAGCCAATTGCTCGATATCCATTCATATTCTTTGTGGTGATCATCCCAAACCCGCACCAAGAAGACTTATTTCAAGTACATATTTTTCACTCTTAATCATGCTACATCTTTGGTCTCGCTTTTCCTATCCGCTTTCTCTATATGAGTGGCTATATGATTATAAGCAAGTGTAGGATAAGCAGGTTATACTTTCAGAGATGCTTTTTCAAATTGCTATTTATCTCCCTAATAGGTTATGTAAGCAAGTTGTTGAAAGGTATCGTTTGTAGATGTTCAGGCTAAATAATAGTGTAATTTGCTAAAAAAAAAAAAAAAAAAAAAAAAAAAAAAAGATTGGTTTATGTCAAAAATAGTTATACTATTATCCGGCATTGACCATCTACAAAACGGTTGTTGAGGGTGATTGTTTCATAAGGTCCTTCGTTGATGTTCTTAAAAATGAACTTTGTTGTTAAATAAACCGATGGAGATGGGCCTACTATATTGATAGCTATTAAAGCGTAAGAGGCTTCAATCTAAAATATAAAACATAATTCATAAGAAAATTAGGCCAACTCTAACAAAAGACGCATATTAATCTTATCGAATAGAAACATTACTATAAAAAGTGGACCTGCCATAAGAATCTAGAAAGTTTAATGAGAAAATATGTACCTTAATTTAAGTTATGTAATATTCACAACATTAGCAAATCAAGAAGCCTTGTATATTGCGTTCTATGTATAAAAATCTTAAAACCAATGCGCCTGCAAATCCATCTATCTCTATGAAGATTGCAAACTGTTTCTTTAGTTTGACAGTTATTAAACTGGTCAAAAAACCGTACTAACCTTGCATTTTGTAGTGTCTAAAGCAGTTTGAAGCGCCGTACAAAGTCCTTCCAAATCAATGGACTTAAGACCCTCTCTCTTGTGTCTAATCCATGTCCTATAAGCCCACTCTATTCTAGAAAATCAAAAACAAAAATCAAAATCTTTTTATAGAAATAAAAACTGATACTTTTCGGGTTGTTTGAATTAACTTATTTTTCCAGCTTAAGAGCTTACGAAAGATACAATGATCGTTAAAATTAAAAGATAAATCAATTTTTTTTATTTTTGAACTTTAAGCATTTTAAGTATATCAGCAATAAAATGAAAAGATAAATCGTTATTCATATTTAGAGTTTATATAACCGTATGATATTAGATAATACAGTTAGAAAGTTACCATTATTCTAGCGTACGCAGATCCAAGTGTATCAGCTCCAATCACATAACAATTTGTCCTTTATGTAAGGTTCCTACAAACCCGCATCACAAACAATACATCCATAATATAATTAGTTTTCTGCTTTTGCTTAAATACTTGCTTGAAGTAAAATAAGCAGCTACATAGTATGAAGTAGCAGCTCAAAAACTTTTATTCGACTTTAAATATGGTCCAAAAAAATTAACATAGTAAAAAGTATTTTTAGCACCCAAACCCACACCAATTTGAACCCCCAAACTTACCCATTTCAGCTCCCAAACACACCCTTTTCAGCCCCCATTTCATCCCCCAAACTCACCCATTTCAAAAGCTAGTATCAACGTCACATTAGCTTCCACTTCTTGTTACATCAACATGTAAATTCGATATGTGTGCCATATCGTATAAAAAATCTGAACACGATGCTAATCCGGAATAAACCATATATATTTGATAAGTTAACGAATTATCAGAAAGAGGGATACCTTGATGATGATATCATCTGCGACGTGAGCACTCGTAGCCACTCCTTCAGCTAGTTCGTTAACAAACTCTAAAAGTTCTTTCAATGACATGTTCCTCTATTGTGTATTGTGTTAGTCAATACGAAAATACATGCTACTGTAAATTCCAGTTTAAAGAGGCGTACTCGTGTTAAAAGTCGGAAACAAACACCTCAAAAGGCCTAGCCGCAAATATCATCAAGAACCAAACCTTCAAAACAAATTTAAAAAAAAAAAAAAAAAAAAAAAAAAATCCTAATTTGAACAAAAATAAAATAAAAGAAATATCTAAATTAAATCATGAATTAGGCAAAACTAAACCATAATGAAGCATAAAGAGTAATGAAAAAAAATTTACGTGACGTAAAATTAAAACCCATAAAATTTGAAAACCCTAAATCTAAAAACTTTTATACATTTTCGATGGCTTAAAATCTGCGTTCTTCTTTAGACGATTATTTTGGTTTTTTTCCTCTTTTTCGATTAACATTCATCATCATCGAATTTTTTCCTCATCTTCTTGATCCGATCATTTGTGGGTATGTGTGTGTTTGTGTTTGTAGATTGTAGAAAATGGAAGGATGGATGGGTGTGTGTTGTGTGAGTGTGTGTTTGTTATGTGTTGTTGTGGAAGAAGTTTCGGGAAAGACAGAGATAAATGAGAGGCAAGTAATTGCTATAAGCTTGGTGAGCGAAGAAAGTTTGCACCTCGTTTTGGCCAATGGCATTGTGCCAAAGTTGCAACATATGTCTTGTTCAAGAGATTGAGTAACAAAATCACCTCACATGAACCAATGAGATGAAAGATTAACAAATAAGAAAGAGGCCTTAAATGATTTAATTGTGGGAAGCAATTTCCATTCTTATAATATATTATAATATTGTATTTCAAACCTTTCGGTGAAAACATTTGATCTCTTTATTTGTCATACATTTTCACGTACTTGATATTTTAGGATATTTTTAAGAGCTTCACGTTTTGTTTTTTTTTTTTCGCAAAAGGTGAATTATATTAGCTTCCAAACTTACAACATAAGGATAACAATTCAAGATTTGGACAAGACCCAAATCAGAAACAAACATACAAACAAACTGACTAATGTATGATATATCTAGACAAAACAGAACTAAAGAAACATGTATGATGACCCAGTCGCTCCCATTCGAAACCTATCTTGTTCCATCAACTCAGAACCCATCAAATATTCCAATTCACCTTAAATGCACCTACCATCTAGCTACATTTTCATCTCTCTATTCTACTATACCACTCATCCTTCCACCAAGTAGCAATAGCATAAAATAGAGGATGGCTTCACTAGGAACCATAACCCATCCATGGGGGGCTCTTCCAAAACAACCTACATTTCCTCTCTTAGGAAGACTTCAGTTGTTTGGAAACACTCTCCTTCATGATGACCACCCTTACCTCCGTGGGAATGTAAATTATGGACCATGAAGTGTCATCTTCACCACTCTCAATTCCATACTACTTACATCCCCTCCAAGACCATTTACCCTTCACAAAGAAAGCCCTACTTTATGGTACATCCATACTAGAGATAGACCTCCTACATAGTCCAACAAAGCTTATTGATTCCTCCCTAGGCTAAATCGGATAAGACTAAGAGACTAAAGTAGGTACAGTTATTCGATTAGGACTCAAGATACTAGGTACTTTACATTTGCAATGGTCCGATATCAGAAATTTTAGCAAACTCTAGATGTATAAACAGCAGTCCATCACCCATATACAACCATTCCTTAATAGCTTTTATTCAGTTCACTCACTTGTTATGTCACTCACCTTTATTCAACCAGCTTCTTCAGGACCTCTATTATTGAACAATCTGAAGTTCAACACCCCATTCAGTAGCCACATCTTTAACTTGAATGGAGTTTTTAACTTTGATGCTCAGCAATTGCAGCTTTACATTGTCTTCAACTTCTTTAAAAATAACTTCATGGTCTTTTCTTTCATTTGAAAACAGTCTTCTATTTCTTTCTCTCCATATACAATAAACACTAGTAGACAGCACCATTTTACTCACCACACTTCTAATATTATTGTTACATGGTAAATCAATGAGTTTTTCAATGATGTTTCTCTATTCATTATCCACATCCTTGACCTTCATTTTATCTTTCATATTTACCCATATCTTCTTAGAGTACACACAATTGAAGAACAGGTGACTATGTGAATCATTGCATGTAGAACAAAGTGGACATACCATATGTGTATTCTGATTCCATTTCATAAGTTTGTCATGTGTTTGCAGTCTTTCCCTTATAGCAAGCCATAGAATGAAAGAATGTCTAGGGACACCTTGAGAATACCAAACCATGTTATACCATTTCACCTGTTGGTTCTTTATTCTCATATCTTCCCACATAATCTTTGTACTAAACTTAGATATAACTCCACTATCTTTTTCCCACATCACAATATCATTATTATTCGCATTCACCACTGGAACATGAATATTCAGAAGTTGAGGAAAAAAATGGCACCACCCATCAGGCCACATCCATCTCCCCTCATGTATCATATCAGCAACTTTCATATTGTTTTTCAATCTAGCAGCTGTAACAAGTTGGGACAATGTTTCCTACTAAATCATGATTCCCCCATCTGTCATACCACATAGAAGTACTCCTACCATTGCTAATTATATGAATCACATGAGATCTATCTCTCTCTTTCAGACCCATGAGTACCATCCAAATCCAGCTATCATTTCTATCATACTAAGCTTCCCAAATGCTCTTCCCTTTTAATTTCACTATGTTCACCCACTTAACCCATAGAGATTCTTTGTTTGCAGCAATATTCCATATATGTTTCATAAGAAGAACTTCATTCCATAAGCTTAGAGGCTTAATACCCAAACCCCCCTCTTTTTTAGGAGTGCACACAGCTTTCCAAGAAACCTTGGCCTTACCATTCACATACTCTCCCTGATACAATAAGAAGGATTTAAGAACTTTAACAATTTCTTTAACAGTTGCTTTTGGAATAAGGAACACTTGTGCCCAATACACTTGCATTGATGCAAGAACTGATGCAATCAGTTGAAGTCTCCCAACAAAAGATAGATACTTGTTCTTACAATCATTAATTTTTTACCTCACTTTTTCCACCAATTCTCTGCAGTCATTGATTCCAAGTCTTTTAGTGATAAGAGGCACCCCCAGATATTTCATTGGCAACATTTCAACCTTCAAAGGAAAAATATCTAAGATTCTCTCGCTTTCTCAACAATATTTAGATTGCTAAAGAAGATGGTACTTTTGCTCATATTCGGATTAGTCCCGAGCATCCGATAAATTCATTTAAAAATCTCGATTACCTTCACGTAATTAGCACTTCTATGGCTCAACATTAGTAGATCATCTGCAGCGATATGTGTAAATTGAGTTCCTTACACCCCACATGGTACTTGAAACCAACATTTTGTTGAATTTTCCTAGCCATCATTAAATTGAGAACTTCCATTACAAGAGTAAAGAGATATGGTGACAATGGATCCCCATGTCTTAAGCCTCTTCCACCCTTAAAATAGCCACATCTTTCACCATTCACACAAATGAGAAAACTTTGTAGTAGTGACACATTCCATAATCCATTCAATCATTGTGTGTAGACCAAACCACTTCAAACATTGTTTGAAAAACCCCAGTTTACAGTATCATAAGCCTTGGCTATATCAATCTTTAAACAACATCTTTTAACAACATCTCTTCAGCAATTCTTGAGTAAGTAACATATTGTCTTGAATCACTCTTCCTTTAATAAAACCACTTTAGTTGAGGTTAACAAGGGTCTTCAATCTTGGTTTAAGCCTATTAGATAATATTTTACTTATGCATTTGTAGATGACATTACAACATGCAATTGGCCTAAATTCATTAACCTTAGTTGGATTAGAAACCTTTGGCACTAGTGTAACTAAAGTGGCATTCAGTTCCCCTAGCAGCTTCTTTTTCTTGAAGAACTCTTTAACTGCCAAACATACTTCACTTCCCACAATATCCCAAGACTTCTTAAAGAAAACATAAATGAATCCATCTGGTCCTGGTGATTTGTTGTCCCCAATATCAAACATAGCTTCCTTAATCTCCAAATCAGTCACCTCATTTACCATTTTATCTGCCACATCATGATTCAGAGTATTGGTAAACAGATTTTCAGCATCAGAAATAGCTTCCACCTCAACATTTTTCCCCAAGAAGTCATAAAAATGCTTAACAAATTGTTCTGCCATTCCATCACCCTCATAACTATTCCCCTGATCATCATTAATACTTACAATCCTGTTGTAATGCTTCCTGCTTTTTAGAACTTTATGAAAGTACTGACTGTTTCTATCTCCATAACTGATCCATTCAATCTTAGCTAGCTGATATAGAAGTTTTTCCTCGTCCATAATAGCTTCATTATAAAGGGTAAGAATCTCTGCTTCTTTTTCTTTTATCTTCTCATCATGTGGGTTATCATCAACCATCTTTTGAGCAATTTTCAGTTCCTCCTTCAATTTTTCAGCTCTTTCAAAAACATTCCCATTTTTCCACTGAATACTCTTCAAAGGCTTCTTCAACATCTTAAGTTTTTTCACCAATCTATATATATGGTGCCCCTCAACATCATTCTTCCAACCCTCCTTGATAGTTTCCAAAAAATCAGGTTTGTCCATAATAAAGTTTGTGAATCTAAATGATCTTGCAACACTAGGAATCCCATCGGTATACTTAAAATCACGGACTATGATCAGAGATTATATATGGGTTAAACATAACATGAGCATCTTTATATGTGGCCATAAAAGTGCTATTTCCCATTGCCCTATCCAGCTTTTTAAGAATACTAGTTTTGGGATTAGAAGTGGATTTAATCCATGTATAGTATAACCCAGTGCTACAAATATCCTCCACTTGAATATTATTAACACATGATTGAAATTCCATCATATTAGAAGTAATCTTAGATGTACCTGCTGAGTGTTCCTTAGCTTTGAGAGTGACATTAAAATCTCCCATCAATCCAAGGAATATTTTGAACAGCCATTTTACTTATTCCAAGTTCTTCCCACAAAATCTTCCTCTCCTTTCCATGGTTTGCAGCATATATGAAACTGCAATATAATCTCTTTTTCTCCTTAATAGTCTCAATTCCACACAATATCTGTTGATCAGAAATATTAACCACCACCAAGTTCACCTTACTTTGGTCCCACCCCACAATAATTCTACACCCTTTTGGACTCACTGCACAATTAGAAATCCAATTCCATCTACCAAATACCTTTTGACATACCTGATCCATATTACTAGGCTTCACATGTGTCTCAAGTATGTCACATATATGAATTTGTTCCTCCTTATTAGATTCACCACTTCATTTTGTTTTTCTTAGGATTCAAGCTCCTAATATTCCATGAAGCTATTTTAAACATCATAGAAAACATTTTAGACAATCACAATTCAAGACTGTCCATGTAGAACAACCTTGTCCTTCCCTCAGTATCTCATTAGCTACTAGCAAATTGCCAGTTTATGTATTATTCTCCAATACTTCCTCTTCTTCAACCACAGGATACTCTTTTTCTTTGTTCCTATCAGATTCCCATTGTGTGTTGAAATAGTGCCACATATCCTTAGACCATGCTTTAGCTATATCACCAGATGGTTTTATCTTTTTGTTTAGATAAACATCCACTAACATTCTGTCTTTCAAAATTCTTAGTTCCTGCCTTTCATCCTCTTCATAGTCTTCCAAAACAACATATTTGTTTGCAGACTTTCTCAAACTGTCTACATCCTTCTCACTTACCTTCCATTTATTCCTTCCATTTTGATTATTTTGCCTTCCTTGAACTGGTTCTTTCTCATTTTCTTTATTCTTGTCTTCATGTCTATCATTCTTCCTTCAGACTCTTCTTACGTCCCACATATCCTCCTGCTCGTTACCATAACCATCATTCTTATAGCCAACTCTCCCTTTTTGAGTTTCACCATTATCGCTTCTATGTGCTTCACCATTACTACTCTTTTGCTTTTCCATCCTTTCCTTCTCTCTATTGCCTTCCTTATCTCCTCTAGTTCCTCATCAGTTCTAATTCTAGTTGTACATTCTTGAAAACTATGCCCAAACACTTTACACTCTTTACAACATGCGGGTTTCCAATCATATTCCACTTTCACAACCTTTATACCCTTCTTATTTTCTCTTTATCTCTATACTTGAATCACAATTTCCTCCTTAAATCCTTTTACTATAAAGAGCAAAGTTGCACATTCTTGAAAGCTCTCGATCCGCATTAGGCGGATCCAAGCATTGAACTAGCGGATCCCTCCGAAGGGAACCGCGGGATCCGTGGCATCGATATGCAATACAAATTTGCTTACATCAAAATAGTTTACTAGATCACCTCACATGATTCAAACATAAGATACTAGAGCCAACTAAGTCTTTCTCAAATAGTTGAAAACCTCACTCTCATCCATGGCTTACCTAGGATATATTTCGAAATATTTTTGATTTATCAACTCGTCAAAACTCACCATAAATCCGCTCCAACACTCACACATTATCTATCACGTCTGACAGCACTTAGTTTGGTCCAATCTTCAATTTTAGCAAATTGATCCTAATCATCTTTGACTCAAAATTAGGCTCAAAATAGTTTTCATTTTTTTTCTTTATTTTTAAAGATTTTAGTAAATTCTTCTTAGGTCATCATCTGACTTCTAGGACTTGTTGCCACCATTTCTCCATATCAAATTAAATGGTATCCTTGTCAGACACATAGTTAGACTACCCAAAGTTAATTTTCTTGGTCAAAACCATCATTAAGCACCATCACTTATTATGGTTGAGGATTTGGGATATCCAACAACTAAAGACACCAAAATTAAGTCAAAACCTCGAAATCCATTGATAATAAACCTTACAAAAGCATAATCATTTCACCTAAAACCCGCTCGACACCGGATCCCGGTCTTTAACGAGCGGATCCTCACGAGAGGATCTGCAGGATCCAGAGCTGCAGAAAGCCTCAATCGCTTCCATATTCAATTTTAAGTCACTTTTGGTTCTCTAACCACTTTTAGCATTCATTTATTATCCTCTTAGAGTGATCAAAATCTTAAGATCATGCTTAATCCTCTAAGTGGCCAAGAATTTAATTTCCTAATTCAAATTATTCTTTATAAACCAAACAACCTTAGGTTTAAGGCACCATCCTCACTTACCTTTCAAAAAATCAGCAATTAGAAGCTTACATTAGCATCATCATCACCATGACTAAGGCTCTTAGCAACAACTCCTCAACCTTAGGATCATCCAAAGAAAGGGTCAAATGATCCATGAAATCTCATCCATCAAACATCCCTATTAGAGATAATGATACTAGAACCCCATCTCACCAAACTCATCCAACAAAGGCTAAGAGAACCGCAAGGATTAGCATCAAACCTTTCGGACTAGAAAAAGGATCATCTAGTTCAAAACCAAACTTGACTAGTTCTAGCAAGCCATCAAAACCCTCATTCATTGAGCATGGACTACACCCTTGAATGATCCTCTCCTCACCCAAACATCTACTCATTGGATCATTCACCACCAAGAACCTCCCATTCACCAACCTTTTCATTGAATAGGGAACCACCAACAACGCCAACTAGCCCATCATGGGAGACAAGGAACAACCTTGATCATATGGAAGAAGTTCCATTACCACCCTCATTTTTAGAACCTCATCTTACTTCTCAAAATGAAGACCCACAATCACACATAGAACCTCCTCAAAATATCCATTTCTCTCCGGGTCCAAACCAAGACAATAATTGTCCAAATTGTCTAATCACTCAAGGACTTGTTCAAGAAGCACGAAATGAGATACATTTCATGTTTAATCATCTTCTTGCAAATTTGGATCAAATCAACAAGTCCGCTCATCCCTAGACTCAAGCACATTGTCGCGTTTTAAGTCTAGTAACTAGTTAGTATTAAGTGGTACTTGTATGCCCTAGTTCATTCTCTTAGTTTTAGAGATTTGTTTGATCATTTCTTGTTTTTATTGAATGAATATCTATATGCCATAATTGTTTTGTGCTTTGTGCTTGCTATAACATATACTACTTCACATCTTCATTAGCATTGATTGAAACACTCTCATTGCTGAAGAAACTGTCAACAGACAGCCGGATCCCTCCATAATGCCTAGCCGAATCCCTCCAAGAAGGGAACCATGGGATCCGTGATACATAAGCACAAATTTCTACTAACTTGAGTTTATTTGCAGGAAATTATGCACTATACTCTTGTTTTCTAACCTTTACTTTGTAGATTTTCAAAATAACACATGAAGATCTTGACACCATAAAGCTAGGTGGAGCTTTGTGTCAAACGATATTGCAAAAAAATTTGCAACTTAATCCGATTTTGGATTATACTTCATGACACCCCATTGCAACTTTGCAATCTTCAAGGGGGAGCACGCTTTCGTCACTTAGACGACCCATTTGCAAACATATTTGCAAACAAATTAGTTTATTTACGTTATGTACTTGACGCCTCTCAAAGGGATGGACTCGTCGAGGGGAGTTAAGACGAGTACCATTCCGTCACTTGCCCTCTTCACATTTTCTTTTACATATTGTTCTTATAAAATTGTGTTAGTTTCTTTTAACACTTTTGTTTCGACAAAAGGGGAGAAGAAAGTAAAACTACTAATTCAAATTTGCTCTAATTTTAGTTTTCTTATAATAATTTTATGTTTTGTCATCAACAAAAGGGGAGATTGTTAATACAAATAAGTCGTAAAACGTTTATTTATATTTTACGATCTTCTAATGTTTTGTCGATAACAAATGTAAAATCATTTAACGAAACAAATAGAATACGTAAATAGTTTGAGTCAATAGTTTCCTAACACACTTACGTTTTCACATAAAACACTAAAACAAGTATAAATGATTTTATGATTTAGATACATATGTACAACAACTAGTGTTTACATATTGGGTTAACATATAATTAAACTAAGTATACTAAAATGGGTAAAAACAAGTATATACTAAATGGGTAAAAACTAGCAAATGGTATTGATCCATAACCCATGGTTTTATATATACCACTTAACCAAGTTCATTGTAACCTTGAGATACATTGTATCTAGAAAGAAAACCATGGATCAACCCATAACCCATGACCCATGACCCATAACCAAAAATACTCATGGGCAAAGAGAGTGTCCCACGGATCCCTAGCTTTGTGCTAGCCGGATCCCTGTGGGAGGATTCGGGATCCGGGAACGATGAAAATTTCCTCTATAAATAGAGAGTCATTTCTTCCTTTCTACTCATCACTTTACACACATACTTCCCAAAGTATTATATCCCTCTAACCTCATATCCAAGTGATCTATGTAGTTTGTCTTTTGTTTTTGTGTGATTCTCTAGGTTCCTCTTAAAGGCGAGATCACCACTTCTTGAAGACGAGCAAGCTCAAGTCCATGGGTTGCCATGCTTCGTCATCATCAAGACAACTAAGTTTCTCTTGTTGATAGCTCTTTCTTCCTCCGTAGATGTTGGGTTAAAGGCATTAGTGAAGGATGCTGAAAGTGTCAAGACGAAGGCATTAATGAAAGGTGCTTATCGTCCGTGTCAAAGCATTAGTGAAGAATGCTAAAGGTGTCAAGACGAAGGCATTAGTGAAAGGTGCTTATCGTCCGTGTCAAAGCATTAGTGAAGAATGCTAAAGGTGTCAAGACGAAGGCATTAGTGAAAGGTCCCAAGCGTTGTGTCAAAGGCATTAGTGAAGGATGCCTAAGAATCAAATCAAGTGGTATTTGGGAAGAATGCCTAGGTCGTATAATCGATGAGGTGCATCGTTATACATATAAGTATTTGTTTATTTCAAGGATGGTGATATCCTTGATGGTGTTGTAACAAGGATGGATCTCATGATATTAGGTATTGTGTTGTGAAGGTAGTAGTTCCTCCGTAGTAATGGAACTAGGTGCTTAGCCTAGTACCTAATAAAGGGTAGGCGACGTTGTGATAGGATTAGTTCTCCTGGTGTGAAAGAACTCGGTGGTTAGCCTAGCATCAGTATAAAGGGTAAGCGACGTTGTGTTAGGTGTGGTTCGCCTTGGTGTGAAGGAACTCGGTATTTAGCTTTGCTGGGAAAAAGGGTAGCGACGTTGTGAAGGCTTCTCCGCTATAAGGAGTTGGTGTAGTGTTTACGAACTCTCGAGTAGGTGACTCGGGGGAGTGGAGTAGGGCAAGGAAGGTGTCCTTGTAGCCGAACCACTATAAATACTTGTGTTGTGGTGATGTGCTTCTTACTCTTTATCTTTCATTACACGTTTATATATCTATCTATCAACGTCCAACATAAACAACCAAATAGATTGACATAAGTCGATCTAAATATTTAAAAGGAAGTTTTAAATTGGTAAAACTATTCAACTCCCCCTTCTAGTTTTCCATTCACACACTGAACAAACCACAACATGCAATGAACACGCAAATGTGTAAGACACGGCGAATAGGTGTGTCGGCTACACATACCGACGAACGAAGGAACAAAAAATGAGTAAAGAGAGACATATATAAGTTGAGCACCTCCTGAGGTGGGAGCTGCGTGTGCATCAGACAACGACGCGCCCGCTTCAGCATCGGGGCCAGCGGGTCAATGCACGTGAAAACCTGCAGCACGTTCAACAACCGTTGTTTAGTATTGAAAAACAGGAATGAGTACAGAAACAAAAAAACGACGTTTAAAGATCAGGCATGGTAGTAAACAAATAACGTATCCCACCAAATAAAGAGTCATAAAAAAGGCACACCATTTCAAAGAGCAGACAGTTAACAAACATGTAGATACACCGGGACAGTGAACAGGCGAAAAGCAAGTAAATGTGTAGGACAAAAGTGTGCCAGAAGACCGCAAATCAAACCTCGATTACAACGCCGCCTCTGACCCGGCTGGTGAGACGATGCAGAGGTAGACACCGCGCGTGCCGCGGCCCTGTTAACCTGTGGACCTGTTCCATAGACATAAACCGCAATGCAATTATTAGCGAACAATGAAATACGACAAAAAGAACGACGTGAAGGTAAACGAAAGAACCAAACAACATACCTATATGATGAGAAGCTGTCGCCAACTGACAGCCCACCTGAGATAACGACGGTGAAGATGACATGCTTGCGTCACACGCAACAATATCCAACACATAATCCGATGCATCCTCCTCAGTGGATGCAACCGTCAGATCATAACACAGCATGCCTTCATCTGATAAAGGCAGCTAGAACATAAGACAGAGGTATTCAAAGCATAAAATCTACAAAAAAATTGAAGCAATGAATAGCAAGTTCCATGCAAAGTTTGCAAAAATGATAAACCATAAGGTGTACCTGTCACATGAAACCGCGATGGTTCCACATCCTTTAATGAGCGTTTGCGGGTAGGTCGAACCTTGGAACCGCGAACATAATCTACCTTGGCCTTCCCCTTGTCTTTAAAATGAGTAACATCTGCTGAACATGGGTGTGCAGAAGCAGCCTTTACTGGAATAGTAGTGTCTTTAATGACTACACCCACAGATGAGCGGGATTTTGCGGTAGAGGTGCGCGAGGCATCATTCCACAGCAACTGTAACCCGACACGGGGAACAACCCCCCGTGGTTGCCGAACAACACCTGCGTTAAAATCCAGTGCAGTACAGGCGAACCACGAATCCATTGATTGAAACAGAGGCGGGTGCGAGACGGATGCTATTGTAGGCGAAGAAGAAGATAAAACCGCATGTTCAGTAACAGGTAAGCCTAAACGCATTGTTCCCATCTGTGTCATACAGACTGCAGCTGCATACCAAACGCAACAAAGAAAGCCGAGGTTATATGAACACACTCATATGCATCGGTAACAGCAAAACCAAAATTCCCATTGTGCAGAAATAAAAAATACCTGTAGATAGGCCGACACCCAGATTCTGAAACCGAGAATCCCCTTCCAACAAAGGTGAGGATAGCACGCCAGACGATATACCATTAGACGCGGCTACAATTATGTCAGACTTTTGATTTTCTAAACCTTGTATACAGTCATTTATCGGACAAAATTCAGGGGCGGTTGCAGTGCTGGCATCCAAAACACTATGCAGTAAATCACTACGCAACACCGGTGTATCACAATCTAATGAAAAAGAGGTGGCCACCAGCGCAGGATCATCAGAAGAGCCAAGATACGGATCATCCAATACATCAGACAACCCGGCACGCTTATTATTAGGAAACGCCTTTGATTTGGTCCTCATATATATGACAACATAATCCAATAAAGAACAAAAGAGAAAGGTGAACCCATAACAGGCCTAGATAAAGAGCAACATCATTCTCACACATATTAAAGACGATAAGATTCGTCCGAAAAACAGCAAGAAAACAGAGACAAAACTCAGGCAAAACACGTAACATGGAAAAGCAAATAGAGGGAAAAAATAATAACGATGCAGACCAAACCTTGTGGATAACAGATCTGGATGGAGCGAAGGTCGGTTGAACGCAGAAGGCGGTGTAACTTCACAACAAAGGAAGATGAAGGTGATATGTTCGGCTGCAAAACAGGGCCAGCATGCACAAACAGGTCGACCACGAAACAGGCCCAGCCCAAAGAATAAAATAATCGGGAAAACAGCGGGAGGGAAGTATTTTATTCGAGCCACCGATTTCTTCTGCTTTAATATATAGAGGTAATGTGGGATCCAAACAGATTTTCTATAAAACTACCCTTTTTCCCTTGGCCATTTAGCTTTAAACAATAAACCAATCTTGTTTTCTCAAATTTAAACATAACAGTATAACACAACACATAGTAATTAGATAATTATGGCCTTAGGATTACTTTAACCATCTTGTCTCTTATTTGTTAAGCTTATGTACATGTTACTGCAAAAAGTTAAATTCATAAATGTGACTTCATTTTATCTTTCCTAAAATATCTTTTTAACAACATATCTTGAACTACAATGTCACCGAATGACAGGAATGAGAGATTTCTAAGGTGGAATAATATGATGTTATATCAGAAGCGTAAGACTAGTTTAATTGTTGTACAAGCTCACATATCATGACGCCACAAAGACCAAGTCACACTGCGTCCGTTCTTGATGGATATGTTATAACTATTAACTTTAGCTAACCCATCCCCAAAGGGATCTTGATAGGGTGTGGAATAGGTGTCGTCGCAGAGGGTCTTCATTTAAAATGACCATATTTTTATTAGTTTTGCATATAAATACGTATAATATTAAACATATGGGTTATATAATTTTAGTTTTTATGCAATTTCTTTTTTGTTTACAAATGTGATAGGACCTCTTTTGTTATTGCCTAAAATCACCGAAAATCACTGGAAAACTTTGCACATCCCTTCATGATTGAAGGTACTCTTCACTAGGAAAAAAAGTTGTCCATAATGATTACAACGTTGTCAACGTTTCTTCAAGATTCTAACACTTTAAACTAAAGTTTTAAACAAAATCCTAGTAAAATTTGTAGGCAATGAATTTTGCAAAAATATACAAAAAAAACAGTGTATCTCATAAGTCATAACAATAAGTAATTTTGATAGATTTAGTAAAATAAAATAAAAAATAATAAAAATAAAATTGATCATTGTGTGTTACTCTTTGTCTCACAACCCGTTCTTTGGTGCAATTTATGGTTCTATCAGAGATGGCGTGTAGCTTGTCAGAGGGAAAATGAGTCGATTTTTGAACCATTTTTTGTTTCATAAAGCTTGTCAAACAAAATAATGTCAGCTAAAACTGAAATTGATCAAAAAGCGTCCATAATGGACAATCTTTTAATATTATACAAGCTATTTTTGAACAGCAATATTATACAAGCTATTACCAAAAATATACTTGACAAATAGTTTTAAAAGAATTATCAAAATCAAAAAAACTTGACTAACATAAGAATATATATTTTGACTAACATTAGACACATCTTGATTTAAGATTTTCAAAAATACCCTTTCCAATACTCGATATTACAACATATATAATAACATAAGTAATAACAAGCTAAGAAAAATGTATTTTTGAAAACTTTAAACTAGGAATTAGAGTGTATAACCCCTCAACTAACCAGACAAAGGCATGACCTAAAAGCCAAGAAGGAATTGGATCTTTCAAAGCTTGGAGTCCCAATTTATAGCTGGTCTACCTCATACCATTTGGTTCATCAAGGCAATGTGGGATGCAATTAAGCAAACACACTCTCCACTAAACTACTTATAGCTTTAAACTTAAACAAAAAACCAACCTTGTTTTCTCAAACATACATGACAGTATAATGTATAAACAACACTAGCCTATAAACCCGTAATAAATCACAGGTGGCTTATAAAAATTTAGAAAATATAAAGTAAAAAAGTAAAAGCCTAACAAATATTAATTCTCAAACAATATTGTGCATTTTCACAAAAAATGCAAGAGAACGTTGAATTTGTTAAACTAACAAAGAAGAAAAAACCAAGAAACGAAAAACAGATAATGTGAAACATAAGTTCTTATAAGATAGTAAAATAGAAATAGCTATCATTTAGTTGTACGGCGGACCAAATCTTTTGTTGCTTGTAGACCCGTAATTCACGGGCAGCCAATAATTAGTTGCATGTAAAACATAAAGATAAAGTGAATGAGGGAAAAAATATAAATTGCATGTAATACATAATCTTTAAGCTAATGAGATAATTAGGAAGTTTATATGAACGTAATTTATTGTGTTGTTTCATTGCATTCTCGAAGTAGTACAAACTAATAACCATAATAACATAAGTTGATTACTTATTCCATCATTGTTCATTCCAAATTCCAAATAGATCGTTGCAAAATATTTGACAAAGTATGCATTTCTAGTGGTACTCATAAAAACACTCTATTCAAGTTGGTCATTGCAAACACTGTCTTAAAACTAATACTCAAGAAATTCAAACATTTGACTAAGAATCAATTAGTTTACACTATACTATAATAACTTAGAAATCAACAATATTAAAATGTACACCATTACATAACATTCATTTACGCTCAGTTCTTGAGTTTTGTCATTAAAGAAAATGGAAGTAAAGTAAAGTAAAACACTTTACTTCCTTTTCCGCCCACTTTTGGGAGGAAACAAAATCACCCAAATTACACTAACTTTACTTCCATTTCCTTTTCTTTTCCCTAAGTAAAACTCAAGAACACAATGTGGAAGTAAATATCTTCACTTTACTTCCCTTTCATTTTCTTTTCTTTAATGATCCCACTCGAGAACACAGCATTAATCTACTGCTAAGATGTAGAGCACCACTTCAACTCTCGTTTCTTCTTTGCAAAGCACACGATTCACATTGCATATTCATGAAATAAATAATAAGAGTGCTCGGTGAGGCTTATTATCAACACGCCAAAGCGCAACCATCAATACCAATGGCGCCGCCATTGCCTCACCACCTCCGCGCCATTAAATGCGCCAAACGCTCCTCCGCCATTCAAATGGTCAGTGCCATTCGATGTATCTTTCTTTTCTGTTTTTCTTTTTGATTACGTGTTTGAGTTTGTCTTCTTTTTTTGCGGTCGTGGGTGATGTACAAAATATTGGTGAAGAAGAAAAGATGGTGAAGAAGAAAGGTGAAGAAGAAAAGGACGGTCATTAAATTAATGGAAGAGTAGTGGTGGTTGCATACTTGCATATTCCCAACACATCAATACATTGTTTATTTTTTTCTTTTTGATGCTTTTAATATTTATTTTATTTTCCAATTCAATGAATGTGCATAATCTTCAACTCGTTTGTCAAAAGTTGTATTTTCCGATTTAATCATGTGGTTGTTTTAATAGTTTATTTTTAAATAAAATAAAATGAAAAGTGGGGCCAATAACGTGTTATTGGTGTGTTATGAGGGGGGTGTTTTAGTTGTTGGTATGTTATTGGGAGGGTGATGAGGTGGCGCTGAGGTGGCAGACGAATAACGTGTTATTCGTCGTTACCTCACCTTGCACTCTAAAGTAAGACCAATTGTTGAATATAGCCTATTTACCTGTGATAGATCTATATCACAAATGACTAAATAACATTTCATCTAAAGTAGCCTGGAGATAACCAGTGCCAATATATGTCTCTATCTTTACCATCCAATGATATTAATTGGTGCATGTGCGTACACCACAACACATAGCATGAACTTGGTCCAGAAAAAGAATTTTCAAATGTAAAATAAAAATGCAAGTGTTTCTTTTTTCCTTGATTAAAAAGTTATAATCAAGGAAAAGAACAAATAGCAAATTTAGAAGTTAGAATTGCATACAAGGACGGAGCTCCTCCAAAGTTTTTTGCCTGTAATGTAAATTGTACATTGAGGTAGTGCTAAACTTTCTTATTCAGTAATTTGACCCTCCAAAACTTATAATTAACACATTGGCCCCTTTAATAATATGGTTCAAGCTTTGTCCTTGACTGCATATATATGTGTTTGCTTTTTGTTACATCCAAAATAATCATATTTTGGATCTAAATAATCTCTCACCAATACTATTGAAATACATATTTTGCAAGAAAAATACAAATCGTACTCATTTGCCTTATTTACTTACAACCTCATCCCTAAAATATGAGATTCCATTTGCTATGCAAATGTGACACCTCTAACCATCTACTCTTGAAATAGAGTCCCTCATAATATATTATGTTTCATTAAAAAGGAGATACTTGAGATTCATTGAATTAGTTAGGTGGCAAAGCAGCAGGAGGTAGGCAAGCGTACTAAACAGGCATATTATACAAAACGCTTAATAAAATACCTAAAACGACGAAATAAATTCTTTAAACGTAATATTTTATTTATATTAAAAAACTTAAATATACTATATTAAAAAAAAATTAAAACGATCGTAATGTTGTATAATTGAAAAAAAATGTCCGTTAGTGCCCATTTAAGTTTTCAATGGGCTATATGTGCCCATTTCAAAAAAAGAATGGGGCTAAATGTGCCCAAATTTTTTAAAAAATTGCCCATTTAGCCAATATTTTTGCTTTTAGACACATTTTGCCACCTCTAAATTAGTATATCCATTGGGGATCAAACAGTTCTCGTATTTCCTTTTTGTAGAATAGAGAATTTTCGCACACCTATAACCTTAGAGGTCCTAAGGCAAAATGGTTACGCATTTGCGATAATTTTGTGGATCCCTATAGAGTGCAGAAGCTCATACCTTTTATCGTATGCAATGGACGTGGGATTTTTTACCCTTTTGCTATTCGTTCCTCAAGTGACATGTATTCCAACTAACCTTTTGATCTTATAAAAATGTAGTCACAATTGTTAATCAAGTCGCCAAATTGACAATATAATTTAAAGAAAGTAAATAAATAATTCACAAAAGAACCATCAATAATCTCTTATCATGATTGTTCGTCATTCCACATCGCGAAACACTAAAGACACTTATAGACCAAATCCCACTGAGTACAAAAATGTATATCTTTTGGCACAAAAGAATGTTTGCTACATTTTAAACATTTGACCAAAAAAGACTTTCTTGCTAATAACTCATTTGCAACATATTTACATTATTTTGTTAGCAGTTTAAGTCTAAACCCGACGATTCAAATAACATGAGGATCTAAACATGAATTCAAAGATAATAGATTACATAACTATTGATAGGGTTGGATTTATAGGAAACCCAGTTCAACAATGGTGCTAAAATAACAATACCTATACTTATGTTATGAGTCCATCGTGACATTCTTGCCAACCACGTTCCATCACGTAGGTAACATAACTAATGGAATTCAACAATCCATTGAAATTCCATACCCCGTTATGAACACTTGAATGTTTGGTTCCAAATTCAACAAAAATAATCAAATATTTCATTAATAAACACTAATTCAACAAAACTTGACACTACCCAAACACCATTAACATGCAAAAGTAATTTAAAAAAGGGTTAATAACCTAATAAAATATCATACTTGTCACAAAAATCAGTTCGACGTATCAAATTAAAAAAATACCTCTTTTGGCTATTTGACCCGACTATTTTGTCCTTTATAGGCATTAATAACCTTTGATGGCGGGTTCTGCCACATAACCGGTTTCTTTGCCACATACTCTTGCCACATCATTTTTTTTTTTGGTCTTTTCTATTTCCACTAGGACCATTAGCAGATACATATACACCACTTTATTTATTTCTTCCCCAAACCTAAATGTTCTTCCCCAAACCCAAATGTTCTTCCCCAAATCAAAACCTTAAGAACCCTAAAAATGGCGCACGACAATTGAGCTTAAATTACTAACTCATACTTGTAATCCCTTTTATTTTACCTAAAACTACTTACGTAAATGGCGGCCTCGTCCTCGTCCTCCCGTTATAATCGAAGGAGATATTCCAAAGAAGAAATTGCTCGTATGACGATTGTATTTGTAAGTTCCCAATCTATGAGCGGGTTTCATGGACTCACGAGAATCCGGAAGAAGATTCAAAGCTTGTCCCACCGTGTAAGTTCTAATACACAAATCCATTTTGTTGAGTATTGTATATTGAGTGTATATTTACAAGTCTTTATGTTTTCTAAAGAATAAAGACAAGAAATGTGAGGTATATGGATTCCTTGATGATGAGTTGCCATCGAGTACTACAAAGACCTCATGTTCAATCTTCATATGGACAACAAGAAGCTTGAGTCCAACATTGACGCTTTAACACCGCAAGATGATTCCGAAAAGGTGGTTTCAAACAAGCGTCAAGATGACTTTCCAATGGAAGCTATTTACCAAGAATTGAAGGAACTAAAGTTGAAGGCCAAAGTTTACGACATGTATTTGGTTGGTTGTGTTTGTTTCATGGTTCTTGTTTTCATCTTCGTTGTTGTTATTGTTCTTGTGTCCGTTAGGAATTAGCATCGAGGTTGTGTTGTTGCACGTTCTTGACAAATATTGCCTTATTGTAATATTCTCATGGTCATGGTGAACAAAAGTTAAGTGGTTTTGTATGGTGACATTGGCCATATGCTATTAGTTAATTTTCTTTCTTTGTTAATGTTAAATGTATTTTGACTTGATGGTTGCTTCTTTGTTAATTACGGACTTTGGGCATATTGTATTAGTTATCATTTGTGGGCATGATGCTTGTATCTTTGTCACTCATATGTCATTGGTGTCCGATTCATCGCACCAAATGGTTTTTACAACATTTACTTACCAAATGGCCTTTTCATGTGAAAAAACAAGGATGTGCATAAATGGTGTTCTTTCATAACATAAGATAATGTATCCGCAAGCAAAGACATACATTGTTACAACGAACACTTGCATGCAAAGTTCTTTACAATGCCCTTCAAGACACAAAATAGGGCTACGTGGTGGCATCAACAAAGAGACTACATGAACTATCTTACACAAGTTTATAGTGGCAATAAGTGCGACACTATATAAGTTTCGATTGCTAATAAAAGTAGGCCCTTGATGAACAAAATAGGGCTAGCTAATTATACATACACATTGATTGTTTGTAGGATTTTGAAGGTTCTACTCTAGGACAATTTCATTGTCCACACTTGAACCTGGTCCTGTAGCTGGTGTAGCTAATTTTTTACCCAAGATTCTTTGACTTAGCAACCTTGGTGGTAGCATTGCAGCTTTGCCTTTTTGTCGTGGTTGTTCCATTTGGTTTGCATCAGCAGATCTTGTTTGTCTTTCAACAACCTTAGTCGTTCGTCCACCCTCCGAGCAAGCACCTTTAGCAATCGTTGATCCTCTTCGACCCCTACATCCTCATGTCATTCTTCTTGTTTCCACAATCTCTGATTGAGCTAATCTCCTAGCTCTTGTCAAAACAGGTCTGGGCATTATACTAGGTCCTCCAACTTGTGATTCTTGTGTACCTATGAACATATACACATAAAGCATACTTGAGTCGCATGAAGCAAATTACTATAAAGACGGTTAAATGTTTGTCAAATCAACACTACTAACTAAACAAACCCATTGCAAAGTAATGTGAGGTCAAATGTACCGGTATGTTAGCTTGATTACTAGTTGTTTCGGTTTGCCAGCATACCGAGTTCATATTTTGTTGTTCCTCAATCGTATCGAACTTGCGGGATCGATGACCAACCAAGTTCCCATTCTTGCAACTCTGCTACTGGAATTAGTCTTCCACCCGGGTTTTCCTCCTCTCATCTTCAAGTGACCCTATTTGAACTTCCTCCTCTTTTCTTTCTTTGTTTTCCTAAATAAAAATGTCGACCATCTCCTAACACCCTCTAATGTTTGAAGCTCCCATTTCATACTCATTCAAGTCATTGTTAACAAACCTTGGAATGTCATGGTCATCTACTAACTCGGTTCAACATTCTTTTCCTTAAATGGCCTACCAGCTTTCCTTTTCCTTAGTAATCGGTGGTTTTGGTGGATTTGAGCATCCTTTCTATTATGACTGTTTCACCACAGCTCGACAGTCATAACGATTCTCGCTCGAGTAATCTTAGTTGTTGATTTTTTCATGTGAAGCCCTAACCTCTTTCACTTAGGCCTACCAGGCATAGTATTAGGAATGGGGCCTAAAATCCTTGAAAGATTACTAACATCGGCCAAAAGTCTATCCCACCAACCTGGTTTCATATCTTGTTGTAGGTACACATGTATTTTCCTTCCTAAAACAATCGGTACATACTCCTCTACCATCCTACGGAGTTTAAATATACATGCTATAAGCGTGGCAAATAGGCAAACCCGATAGCGCCACATTCTCGCAAAAACATGTTCGATTCGCTCATCAACCTTGAATGCTTCATATCCTTTCCTCACTTCAAAGATGTTACCTCCACAAGAGACTACATGCCAGAACCTGTCAACATTACGACAATTACAAAATGTTATTGACGGCAAGTATAGTCTCAATTTAGAGCCAAATATAAGCATTTGTTTATAGGTATTATTAAATAATTTTTTTACCTTTGTTGATCTTTTGAGTGTTCAAGTATACTCTGAATGTTGGGGCAAATATCACCATTTCATTTATCCATTAGCAGCCGCATGGTATGCATCCTCTCCATAACAATTACTCTCATGGACTCCAACATAGTTATAATCGGTTTGTGTCTTATGCTTACCAAAACAGCATTGAAGCACTCGCTAAACCCATTCTCCACAGCCTCACATCATACACCTTCTTTGAAAAAAGCCCTTGACCATGTCTTCGACTCTTTTTTCATCAAGTAATCATGGGCTCTTGGATTAGCTCTTTTTTTATCAAGTAAATATGGCGGGCACATTGTCTATGCTCTGCAAGTGGCATGACCTCCTTCACCGCTTCAATTAGCCCCTGATCCAATTATAAATAAACATTGATAAGTATGCAAGGGATCAAATAACAAAAGATGAAACTGGATGAGTAAAACTAACACGCACCTTATGTTGGTCAGACATCAGTGTTAACCCTTGACCAAGTGGAATATCCAAGTCGTCACCCAACAGTTGTAAAAACCAGCTCCAGTTGTCTTTATTTTCTAATGTTACCACAACCCAAGCAACGGGAATATGTGGTTATTACCGTCCCTACCCACCATGATTAGAATCTCCCTATGTTTGGTTTCTTTAAAAACAACCATCTAACGCCAAAATCCTTCTACATCCTATTTTCCACCCTTCTTTCAACCCACTAAAACACACATAAAACCGGTCAAAGTATGTCTTTTCATCGAGTTCTCGTGACTCCTACCTTAACCGTACTACCTACATTTGAGTCCACCAAAGCCTTTCCATATGATCTTAGTAAACCATAATGGTCCCGGATAGTTCGTCCCTCTCATTAAGAGCATATGTCCTAGCATTACGACATTGGGTACGGCTAACGTGGCACTTATATTTTCTTAAGACCAATTCTTGTAAGTTAGTGATTGTAATATTTGGATTCATCCTAATCTTATCTCCAAACCGCCTACCTATCCACTTAAAGTTAACCAACCTACCGTAATGGAAGCTACGACATAAGTGTGATTATCTACCAAAGATATAACCTGAAATGTCTTCTACGATTTGAGCATCTTGCCGTAACACCTCCAAGGCGGTCACAATTCACCTTCTCTGAAGGGTACTTGTTGTCTAAGTCTGTTTTCCCACCGACGGATCCTTAGAGTCTCCTTCGTTGTCCACATTTTGCTATAACCTTTGTCTTCGTGCTCCTCTCGAACCAAAGTGAGAAACCATTAGCAATGCGTAGTATGTTAGGCACTCCTTGAAACCGTCAAGATCCGGAAATTGTTGCCCAAGTTGCAAACATAAATTGTAGTTAGTTATAAGCAACATAAACATACTTGAAATGGTAATCTTTGATAAACGAAAAGTGAAAAGGTATATTGAAATGGACTACAGCTGGTTTTTTTCAATCTCGGTGCGTCTCGGAATCGTAAATTGGGTACTTGTCATCCTTGTTGAAGCTTCAGAAGCCGCAGCGGGTCGGTTATTCCAAGACCTTTGCCTTTAATGTCCTTCAAAAGTGTGCCATATACTTTTCATGTTCACGAACCAACGGTCCTAAACCAGTTGGGCCATCTCCAAGCACATGATCTTGTTCTGTTTGATCCGCATCATCATCGTTTTCTTCGTCCACATCTTGGTCGTTATGCTCGTCAGAAGAAATATTATTGGAATTTTGTCGCATCTTTCTTAGCTTAATAACCTCGTCCTCTCCATTGCTCAAGTAATCGTACGACTTATCAGATTCCACCTCAGACTCGTAAGACTCATACGCAGAAGAATAATGTGCAGAGTTACCCTTGTTTTTTGCACTTTCACCTTCTGAGTTAGTGTCATAGTATTCATCAAGGTCGGTGTCACCTTCAGAATCTGATGAAGCAGACCGATTCATGTTCTCTGTAATGACTATACCTTTGGTTGCACGGATACTGGCACGGGTATAGGCAGTCTTCTTAGCTATTTTTTTTGGCGTGTCATGACAGACTTACCCTTATCAAGTTTCTTCTGCCTTGCAAGCACGGCATCTGATAACTCACCATCTGACGCACCATCCATTTGCAACCATCTGTTTCATTACGCACGCCTGTATCAGTCTCCGGAAGTATTTCGTCGTCCACATTCATGTCAGTGTCACCAACCATTTGATTATCGTCAGCCCTTAGAAAAGTGTAACAACATAAATCATTAGTAAGCATACAATATATAATAAAAACAAAACAATATTATAACAACGTGTATTCACCGATACCTATTAGTGTCCAAAGCCATATCAATCTCCTCAACACCGGCGGTATACTAGTTTCCATATGCTTATGACAACCCTCATTCTCCAACGACATACTGCTTTCAACACCAACGTTTTCGACTACATTATCAACTACAACGTTGTACTCCCTATAGACCTCTTCTTGATTAGCATAGGATAATCATAACGTAAAGTCATCGTCCGCATTATAAACTCTAGTGAAGGTAACCTTACTGGTCAAAATCCTTTCTAAGTGGTGCGTCTTTTACGGAGGAGACCTTAAATAAGGTGATTGTGCTTCTTCCTCACCCACGCAACCAACTCCGCACAAGACATATTCCCAACATCTTTTTCAACTTATTATGTTTCTTTCTTTTGACGTAACTCCGAGTCGAACCATCTAGTCTTAGGTTTCCGTGGTAATAGGGTGCTAAGTTTTGTGGGAATGAGCAACAAACAACTCGATTGTTCGAAATTGTTTAGCTTGCTCATATAAATACACAACATCGCATCCCTTTCAATTATCTTTAAACCACCGGTGTCTATGTCTAATGTAGGAATGCACATGTATAGAGCCCATATGTTATTCTTAATCTTTGCAACTAAGATATCTAATAGAGGCTACACTTAATCCTATCTTTTGATGAGGCCTCCATTATAATCTCCCTACCATAATCGTGCCTTAAAGGGTCAAACATAAATACACCATTATAGTGTATTTTGAAGACCACATCTTGTGGTACTTCCATGAAACCAAGATAACTTGAAAAAAATTAAAACCCTAATTGGAATAAGCCCTAAATAAGAAATAGTTTTTTATTAAAACCTAGCACAAATCGGGTAATAAAACATTAAATATGAAGAGGGAATATACCTTTTGTATACCCAATTTGGGGAAAGAGATAAGCAATTGATAAATGTGTGTGGATTAGGGTTTCAGAAGTGTTTTGGGGATCTTGGATAAACTGTAAGTGTCAATCCTTATAATGGATAAGGAAATCCACTTTGGATGTACTTGTAATCTTGAAATCGTCCTTGTTTAATGTAAACCTCGTACCTCGTCGTACGGCATCTTCCACATGTGCAAGAACGAGGTCAACGTGTGCTTTTCGAATGGCTGTGTACGAGGATTCCAGCGTGGGAGATGAGTTGGAAACAACGAGGATGAACATAACCGGGTACCGGTTATGTAAGTGGTATAATGCGTATAAAAGACAAAATAATCGGGTCAAATAGCCAAAAGAGGTATTTTTTTAATTTGATACGTCGAATTGATTTTTGTGACAAGTATGATGCTTTATTAGGTTATTAACCCTTTAAAAAACTAACAATATCAATGCCTTAATGAGGAATTTTATCTAAAAACTAATTAGTGTCCGTACTTGACATTGAAGATATGGTGCGTCTGTACAATCGATTTAAAATCGAATCCTTGTTCAAAATGCTTTCAACATGAACAATATTACACAAACCATAAAGATCTTTTGGTTTTGGGTATATATATATATATATATATATATATATATATATATATATATATATATATATATATATATATATATATATATATATATATATATATATATATATATATATATATATATATATATATATATATATTATATTATATATATAATGTATTTTTCTCACCTCAAGATCAACGAAACCATTAGCAACAAGTACAAGTATGGATGACTGTTAAGTTTATTAAGCAACAAAACAGGAAAGTGAGCGCAAAAGTCAACTTTCAAGTACACATGAATTTACAGCTGGATTAGTTGACGTGGCTTTGTTGAAGTGGCAGCTTGACCACGTGGATTAAGTGACATGGAAGTTTTCAAAAAACTTTCGTTTATTATATTATACTAGCCTATAAACCCGTGATAAATCACGGGTAGCTAGTAACAAGTTGCTCGTATAAACATAAATTCAAACAAAAGTATTACCATTAATAAGTAAAAGTAAATTCATATGTAATTTCTTACATACTATTTTCATTTAATCTCAAAGTAATCCAAAATAAAACAACCATTACAAATGAAAACTCAGGATCTGATATATACAACAACTTATTACGGAGTATATATTTGACCAATCTTTGAAAGATAAATTAGATGGCTTCCTTTGAATTGCATTGTTTTAAAGCTGTCCATGTGCATTTCTAGTGATGATATGAAAGCACATTTTGTAACAACTTAGCAGACAATCATGAATATGTGAAATTGTGATACCAACCATCTTTTTTGGATTTGCAGGAAATTAAGCCATGTTGTAAGTCTTATCAGTTGACACTCCTGGCAGCTTTCTAATATGCAACACAAAGTACACCATTTATTTCCTTTAAAGGAAATGGATTTGCTAAAAGCATTAAGCAATCAAGCTCTGTGGTATTTGTTAACCTTGCAAATAAAACCAAAAGCATTAGTATATCCGTGTATATGTCGATGCTATATGTTGAAACATTACCTTGATCGATACTTGTTCAACCCAAAATTACGTTATACATTGATTCCTTTACAACTCTCTCACTTCTACTTTATGCCCGTTGGTCCATGTTCATTCTATCTATAATAGATATAAGTACGAGATTATGTTGGCTGACAAGCTATAATTTTATTAGGATTCGACGCAACTCAACCCGTTGAAAAATAAATCACTGCTTTGAATCAAATCCGTTTAACACGTGCCGAGTGAAAAATGTTTAACCTCTAATAATTAGTAACTTATAAGTACATATGCTCGTAGTATGAAACATTTAACAGGCTTGCTTGGGTCATAGGGAATGATCTCAATGTGCTATTAGAAAATCATATGAAATTGTTGATGTTTAAGAAATACCAATGCTAGACTTATGTAGTTTTCTATAAAACGATTGTTCATCTATCAAATTTCGCAAAATGGAGGTTCATGTGCTTCCCATAATTAACAAAAAAAAAAAAAAAAAAAAAAAAAAAAAAAAAACCTTTAAAATGAACTTGTTAGGTACTAAAGTTTAGCATAACGAGGTTTCGTCATTTAAGTTTATAGTATGTCGAAAAATAAAACTAATAAGTATTAATAAATATTGGTAAGTAAAGATTGCACAAATTATAAGTGCCAGTTATCTCCACAAATATATATATGATCAAGGAAGGAATTTGAGTTAGGCCCATCAAGAAACTGAGATATAGTTTGCCTCTTATTATAATTTACACAGAGGGTTAGACGTTAAAACTTTATTTTTTAAAGAGGATGTATGATTGAAATTTCATATAAAATAATACCTTTGATAGATATTTCTTTGTGGCATTTGATCAAACATTTGAGCACTTCATCAAGCACCAGTTTTTTCCACATACACCTAAACACATAAAATATGATTAATCAAACATATAAAAGAACCATCAAAACATCAGTTTACAAGTAGATAATATCAACAGAAAACAAAAAAGTCATGGGTTGTAAGGAGAGATTCGAAATAAGCCACCATCTCAAAATAAAATCAAACTAAATTGTAGAGTATTTAAGGTTTTTGTTCATGTCAATTACAGCATCAATAAATATTGTTGTCAAAATTAAGGAACGCATTAAACTAAATTGAAGGAATACCAAAACACATCTTGAATGCCAGAGTTTCAAGTGACGTGACTTTCTACAACTGGAATTACTGATGTGGCTTTCTTGACGTGGTACCTTGCCCAGCTGGCTTAAATGACATTTTATCTTTGGCCCTTATAATTGAAGTTACGTATCTACCTTACCTCACTTGCACAACCACAACTGATACACATTTTTTGCAATAGCAAAGAACAATAGAGAATAAACACTATAGATTTTTATGATGAATGCATAACAGTGAAAAACGAAATACCAACATTTTGAGAGTTACCCCAGTTGCACAACAACCATCTCTTTGGGGCATTACATCAAACACTTGTTAGGCGTCTTTAAGATCACATAACCTGTAAGAAGCCAACACATACAAAACCTGAACATCAAAATTATGCCCCCAATTAATCAAGTTTCATCGATTCTTGTACACCATTTAAACATTAACCATGATCGATAGTAGAGTAGTATTTTACTAATATTAAAGAGACTATAACTAATAAAATGATTCAAAGGCCTTTATTCATGTTGAAAATTGAAACAAACAACCAAGATTATCATATTTAATTATCAAGTGATATACACATTCAAAATAGTAATCGATTCAACAAATAATAACAAAACCCGGATTTGAATTTCATGTGGTAGAAAAAAACCAAATTGAGTATTCAGTAAATTGTACAATTCGTTTGATGTTAATATTGTGATTGTAAACATACCTTGTAATAATGAGTACCCAGAAAGAAAAAAATCGAATTATATCTTGAACAAACTTTAAATTACTGGAAGTTTGAATTTTGAGATGAAAGACAATGAATAGTGTAACTCTCCTAATTATTGGTTGTATAATGAATGCAGAAAGTCAAGAATCAAGAATGTCGTGGCTTAAATGGTGGGACAATTCAATTGTGAGTATGACGTGGATTAAATGACGTGGCTTTAATTGCCAGCATGGATTAAGTGACACGGCAAGAATTCAAAAAAACCTTCTTTTATTATATATATAGATATAGATAGTAATAGTAATTAGATAACTATGGTCTTATAATTACATTAATCTAGCATGTCTTTTTTTGTTAAGTTTCTGTACTTTTTATCCGCACAAAAAACCCGGATCCTAAATTGAACTCATTTTTCTAAACATCATTTTAACAATGGAAATTGAATTATAGTGTCACCAAATAACAAGAAGAGAAGATTTTTAGAGTGAACTAATGATGTTATGTCATAAGCGTCAGACTAATTGAATTGTTGTGCAAACTTATATTTCTTGAAGCCACAAGTAAAATCAAGTCACACATGTCACATTCTTGATGGCCCAATTGTAAGTTAATAACTGTTTTAATCTTGGCTGTCACAATCATTGTGTGTTAGCGTATTAGGCGGAAAATAGCAATAGGATTCAACAAGACATCATCTATATGCAATGGGAGTTACAAGTTGGTTAGATCTCAACTTTTTATGTTTCTCGGTTCATGTCTTCCTATGATTTGTGTTGGCCAAGTTGTAACGCACGAAACCGAAACAGGTTTGCTTGATAACAACTGCTTGTCAAGGTCCAAATTGTTAGTATTAGTACCAACGATTCATGAAACGTAGTTGACTTATGAACATATATGACTTAAATTTGTCATTCTCGACCAACATATATTTATCTTGTATCTATTTTCGTGCTACCCTATTTACCGAGATATATGGACAAACGACTGAGCATTTTGTAAAGAAATTCTATGACTTCATTATCTTGTTACCGTTTTTTGAATGTCATTTTTCTAACAAGTTATGCTTATTATGTACAAGTACCTATTCGCATAGGCGGAGCTTTGTTGGGACAAAAGAGGGTTGTGGCCCCTCACAAATTTGTCATTTAATGTATTTCTTATTGATTTTAATGAAGAAAAAAAATTATTTTACCCTTTGGCCCTTCTACATCATAAGAATTAACTTTTCGGCCCTCCCACGATAAATCGCCAAGCTACACCATTGCGGCTGGCTGTTAGATAACAGTAAAAAAAGGATTTCAAAATACAAGGGAGATAAAACGGAAAATGATCGTTATTGTCCCTCGGTCTACTGTTCATTCTGGCAATTTATGGTTTCATTAGAAAGGGTTTGTAGCTTGTAAGGAGCTTATGGACATTTCATTGAATTTACTCCTAAATGGGCAATTTGAGCAATTTCTTGTTTCATTTGCTTGAAAAACAAAATATCACTAGCTAAAAACTGAAATTGGTAAAACTGTTTTTAAACTCTAAAACTACAAAGTATAAATCCTTTAATCAAGCATGCAAGGGCATGACCGAAAAATATGATTCTTTCAAAGGTTGGAGTCCTTGTTATATAACTGGTTTCCCATGCCATTTAGTTCATCAAGGCAATGTGGGATCCAAACACATTCTCTACAAAACTACACTTCTCCCTTTGGGCACATTTAGCTTAAACAAAAAACCAATCTTGTTCGACTTACAGTTTTTCTTTGGTCGAAACTTATTACTCCGTATGTCTTTCAGTTCAAGTCTTCTTATGATTTTAGATTTGTGCCGGCTACGTAGTAACACAAGAAACTGAAAAACAAGCTTGCTTGATAACTTCCTATGATGTTTAGAATATATGCTTGTCAAGGTGCGAATTACTAAAATCAAAACTACTAGTCATGCAACCTATAGCTATTGACTCGTTAACATAACTAAGTGATGCAAATTCGTCATGCTCGACCAAGTCTAAATTATATCAAGCTAATTAAGTGGATTTTGTTTGTTAGACATCAAGTCTAAATTTACATGATAATGTAAGGTTTTAAACTTCTAATTATACTCAGATTACTTTTTTTTTTTTTTTTTTTTTTTGTATAAAGTATCAAATTAATAAGTCGAGTATAAATTTGTGGTACTTTCGTCTTTTAAAACACAATAAAGAATATATTTTTTTTTTCGCATCTATGCTATGTATGTTAGTGCATAGATTTTTATTTTAGTGTTTAAACTATGATACAACTCGACTTCAACTCTATAATCTTGATCCTCTTCGTTATATATACTCCTGGCCCCAAACCATAATACATTAATTTACAACTTCTTTAATTTCATGCAAAAATCTTTTAACTACAAAGATGTTTAAACAACCGGTTGCGGGGTTTTACGTGAACAAAGAAACAGGAATATTTTGCTCTCGTATATAAAGCTGATGTGCTAACGAAAGAGGCATCAGAACGTAAGATTCTTGGTGTCCATAATAACGTAGATGATAAGAAACCATTGGGAAATCGCAATAATAGTGTTAAAGTCAATAAGAAGAGGATCAGATGTAAGGTTTGCAACAAACGGGTCGGGTTGGTCCAGTTTTCATGTCGAAGTGGTCACAACATTTACAGGTTGCATAGGATGCCGAAGAAACATGTGTGTCAATTTGACTATAAGATTAAGGATGATGGTTGTGTTGTTTTAGAGAAACACAACCCGATTTGTGTATCTGATAAAATGACCGGCAGTCCGGGACGAGGGTTTAGCTTTTAGTGAAGTTAGATTCATTATATATACGCTTTGATGACCGTTTCGAATTGTGATATTGTTAGTGTTAATAAGCTGCATTGTATGTTTGCGTAGCTGATAAGTTCGATGATTGTTGTTATCGTATCAAAAGTGATTGACTTAATATTTGAATATTGTATTTCAAACCTTTCTGTAAAAAGAATTGAGTTATTTCTTTGTCATAAATTTTTTTACGTACTTGATATTCTAAGATATTTTTAAGAGCTTCACGTTTTTGTATAAGTCTTAAGCTAGTCTGAATAAACGACAGGAAAATATATAAACTAGTTTTTCGATATGAACTAAGGCAATAGATCCAAGCCCATTTTTAGGGTAGTGCAGGCTATGCGATTGCACAAGACCATCGCTCGACAAGGGCCACCAGATTTCGTGCTCTTTTAATATTATACAAAATATGAAATTCGAGGTTAAATAGTTCATACAATACTGATACATATGTATCTTGTGCGTGTATTTAACGGCCTCTTTGTAGTAATAGCACGAGGCTACCGATTTTCAAGAGACGGTCTTGAATAGACCCAACACCGTAACCTTTCAAAGATGCATTATCACATGCGCAAAAGTTGATATAGATCTCAAATTTCTATGGATCCAATGAACCAATAATAGTCATTCATTTTTATTATGATAAACTTTCACCCTTTTTAAAAATTAAATATCTCGCAAACCGTTAATCGTTACGCGATAAAAATTATACCATCGACGAGAATTAAATTATTTTTATGATATGCACTACTATATATTTTTAACCACTTTTTTTCAAAATTTGGTCAACAAAAATCGTATATGATAAATCATATATGATTCGATTTTACGAATCATATATGATTTTGAGAATCATATATGATTCGTAAAAATCATATATGATTCATAAAATCGAATCATACATGATTTTTAAAAATCATATATGATTCAGTAAAAATCATATATGATTTTTTCTGGACGGAATTTTGAAAAAAATGTTTGTTTAAAATATATAAACCGCATATCTATGAAAGATAATTTAATTCTCGTCATGCCAGTATTTTTATATTTTGAAAATTTCTGGTTTGTAAGATATGTTGTTTTAAAAAAGGTGGAAAATGATTTTTTATTAATTTAGATAAAAAATGAAGGGCTATAATTGGTTCATTTGTTCTATGGCAAATATGGGTTCTATCTTGATCTCAACTCTATTACACAATTGCACGAACACAATTCCTAGAACAAACTGAAGCCGGCATGCATACAAAGTTGTTAAAAAATAATAAATATTGAAATATTCAACTAACATTGTGAAGACTAGTTTTGACAATTTGCAAAAACAATGAGAAACGACATTAAATATTACTTACTAAATTAAATAAGTATCTAACGTTTTTTCTAATTGTTTTTAAAAACTTTAAACTAGCAATTAAAAGTTAAAACCCCTAAATAAGGAATGACCAAAGAAGCCAAGATAGATATGTTTCTTTCATTATTTGGACTGTCACTTTATTACTGGTGTCCTCCTTGTCATTTGACTCATGAAGTCAATGTGGGATGCAAACACCAGCTTAAACAAAAAACCAAATCTTGTTCGAGTCAGACTTTTGCGTAGGCCCACTAATTAACTTTTCACTTGAGTTTTTTAGTTCACGTCTTCTTGTGATTCAAGATTTGTGTTGGCTTAACTAGTAAAACAAGAAACCGAAAAACAAGTTTGCGTGATAAGAACCTCATATGACTTGCACAATGCTTGTCAAGGTGCGAATTGACGAATTGTTAGTATTAAAACTTGCGCTATTGACTCATTAACATAAGTGAACTAAATTCGTCATGCTCGACCAACATATTTTATCTTATATCCAGTTTTGTGCTTCCCTACTTACCAAGATAGATCACGAGTGAGCAATCTGTCAAGAGATTCAATTGGTTGATTATCTTGTAACAAAAAATTTCAAACATAATTAAGTTGATTTTTTCTATTTGAATTTGACTTTATTACCCAGTATCTTACAAAAAAGGTCTTCATATTAACTCATCTTTTAGTTAAGCATGACTTAATAAAATGTTAACAAACAAGGCCCAAGTCTAATTTACATGATATTGTAATGTCTTAATCATACTCGATTATTTATGTATTTTTTGGTATAAAATATCAAATTAATAAGTTAAGTGAAATTTTTGGTACTTTCGTCTTTTAAAATACAACACTTTTTATTTTCTTTGTTTTTTTTGGCATCTATGCTATGTACGTTAGTGCGTAAATTTTATTTTAGTGTTTAAACTATGATACAACTCTTCGCTTATATATACTCCTGGCCCCAAAAACACCTCCACTATGCACAACTGGTTGCAGGGTTTTACGTGGACAACGAAACAATAATATTTTGCTCTCGTTGCTATAAAGCTGATGTGCTAATGAAAGAGGCATCCGAGCGTAAGATTCTTGGCGTCCATAATAATGTCGATGAGAAGAAACCATTGGAAAATTGCAATCATAGTGTTGAAGTCATTAAGAAGAGGAACATATGTAAGGTTTGCAACAAACAAGTCTGCTAATAAAGTTTTCATGTCGAAGTAGTCACAACTTTTACGGGTCGAATAGGATGCCAAAGAAACATGTGTGTGAATTTCACTTTAAAGGTACTGGTCATGTTGTTAAACGTAACACAACCCAATTTGCATAGCTGGTAAACTGGAGACTAAGGTTTAACTCATTTTTAGTGAAGTTAGGTTCCTAACATGTATGTTTGTAGAGGTGTCAATTAGTGATCAAAATAAAAGTAATAAGCTTTTATGGGCTAATTTGTAAAAAATATGTGCGCATTTAGCCTTTTTTTTTTTTTTTTGAAATGACATGTATGGTCGATCTAAAATTTATTAACGGACACATTTTTCTCTTAATTGGAAATTATTGCAATTGTTTTTAAAGAAACACTATTTATTCATTTAAATATAAATGAGGTGTTACGTTTTGAGAATTATTTTGTCGTTTCGGATATTTTCTAAAGCGATTTATATAAAATAAGGCCGTTTGACCCGTACTCATTCCGGTTCGAGCCCGTTTAGACATGTGGCCCGAGCTGGCCCGGCCCGCCAATTTTCCACCTTTATATGTTTTGATGATATTTTAAAGTAGTGTTACGTTAGTACTTTTGGAAAATTGCATGTATTTTTGCTTTTATATATAGTTATACTTTAGTTCTTTGTGTGTTGATGATTTAATAAAAGTTCGGAGTATATAAATATACAATCTATTGTTAGAAATTGGGTAAGGCTGGTATATTTTCTCAAATCGTGTATGTTTATTTTATGAATAAAGTATTTTAACTTTTTAATGCATGGGTATCACGAAATTTTTATTGAGATCATTCAAGAAGAACAATTTCGTATGCTTAAAGGAGATTATGAATATCTTATAGAGGTAGGATCAAATGAGAAACATATTCTAGTTGACAGTTATGGCAGTTAAAGTTAGTTAGAAATTAACAATGGGCGTTGCCTCTTGACCCATGCATCTTTGTCGTGGTAAAAACATATCGTCTCAAATGAGTGTGCATTCCACACTTCTCTAACTCGCAATCAAGTATGTTATAAATCTCATAAGTCTCTAGTAAATCGCAATTATCTAAAATAGTTGATTACACTATAATCACCAAAATCTATGTCTACATGCTAATTAGCGAAACTTTAATTTGCTCGGCTCAGATTCAGTCTTAGATACAAAGTCGATCACTCGAGTTTCGTCAATAAATTTATTGTATTACAGCTACATGGAGTCGTTTTCGTATCAAAAGTTATTGACATAATACTGATTATTGTTTTTCAAACCTTTTTGTAAAGACATTTGATATATGACACATCTCTTTGTCATACATCTATACTTGATGTTTACACGAAATGTGTAAGAGTCTTTTATATTAAGTCTCTAGTAAATCGCAATTATCTAAAATAGTTGATTACACTTTTGGATGAGTCACAAGTGTGAATAAACGACAATCCTCTATACCGTCTCATATATTGTATAAATTTGATTCTTGATGTAACTAGTTTTTCGATGTGACCTAATATGGATGTAGGAAAACAGAGTTTAAACCCAGAAACCAACTCTTGAATCTCAATTCAAGATCAACCTTTATTATTATAAACCACAATCAACCAAGATCACAAGAATCTGATCTTAATCAGTAAACAAGAACAATCACAAACCCAAGATAAGATCAACCACAATACTTTCCACTGCTAATCAGGTGGAAATCTATTGACTAATTATCAATAGTTCTATTACAACTGTTATCTCACAATCACTCTTAAGCAACAATAAGAACACCTAAACCAATCTTGATTGATTATCAATATAACGAGAGAAAACTGTGTGCAGCTTTCTTGAGAGAGAGATGAATGAATAATATGAAACCCTAGCTGGAGAGAAGCTTAAATACTCCTTGACCAAATACTTCTAGCAGCTTGTCACCAACAGTCCTTGAACTTTAAGCAACTTGCCATTATCAGCATACACTTTACTTCAACATTATAACTGAAATACAAACATGTCAAAATCAGTCCCTATAGTATTTGTGTTCCACTTTTGAGTTATTTTCAACATCCCCTCTTAACTCAAACCTGGAACACATCAAACAAACCAAGTTTGGAAACCAGTTTTTCATGTTGAAGTTTATCTAAGCCCTTAGTAAAAATATCAGCAGTTTGATCTGCTGATTGAACTTTTCAGTCTTAATAACCCCAGCTAAAATTTTATCTCTCACAAAATGTAAATCAATCTCTAAGTGTTTAGTTCTTTCATGGAAAACAGGATTTGCAGCAATCTTAATTGCTGCTTGACTATCACAAAAGAGTTTAACAGGCAAAAAATGTTCCCAGTTTAGATCTTTTAAAATTTTTAAGACCCAAACAATTTCTGAAGTAGCAGAGGCCATTGCTCTATACTCAGCCTCTGCACTTGACTTAGAAAGGGTATTTTGTTTTTTACTTTTCCATGAAACCAGTGAACCATTTAAAAATATACAAAACCCTGTAACTGACCTCCTAGTAACAACACACTTGGCCCAGTCTGCATCCACATAAGTCTCAAGTTTTTCAAAAGAACTTTTAACAATATGTATTCCTCTTCCAGGAGAACCCTTAAGATATCTCAAAACTTTAAGTGCAATTTTAAGATGAGACTTAAGTGGCTTATGCATGAACTGACTCAAACAATGTACAACATATGAAATATGAGGCCTAGTGTGTCAAGTAAATCGCTTTTCAATTAATTTTGATATTCAAGAATGTTGTCTAAAACAGGATCAAGTATAGTAGGTTCATTGGTAATAGAAAGACTTTGTTCTAAAGGAAAAGCGGATGGTTTGCATGCTAACAATCCAAATTCAGAAGTAAATCCAAACAATATTTCCTCCGAGTTAAACATAAACCCTTATCGGTTTCAATAACCTCAATACCCAAAAGTATTTAAGTTTTCCCAAATCTTTAATCGAAATTTAGACTTGAGAAAACTTTAAAACTTTCAATTTCGACCAAATTATTACCAAGAATAATTATATCATCTACATACACAAGTAAAGCAACAATATTACGATTCATTCTTGATAAACAAGGAATAATCACTTTTACTCTGTATGAATCCATTTTCAAGCAAGGCACTGGTTAACTTAGCATTGCATTGTCTGGGTGCTTGTTTTAAACCATATAAAGACTTTTTGAGTCTACAAACTCTCTTATCATTAGCATTAAAGAACCCATCAGGTAAAGACATATAAACAGTTGATTGCCCCGAAAAGAGATCAATAATAGAAGTGTGTAGTATGTGGGTAACTCAAACGTGTTAGGTTGAGCACCGAGATCGTTCCGAACAAGGGATGAATTGAATTTTCAACTCTCGTCGCGATTTTTGTGATTTGAATGGTAAAAAGGGATAATTTTGAATTTTTCTAATCTACGGGGCAAGGAAAAGTAAAGGAAAGCGATAAAAACAACTAAATCTATGGTGCAAACAAGTAAATACGACTAAGTATTCAATTTAAAAACTAAAAACGCGAAAAACGTATTTATGAAAACGCGAATTAAATGCAAACTACATTATTTTAACCCGTAAAAATGAACTACTATTTTTCTATAGCTAAGAATGATATTTAAAAATTATTTGAAATTTAAAACTATATTTTTTTTTCTTGATTAATTTGAATTAAAAACTAATTTAAGACATTTAAAATAGACTAAAAATACTAAAAATTAGGAAGACATGCTAGAAAATTACAAAACTAATTTTCAAAAATCGTAAATAACTAAAAATAATTTTCAAAACTGGAATCACATTTTTTTTACTTTTTCTCTATTTATTATGAATTTTAAACTATTTAAATCTAATTAAAATGCTAGAAAATACTAAAACGACTAGGAAAAATCTGGAAAAATACTTTTTAGGACATTTTTATTTTTCTAAAACTGAGAAAACTAAAATTTTATTTTTTAGACCTTTTTCTGAATTATTTGCATTAAATGCTAATTAAAAATGCCTAAAAATGAAATAAAATGCAGAAAAATAGCAAATGAAAAGGGAAAAATATGAAAACTTCCAGAAAATTATAAAATAATACTGAGAATCCAGGAAAAATAACAGAAACAGCTATGGAGTGCAAGAAATATGAAATGGGTACATAACAGTTATGAATAAGCACTTGAAATAAGCTAAAAGCTAACTATAAGCTACCTAAGGCTCAAACTGATCTAAAATAACCAAAACTAAGCTAATGAAACTGATATGGGTCAAATAAGCTCAAGCAAAAGGCATTTAAGCACTAAATGAGATTCTAGCGCTAAAATCCAAATGGCCCTACTGCAGCAACTTTAAGCTCCAATTCAGCTTATTTAGAAAAATCCTAAAATAAACTAAAAATACCACGTTGAGCACAACCAACAAGAGTACTTATCTCCATAATTTCAATAGATTTGGATTAAAAATGAGGAAATTAAAAATGCAAAAGTAACTGCAATTTGAGACTTTAAATGAGATTTTGACTTTTGAACAAAATATGAGTATTTTGACTTTTATCAACTTTGATCTTTAACAACTGAATGAAATTGATGTTTTATGACAAAATAAACCTAATGCAAACTATTTTAACCACTATCTAACCTATATGCAGATAATGAGCTTCTTAATTCAACTGTTAAAGAAATGAAATCATATTTTGACTATGAGTTAATGCTGATGCAAACTAAGGTATGAAATGAGTATAATAAGCCTATATAAACCTAAACCAATTAAACTTAACTACTGTACTAACCTCAAAAGCAGATTATATCTCATATCCAAACACCAATTATGAAGCTGAAATGCAAATTTCCCAATCTAATCCTAAGATCCAAACCATATCTAAACTTATTTCAGGTTCTAGTGATATAAACCTACTTAAGTGATACATTAAATCCAGAAATAACAATCAATGAAACTTAAATCACAATTATGCAGAATGATAACAGATGACAAAGCTAAAATCTAATTATGCAGAGACAGATAGACTACAATTAAACAAACATACACAGATATGAATTATACTAAACTAATCATGATTAAGCCACAATTTACACTATAACTTTGTAAACAAGTACTGAGATTAAATTGCACTTACAACGGTCCAGCCACTATGGCTTGAAATCTGAAATCAAAGTATCACTATCCTAAACCATTATCAACCCAAATCACATATAATCAACACAAATCCTCCACCATATCAGCAATACAGAACCATATTTCCTTTATGACTGCAGATTTGACTATTGTTGACTGAAAGTGAATGAGAGTAGTATCTGAGTTAAGCAAACTAAAAGTAGATTTGGAATAAGCTCAAGTAACAAATAAAAAAATGAATAAGCTAAAATTAAACGATGAAACAGTGATTTGAATCTTGATGAAAATTAAACTTGTATTAATAAAATTTGAGTACAAAGGAAATTATAATAACTGGAATTAAAACTAAAACATTGAAAACAATTGAAAATCACTCAGAAACTACTCCTAATCTACTCCTACTCTCCATGATAATCTCAGTGAATGAAGAGGCCTTTTATACTTGAGCTTCTTGTGTTTCTTCCGTGAGAGCAGTAAGCCAAAAACCATCTTGTGCTTTCTTGAACTCAATCCTCACCATCCATTTAGTTGGTAGGTACCATTTTGGATCAATCTGAGTCGTCCATGTGGTCTTTTTGACTTGGATTGCCATGGTGGCATACATGGAAATGAGGGATTAGTTTGAGTGGGTTTGGGAAATGGGGGAAACTGGGTAAAAGATTGTGGTTGACGGTTGAGTGTTTTGGGGTTGGGGAAAAGAGGATAAAAGAGGGTTGCAGCTTCTGGGTTTAAGAGAAAGAAGAAGAAGGAGGGAAAAAGAATAAAAAACGTTTTTATTATTAAAGGGGGAGGGGTCGATTCTATTAGTGGGGAAGGGTAATTTGGTAAATTTGGGTTTTTGGTTAGGTTTTATGACGGTTTTCCCAAACCCACTCTAAAACGTATCCGGGTCTTCAATTGATCAACGATCGTAGAAAATCACATCCCAAGACCGGCTTTTCAAAGACTTTTCGATTTTGGCTCGATTTTGCTCGTTTTAGCTCTGTTTTCAATCCTTTTGTACCTGCAAGACATAAAACACACTCCGAGGATATTTTTGACATATTTTGATCATATATGAGTGTTTTTAGTCATTTTTGTGGTCTTAGATGGGTAAAAACGATGAGTGAATAAGCACTCATCAACAGTCTCATCTAAATCTCCATATAAAAAAGCATTGTTAACATCAAGATGAAAAATAGGCCATTCTTGCTGAAAAGCTAGGTTTATAAGACACCTAACAGTAACAATCTTAACAACGGGAGAAAAAGTTTCATCAAAATCTACTCCTTCTTTCTGATTATAACCTTTAGCAACAAGTCTAGCTTTATATCTATCAACTTCACCATTAGATTTGTATTTTATTTTAAACACCCATTTGCTACCTATAGCTTTCCTACCAACAGGCAACTCAACAATTTCAAAAGTATCATTACTATATAAAGCTTTCATCTCACTAGTCATAGCATCCATCCAGTGCTGATACATACATGCCTCCCAATATGTTTTAGGCTCAAAACTTTTGTTAAGTTCAACAACAAAACAGAGAGTATCATCTTTAAGTTTAGCATAAGTAACAAATTTTTCTAGTCCAAATTTAACTTTAGAATCCACCACATAGTCATTGTATTTATTAGGGAAAACAGATGTTCTGTCAGACCTTCTTAAAGAAGGCTGATTATTAACAAAAGGCATATCTGCTGCTAGTTCAGATAAGGAGCTGTTTTCATCCTCAAAACTACTCACACCTAGAGGAGTTGCAGCCATCTCACTTATACTGGTAACCTCATTGGAACCATCAGAGTGCCCTAAATCACCCTGTTCATGGTCAATAGTTGGGCTGCCTAGATACAAGGAGGGGCTGCCCTCACTCTCATGATGATCATCATGAGTATTATCATCATTGGATGTGTCAGAGTTGTCACAAGTTATTTCATCAAAGAAGTTAACATGATTCAAACTCGATCGAGAGGTCAGGAGCAAGCAGAAGAGTTTTTAATCTTGAAAGGAAACACATTTTCAAAAATCTTACATCTCTAGAGAATATAAACTGCTTTCTTTCAAGACTATAAAGTTTATAACCTTTTTGAAAATTTGAATACCCAACTAGAACACATTTCTCACTCTACTACTAAACTTATCATTCTTGGTAAGAATGGTAGCAAAGCAAAGACAACCAAAAGTTCTTAAATGATTAAGTTCGTGTTTTCTTTTAAAAACAAGATTAAATGGAGACAATCCATTCAACCGAAGATGGCAATCTGTTAATCAAATAAGTAGCGCTTAAAATGCATTGCACCACAAATACAAAGGCAATCCCCCGAAACATAAGGGATCCGCAACATTTAAAAGATGCCTATGTTTCCTCTCAACAACCCCATTCGTTGAGGTGTGTAAGTACAAGATGTTTGATGAATAATACCATTTTCTCACAAAATCCATTAAATTGAGTATTAACAAACTCAGTACCATTATCACTTCTAAATATTTTAACACACTTTTCAAACGTGTTTTAATCGATTATAAAAATTTGAATATAATCAAACACCTCTTGCTTACTCTTAAGTAGTAAACCCAAACTGCCCTGGTGAAATCATCAACAATAATTAAAAAGAATCTGTGACCTTCTTTACTTTTTACTTTATAAGGACCCCAAAGATCTAGATGAACTAAGTCACCTAAATCCAAAGTTTTATGGTCACTTAGAGGAAAAGGCTCTCTAGTTTGTTTAGCCTGTTGACAAATATCACAAGGCTCATTTTCATCTTTATTTTGAAAACTGATTTCACCCTTCAGCACTGCTAATACTTGGTCAGAGGGATGACCAAGTCTGCAATGCCAAATTTTCTTGGTCAAATCACAAGCAGACTTAAAATTTCTAACCCCTAGGTCAATACCTTGATCTCCATCAAAGTAATACAAACCATCCATCTGTCTACCAATCCCCAGAACATTCATTTCCCTTAAATCCTGAGGTAAAACATAACATTTAGTCTCATCAAAAGCAACAACAAACTTACTATCTCTAGCCACCTTATGAACAGACATTAAACTGACACAATATTCAGGAACAACCAACACATCATATAATGTTAAATGGTTAGTGAGAACCATATTTCCAACCTTAGTAATTAAGGCTTCAGTCCCGTTGGGGTGAGATACCTTAATACCAAGCTTGGAAATATCAATGACATTCACTAAATATTTATCAGTATATGTAAGATGTTGATTTGCACCAGAATCTACAATAATACCTGCTGCAACCAATGCAACCCTCATTTTACTATTATGACAAAAGAACCTTGTAAAGTTTTGATTAAAAAATTTACTTTTATTGAAGACAATACCTGCCATATTGGCATGCACAATCTTTCCATTTCCATTATTACTAACAGAGTTCTCCTTAATCAAAGAAATGAGTTTAGATATATGTTCATCAGAAAAGGCAGAGATAGAACTAGAGCCAACAGAATTATTATTATTAACAAATCTCTTATTAAAATTTTGAACACCCTGATTGTTATTATTCTTTCTATTTTTACCAAAATCAGCAGGATATCCAATGAGTTTAAAGCACCTATCCACAGTGTGACCATTGAAGCCACAATGTTCACAGACTAAAACAGGACCACTAGCAGTCCTTCTAGTATCATTATTTATAGGTCCATTGTTAGGTCTGAAAGAACTGCCAGAGGTAGAAGACCTCTGTGTGTTCCCTCTATTTGGAACACTGGAGTTGAACACAGATGAATGAGACTTTTGAGAAGTCCCACCATATGAACCAGTGACCACAGACCTGTAAGATTCCTCACTAGAAATGACAAAAAAAGGCCCCTTTAACATCAGGGAGAGGGTCTCTAGACAGAATATTACTTCTTATTTGCATATAAGACTCATCTAATCCCATTAAGAACTGCATTAATTTCATCAATTGATTATGTTTTTTAAAATCATCGCAATGACATGACAAGTACATATAGGCAATCGAATCAAGGCATCAAACTGTTTCCACGAGTAGACAACTTATTAAAATATTCAAACAATAGTACTACCATTTTGAGACAAAGAGTTAATCTTATGATGCAAGTTAAAAGTAACAGAACCATCAACTCTATCAAACATTTCTTTTAATTCATTCCACACATCAGAGGCTCTTTTAGAAAAAATTTGTCCCAAAAACAACTCTTCTGATATAGAATTTAAAATCCATCCCAAGATAACAGCATTCACCCTATCCCATTGTCTACCTAGAACCTCATCAGCATTAGATCTTCTACAAGACCCATCTACAAAACCAATTTTATTCTTTCCTTCTAATGCTAACAACATAGCACAAGACCACACATTATAATTTTCGGTCCTTTTAATTTGATAGATACAACAAGAAGGGTGGCGAGTCATTAGGATGCAAATGCAATGGATTACTAAGATCCAATCGCTAATCAAAGTAATGTGCTCATCGACCTCATATTCATCATCGGATAACCATGAAGACATCTTTGGAAAATAAGAAAACAACAAACACACAAGAAAAGACAAGAAGGTAGTTCCCAGGCTTCCTTGCCACTCAAGGTGGTAGGTCAAGGGCCGATCACTCAAAATCAAGAACTACAACTAAACAGATAAACCACACTCCAACAACAATCACAATCACCTCCAACAATCCCAACTCCTACTCCCCGTCAATCTAAACAAGAAATAAGAATAAAGAAAGATAAAGAGCGAGAGGTGTTACAAAGGCACGCAAATCCGTAAAGCAATGAAACAAGAACCAGTTATGACTCTTGAGACAAGAATCACAACCCACACGATCTCAATCAACCAGAACCACCAAGATTCTCCAAGAAGAATCAAGAATACCAAGAACCAACCACCAAACGAAGCAAGAGATTAAACCCCCAAAAATACCCAAACCCTAATTTTCTCAAAAATTAGGCGTTTTGTACAATCTTTTAAAATTGATCAATTAGAGTCAAAAGACACCAATTAATCACAGTCAAATAGGTTTAATCAAACTAATTTGAAAAACCCCCAAATTTTTGAAACCCTAATTTTCCAAAAACAATTTTAACGAGCAAGGCGAGTAACCTGTCTCTGATACCATGTAGGAAAACAGAGTTTAAACCCAGAAACCAACTCTTGAATCTCAATTCAAGATCAACCTTTATTATTATAAACCACAATCAACCAAGATCACAAGAATCTGATCTTAATCAGTAAACAAGAACAATCACAAACCCAAGATAAGATTAACCACAATACTTCCCACTGCTAATCAGGTGGAAATCTATTGACTAATTATCAATAGTTCTATTACAACTGTTATCTCACAATCACTCTTAAGCAACAATAAGAACACCTAAACCAATCTTGATTGATTATCAATATAACGAGAGAAAACTGTGTGCAGCTTTCTTGAGAGAGATGAATGAATAATATGAAACCCTAGCTGGAGAGAAGCTTAAATACTCCTTGACCAAATAATTCTAGCGACTTGTCACCATGATCCTTGAACTTTAAGCAACTTGCCATTATCAGCATATACTTTACTTCAACATTATAACTGAAATACAAACATGTCAAAATCAGTCCCTATAATATTTGTGTTCCACTTTTGAGTTATTTTCAACAATGGAGTATGGTTTAGAGGTAAGAGGAGCAACAAATTGGTGTGATTTTGTTATACGAATCAATGGATGTTTGGTCAGTATATGGGAATGTTTCATGAGTGAAATTCATATTTGTCTCAAACCTCAAAATTAGTACTCATTATTATTTGAATGACGTGTAAAACAAAATTTTATTAGCTAAAGTGAAATCGAAGCTAAATCGTCCAAAATGTGCTTGAATGCTTATATGCCCCTACAAATGTTCAGCTTAAATTATAAATCAAAAATAAAAATTTAATAAATACGTACTACTTACAAAACCAACTAAAAAGTAATCTACAAAGAAAGTTCAACTAATTTTAGAAACACTGTTTTAATTTTTTTAGAAGACGACTAAAAGAATTTAAAAGTATTGTTTAATTTAAATAATTAAATAAATACTTCATAAACCTTTTAATCATACTATAAAATTTTAAACTAGTAATTATTGACATCCCTTAATAATCAAATAAGAGAATGACCAAAAGAGCTATGCTTTGGAGCCCACTTTATAATTAGTGTTCTCCTTACCATTTGATATATGAAAGCAATGTGGGATGTAAACACCATTTCTACAAAACTACCCTCCTCCACTTGGCCATTTAGCTTAAACAAAAAACCAATCTTGTTCGGCATAAAGTTTTGCTTTGGTCGCAACGTATTATGTTTTTCAGTTCAAGTCTTCTTATGATTCCAGGTTTGTGCTGGCTAAGTAGTAACACAAGAAACCGAAAAACAATTAAGCCTGCTTGAAAACTCCATATGACGTTTAGAATATACAGTATGCTTGTCAAGGTGCGAATTGCTAGAATCAAAACTAACAGTAACTAGTCATGCAAGCTGCTAGAATCGTTAACATAAATGATCTATCTATATCACACTTAAACCAACATATAACATCTTCTATGTATTTTGTTGAAAAGATTACTAAAAAAGAAATAAGGTAGCTACATCAATAGCGGCAGAGTTGGTCCAACAAAGATCGTCGCGAGTAATGCTGCTTAAGAAATCCACGACTGTCTCCTCGGATTTATTTCAAGGATCCGCAGTAATATTTTATTTTTAGTCTGAATTGCCCTTGATATTGTTGGAAGTTAGAAATTCAGTTGCATGATATTTTAATGGTTCAAATATAGTTTTTTTAGGATGAAGATTTTATTGAAGATTCGGTTAACATTTAAAGCTTAGCAATTACTAAATGAAGTTAACACAAAAATTAATCAATTAAAAAAATTTAGAGTGAGACTTATAATTCTAGTTTGTTTAGTTTATAGAATAGTACTTCAAAAGAATGTTTGCAATTTTTTACTCAAATTACAAGCATGCCTAAGACTATTTTTCAAAATTTTAAACTAGAATTTATAAACCCTTAACAATCATGCAAGGAAATGAAACGAAAAGCCAAGAAAGAGATGATTCTTCCATAGCTTGGGAGTCCAAATTTATAACTGTTTTCCCTATGTCATTTGGTTCATCAACGCAATGTGGGATGCAAGTATCATTTTTTTTACAAAACTACTCTCCTTTAGCCATTTAGCATAAACCAAAAACCAATCTTGTTCGAGTTAGAGTTTTGCTTCGATCACAACTTATTATTGTATGTTTTTTTAGTTCAAGAAACACGAATATTTTGCTTTCGTTGCTATAAAGCTGATGTGCTAAAGAAAGAGGCATCCAAACGTAAGATTCATGGTGTTCATAATAATGTAGATGATAAGAAACCATTGGAAAATCGTAATCATAGTGTTGAAGTCATTAAGAAGAGGAACAAATGTAAGATTTGCAACAAACAGGTCTGGTTGATCCAGTTTTCATGTCGAAGTGGTCACAACTCACAACTCACAACTTTTACGGGTCGCATAGGATGTCGAAGAAACATGTGTGTGAATTTCACTTTAAGGGTGTTGGTCGTATTGTTTTAACAAAACACAACCCGATTTGCATAGATGATAAATTGAATACTAAGGTTTAATTCTTGTTAATTTAGTGAAGTTAGATTCCTAATATTTATGTTTTGATGATATTTTGAAGTAGTGTTACGTTAGTACTTTAAACAAATTGCCTGTATTTTTTATTTTTATATATATAGTTATACTCACTTATACTTCAGTTCTTTGTGTGTTGATGATTTAATAAAAGTTCGGAGTATATAAATACATGATACAAATTACAATCTATGTCTACATGTTAATTAGCAAAACTTCAATTCGCTCGACTCAGATTCATTACATGTGGGAAGAAAGTCTTAGATACAAAGTCGATCACTCGATTTTTTGTCAATAACATTCTTGTATTACAGGCTTACAGCTACGTTCAGTGTTTTTGTATGAAAATGGTTGACTTAAAAACTGATTATTGTCTTCCAAACATTTTTGTAAAGACATTTGATATATCTCTTTGTCGTACATTTTACCCATTTTAACAGTATTTGTAAACGCTTTTTAAACAAACAAAACATCTTACGCTTTTGTATCAAACTTGTTAAATGAATCAATGGATGTTTGGTCAGTAGATAGGAAATATTTTATGAGCAAAATTCATATTTGTCTCAAACCTCAAAATTTGTACTAGTACTCATTATTATTTGATATGACGTGTCAAATAAAAGTTTATTTGCTAAAAAATGAAATTGGTTGTAAATCGTCCAAAATGTACTTAAATGCTTATAGAGTCCTAAAGTTTTTTAACTTCAAATTCTAGACTATCATTTTGATAACAGTCTTTCAAATATTGTATTAGCCATAACATTTTGTAGCATACTGGGTAAAAAAAAAATGGTTGTGGGTAAAACATAACGACCTATAAACAAATGGTGCTTCAACACAAACTTGTTTTTGACCAATTATCCAAAATGCCCATCCCACTCATTTTAGCGATAACATTCAAAATGCATGATTGCATCAACACGAAGTCAAGATCTCCAAAAAAAAAAAAAAAAAAAAAAAAACTTAATCAATACAGATTACAGAATAGTTACAAAGCTGCTTAAAATATACTGTAATCAACTAACAAAGAAAATTTTCAACTAACATTGTAAATACTGTTTTAAATATTTTACAAAAGAAGTAAAAAGACATATAGAATATTATTTAAATAATTATATTATATAATATTCTATATGACAAATCCTTGCTTTTTAAAAAGTTTAATCTAGCAATTAACATTCCTAAACAATCATACAAAGAATGACACTATGAAACTTACATACTTTGGAACCCACTTTATAATTGGTTTTCTCCTTGCCATTTGATTTATGAAAGCAATGTGGGATGCAAACACCATTTCTACAAAACTACTCTCCTCCCTTAGTTATTTAGCTTAAATAAAAAACCAATCTTGTTAGAGTTTAGACTTTTGCTATGTCACAAGTCACAACTTATAATGTTTTCCAGTCTAAGACTTCTTATGATTCTATATTTGTGTTGGCTAAGTAGTAACACATGAAACCGAAAGACAAGCTTGCTTGATAACTTCCTATGACGTTTAGAATATATGCTTGTCAAGGCGCGAATTGCTAGAGTAAAAACTAAATAGTCATGCAACCTAGATAGATTGACTTGTTAGCATAAATAATGTATATATGTCACACTTAGACCAACATATTATATCTTCAATGCATTTTGCTGAAAAGATTCCAGAAAAAAAGGTAATTACATGTGGTCAAAGGAAGAAAATCGCCACGAAGGAAGCTGCTTAAGATGTCCATGAATGTCTCAAGGGATTGATTTCAGTTTTAGCAGTAAAGTACGTTTAGTGAGGAGGTCGATAAATATTTGTAGAGTAAAAACTATATGCCTTGTAAAAGAGAATTTGGTCTACATGAGTTTAACCAATTACCCTCTAAGCCATTTACGTAGTATTTTTTATATAAAATTTGACCAGTTTTTACTATTTTAATTGTAATGACATTATTGTTTGAACAAAGAGTATTTTGTCTTACATATGCATAGGGAAAAAAGTTAACAAAATTTTATGTTACAAATATATAAAGTGAGCTATTTGAGGGATAATGAACTCAAGGATCATCTGTGTATTGTTTTAATCATTCTGAATGTACCCATGATTTTGTTGAAAGTTGAAGATCATGTTTTATAATTTACATGATACTGTGATGCTTTGGTTATAGTAAATCATTCATGTTTATAACATGTTATCGTTGTTTTATGCTAATTTCACATTATAAAAACAACAATTGTGTTATCGCTGTTATCGTTGTGATGCTTTTATGTGTGGGAAGAAAGTACGTCTTGCTTAAACAAAGGTATGCCAATTTTCACAAAAGCACTCGATTATGGCATAAAAACAAGGGCTAATAACCTATTAAAACATCATACTTGTCACAAATGTTAGTTCGACGTAGCGAATAAAAAAAATAGTTCTTCTAAACATTAAACCTGACATTCTTGTCTTCAATTGAGTAAAATAAATTTGTGATGACCATTTTACCCTTAAATTTATAAAAATTGCATCCTTTGTCCCAACTATATAAATAACGCAATAACTCATTTTAACTCATTTTAACGCACACAAAAACCCTACATCCTCCTCTGGTCGCCGCCATCTAACCGGCATGATTTCGGCGCCGCCACCCTTTATACTCCTCCACTGGCCAACACCGGTGTCACAGCCGTCGCCATCAGCTCGTCTTCTTTTCTTTCTCTCGTATGTGTAGTAGATCCTGATTTCAGTATGTGAACTAGATCCTGATTTCAGTATGTGAAAGTAGATCCTGATTTCAGTTACCGTTATATTTCTTGTATGTGAAGTAGATCCTGATTTCAGTATCTACATATGCCATTACTAAAGTTTGTGTGATTATTAATCCTAAAATTCTTTTTAGGGTCAAACATCTGAATGGTTGACTTTAACATTGCACAATCCTAACCCTTCTATTGATGATTGGGTTGGAGTATTCTCGCCTGCGAATTTCAGGTATCTAAAAATTTTAAGTGTTCATTTTTCAATCTACAGTTGCCTTTTTAATCGAAAGTAAGTAATTACTAGAGTGGAACAAACTGACTCAAAGTTATAGCAATTTTATATTCGGAAGTAGTATGTAATTACTAAGTAGTTTTTAGAAACGTGCCTTAGTAAAATGGAGTACCTACTAAGTAGTTTTTAGAACTTCAAACGCGTTAGAGCGGGCCCCTTGGGAAATGTGTCTGATCGATAGTGAGAGTGATACTGAGAGATAAAAGGAACGTTGACTTAGTTGAGGGGTCATATCACATGAGGTGCTAAGTGATTCTCAAAATGGGGTTAATTTGATCCGATTCATATTGACTATTGAGGTTAGTATAAAAGCTTTTGGGTTCCGCAGTGTCGGGTTGATGGGAGGCATAACGTGGGTACGAAGAACAAATAATTGAGATAACTAGCTAATTTAGACGATGTTTGTGTTCTGATGCATAGTTCTGTCAATACTTATGTCAAAATCGAGGAAAACTTTGTACATGCTATGGATAAATGGAAAAAGTGTAGGCCTAGTTTTCAAGGATAAAACGATAGTTCTCTTACATGACTTCATTGCCAAAGATCTAAATCTAGCTAACATATTATACACAACCAACGTTTACATTAATGTGGCACTTTCGGATGAAGTCAGGTTTGTCTTAGATGATTGAAACCTTTATGTGGTAAGTGGTAACTATTAGAAGAAAAACAATGCCTTCTCTTTTGATTTGTTGTTCTCACTTTGTTCAAACTGATTCAGGCGGCCAATGGATTAGGGCTGCAAGCTATCGGTGGTAGAGACTATTGCAAGGTCACACTACAATTCCCTAGCGAAACCGTCCCTAAATGGGTAGGTTGTCTCATTTTTTTCGTTTCATGCTTATTTACTATTGTCTTGTACTTTTCTAATTAATAAATGATTTGGCTGTTATCTAACAGAAAGACCCAAAAACTGGAAACCTAGAGGGCTTATCTGTGTGAAGCAGTTGCCACATGGGAGCAGGTTGGTCTCTGATGTGTATCTAGTTTTATATATGTCGTCTCCTGATATTTTGAATCCTCTACTACGCATAGCGTTACATACCAAAAGATTCCACAATATGATGCTACCTTATGCAATACAAAAAAACATAATAAACGACGATGATGTGTCTACTTTAAAAAACGTCAATGCTTCATCACTTATAAGGTGAGTTTTCCAAGTTCGAAACAGTACCACCATTCTGACAAAGGAGTTCATTGATGCATTACCTAATGGATGGACAGATTATGCATGGAAAAGGATTAATAAATGAATACTTCTGTAAGTCCCAAACCTTTTGTAAAATAAAAGGCATTCATCAAGAAAAAACTAAATAACGTTGCTAATATTTATGGTTAAATATGTATAATTGTTGTCTAATATAGTTATTTGAAGTTTGATTTGGTGCACTTCTTGCTGCAGTAACAACTGTGCAAATAAAACGCTCTGTCTGGAGATACTTTCTTTGGTACTACCTGAAACACCACCATATGTTCCTAGGCAGTATAGTCGATGTGCCGTTATTGGTAACTCAGGGGATTTGTTAAAAACAAAGTTTGGGAAGGAGATTGATAGTTATGATGCCGTTCTCAGGGAAAACGGTGCACCAATCCAGGTATTTTTTTCACTTCTTCAGATGATATGATGGTTCAATCTTGCTTTATTGGTTCCAGCGGTGGCAAGCCGATGTCCACACTAGTTGTAACACCCCAACCCGACAAGGGTAGAAGTGTCACATTCTGGTGTCATATCAGAACATACAGATAAAATCCTTACAAAGGAAAACCTTAAAAATGAAGTATCAAACCATAAAAACAATCGACTGATAAGGAAGATTACAAAATCCAAAATGTCTAAAATAAAATGAAATCTCAAAACAATAGCCCGACAAGATAAATCCAATAATAAGGTAACTAGGGTTGGTCCACTCAGATAATCCAACTCTCAGCCCATCGAAGCCCATCTTCAAACCTAACACCTGCCGCAGGAAAAGAAATGCGGCTGAGCTTAAAAAGCCCAGTGAACAGATATAACCAAACGAAAGCTAAATAAAATCTGAAATGCAAAATGAAACAAAGGAAACGGACAACAAAGTCGCAGCGAAATGAGAATAATGAGTCAATGAGAATCCTGCAGAACACAAATATACAGATATCCAAAGCACATAACAAGGAGAACGAACCAAGCAAAGCATCAAGACAAGCATACAAGCACATACAAACCAGCATACAAGTCATGAAACATAAGCAAGCATAGCGACACAATATCCACACAACATAGAAAGATACAATCAATTCAGAAATCATAAGCCATACAAGCCAAACAGAATCTACAAGAAAGGAAGCAATTAATTATTAAGTGAGCATAGCAATCATACATGTCAAAACCCTTAGTTGAAAACATAACAAGTATCATAGCAGCAGTCAAAACATAGCAGTCACACGTAGCAAGTAGGAATACAGTATGAACATTATAATTAAATGAATTAAAGACATAGTAGAGTAATTAAACAAGTTAAACAAGCTAGACGTCATAAGTTGAACCATTTCCCAATCAAACCATAACATAAACAGATCCACAATTGATTACACACAAGCATGGTTACCAGACAAATCAAAAGGATCACATAACAGTAAGATAGCATATCATCAGATGACAACAGTAAATCTTATAATCGCATATTAATCATATCATAACAGGTAATCGGTAGTCATATAAAACATGAATATCATAATCAAATCCAATAAACATATAATAACCCAAGACGTGAATGGAACCTTAGTCCAAGTAACGGAATGAAAGTGTGATGATCAATGTAATGTAGTATCTATATCTTGGTAAAAGTGAATCATATAGGGTATTGAGTAACTAACAGTATCTGATTATGGTGCGTTGGGGAATACGGAAGGTACAATATAGGTATATCAAAAGTGTAAGAGTTATCGAAATCTACCCGAGCCCAAAACATATCATATCGTATCATATCATATCATAAGTAGCCATTGTATTCGAAGGGTGACCTCGGAATACCATACATAATAGGAGGGAGACCTCAAGTAACAAATGGAGTAGCTAGCTCCCGGAATTGTGAAGACGCGGATTGCACCGACATCATTCACCGACAAAGCTCCAATCGATCAAATCCTCGAAACATATCATATCTAGGATGCATCCATACGCCCCGAAACATAGTGGCCAAAACATATACATATAGTGAGCTCATAATCATATCGAATAGGGACGGTGTGGAACATCACTCAACCACACTAAAGTCATGCCATTGGTGCATCAATGACACGGTCAGTTACCTTCCGACTAGGAAACATATTTGGCTCGGTATCAAACGAAGGGTCAAAGCATATTCATATCATAAGGGTTCATATCAAAGTTCATATCAAAGTTCATATCAGAATTCATATCAAAGTTCATATCAAAGATCATATCACAGATTCATATCAAAGGGAGCATAGCAAAGTCATAGGGAAGCCCTAATAAGGAGGCTTAGAGTAAAGCATAACAGTTCAACGAATATCGAACGATGGAATACGAATCATGAGAAACCTTAAGAGGTAAGGTCAGAATATCTGTACCTTAGCAACGAAATCAAAGCAAACAAGAAAGTTACACCGGGAAGCAACGCCGTATCTCCTTCAACGTATCTACACGAATTGATATCATATATTACTTATGTACTCATTTTATAAGCTTCTTATGCAATTGTAAGTGTTTTACTTATTGATATCATGTTTTATCTTTTATTTTCTTAAACTCATATTTGGACCAGACTTTAGCGATTTTTATAAAATACTTACTTAGCTCAAATAAAATAACGTAAAATCCCAGGGGTTCCCATATGAGTTAAAAGACTCTCCAAAAATTGGGGGGTTCTATTTCCAGGTCAAATAGCCTATGGAAAATCACAAGTCCAGACCTGTCCAGAATGTGATCAGAAAGTACACCTTAAAAGTTTACGCTTATTGGACCTGTTTAGACACCTTGGAAAAATTCCCAAAACTCCCAGAAATTCATTTATATCCTAAATGTCACTCCTGTAAAAGGAGAGCTCCCAATTCCTTATGGTTTAAAAATGAAAAATCAAACAATTCAACTAAATTTCAGACCCATTTTCTCAGCTTTGACACTTGATCTTGTAAAATTTAAAAATACGACTTAGACAACTCCAAATTCAACCAAACCACTTGGAAAACTTAACTAAGACATAAAATAAACTTTTCCAATAAAAACCCAGATTATTGCACTTATAAAATTCGATCTATGACACACACAAATTCGACATATGATGCTGTCCAATTTTTAGGATCCATTAAAACCATTGTAATCACATGTTTTACCTACCCAAACGCACCCATGACCCATGAAAGCCATATGACCTGTTTTAATAGTATATTAACATGCCCTTACTTGCCCAAGTGATTCAAAACAGACCCCACCTTAATTATTCGAAATCAAACAGCCCCTACACAAGCTTTAATCCTTTTTAATCTTGAAAATAACAAGTAAGATATTCATGCTGAGAGGTTAAGAAAATCAGATTCAATTACCCACCTAGGTGTACCCATCTACACGACCTGTATATGTACATCCCAAGAATTTTATGAGGCATATTACTAGGTTTTCCATAGCTTAGGTTTTAGTATTTATAAGACAAGTTTTATGTGGTACAAGGCATGCGTATGGTGCTAAATCAACGACCAGATTTCATTGATCAAATGAGACGAGAAGACGATAATGAGGTTACCTTTGTAAGGATCAAAACCAATCAACCAAGCACCCATGCGTGCCCTAGCAGCCACGACCAGAAGTAAACCTAAACACACGATAGAGACCAAGCAACCCTTCACACGAATTCAGCCCTTCCACCACACCTACAAATTCCTCCTTGTAATATCTTGTGTCGACAAAAATGGTGGAGATGATGGAGTAGCCGTCATTTTTGGATTAGGGTTTAGTAGATGTTATGTTAAATGAGAGAATGTGAAAATGGTAAGTTTCAATTAGTGGGATAAATGAAAAACGTGATTAAGGGGAGGGGGAGTTAAAATCGGCTTAATCAAGGGGAAGGTTAAAGACCAAATCTCCACAATTTCATTTACTTAATTTAGTTTGTACATTTTAATTTAAATTATCTATTATGCTTTATATGTAGACCAAATAATCTTTAATGTGTTATATAACTAGAACTCATAATCATAAGTATGATTTAATTATCATGGTCTTGTGAAATTTATTTGTGAGGTCCGTGTTAAACGTATTTAACGAGATTAACGTTTTTGAGTTTTCGAATAATTAAACTTGAGGGCAAAAAGGCCATTTCACACGTTAACGATGTTAGGGTTTTACACTAGTATATTGATGTACGTATTATTTTCTGCTTAAGAATTACACAGATAATGTGGGTACCAAGAGTACATTTAAATGCGCTCAATAGAGGTTCACCAAAGCTACGGACAAAGTTCTTTGAGTTATATGGTATTTTGTAACTCGCTTCCGTGATTACAATATAACTTATCGAAACATGCTAAACGTTTCACGTTCTCTGAATCTTGGAAAAGAGGTGCGATACATCACCAGAATGGGTCCAATCTCTTGCACCTTTAGACGATCCGTTCTATCTTTTTCCAGTGTTGGACGGACCTCCTCCATTATTAGACAATCACCATTTTAGCGATTTGATTTCAGACAAACTGTTGACTTACATTATCACGATGATGGATTGTCTTTCATCAAGTTTTCTTCTTTTTGTGTTGTAATTTCTCTGTTTATATATGCACCTATTCAGATATTGCAATTACAATGTTATCATTTGGAAATTTTATAATACAGAACTTTTCAAATGATTCCTAGAAGACATCTCAGCGCTTTATAATTTCCTCTTAGGGATAGAAGGCTTGTTTTTAGCCTAGGGACGACAGGGACCATTTATGTAATTTAATCTAGGGACGATGGATGCAATTTTCGTATACCCACAGGGACCCTTTATGTAATTTAACCTAGGGACGATGGATGCAATTTTTGCATACCCACAGGGACCATTTATGTAACTTAGCCTAGGGATGATGGATGCAATTTTCGCATACCCACAGGGGACCATTTATGTAATTTAGCCTAGGGACGATGGATGCAATTTTCGCATACCCACAGGGACCATTTATGTAATTTGGAAGGGTAAAATGGTCATAATACTCAATTGAAGACAAGAATGTCAATTTTAATGTCTGAAGAAATTTTTTTTTTGTTCATTACGTCGAGGCGACATTTATGATAAAGTATGATGCTTTAATAGGTTATTAGCCCTAAAAACAAAGCACAACTTACATCCTCAAGTAACCTATTTGTTATCATATTGTCCCATGAACACATCATTAATCTTCTTGAAATTGTTCAACGACAAATTGAAATGAAACGAATTTAGTATCAATTAAACAAAATTCAATTTGGCTTTCATTTGAGCCCAAAAGTCCAAATTTTTATTCTTCCTTACCAAGTCTATATTCGAATAAAAATATGTATAGCGATGATATACGTACAATTTTAGAAAACTTTTAACAGGATATCGGAGTTCTAAACAATACAAGTTTACTAGAAACAGTAAATTTAATAGAGTTCAATTTTAGGGATAAAAACTTAAAGAAAACTTTCTTTGTGATGTCATTCAAGCTTTTAATGTTCTATACATTGAATGGGGAAAAGGAAACAATTAGAAATAACAAAAAAAAGTGAGAAATTGAGCAGCGAATAAACAAAATCTAGGCTCGAACACCTAATCATTTGTGTAGCAACACAGCATACAAAGCAATTGGGCCAAAACCATCTCTTTGTTGAAACTTTGCTTTTATTTATAATTTCTTGGAGGAAAAATGAAAAACTAGTCATCTTCTCGAAAAAAAATAAAATAAAATAAAAAATAATAATAATAAAATAAAAAATTATAGTAAGAAGGCTTGCGAGGGTAATGCTACCGTCCATGTTCAAGATTGTACGATATCATCTCAAATAAAAATCCCAAAAAATAATAAACACAATTGATTGTTCAAGATTGTACGCATATCAAAAGGGTCATCTCAAATAAAAATCCAAAAAAAATAATAAACACATATTACAACATCTCCTAACAATTCTTGCAATAATCACACCTTAAAATATAAAACGAAGTCTTAAAAAAACATCGCCAACCTTTTTCAATTATATTCTGATTATTTTAAGTTGTATGTATAAATGTTACACAAAATACTTAATCATAATATCACAACTATAACTATTTGCCGCTATAAAATCTCGTTGCTTGCAAGTGTAATCGCCTAATATAGTTTACTGCTTATTCGCCCTTAAACCATTTTATCTTAACGTTCTAGACTCTTATTGTGATAACATAGCCTTTCATTCATTGTATTAAGCCATACTCTTTGTAACATAATGGATGAAAAACGCTTACGGGTCAATCATGCCCGACCTGTACTGAAAACTCGTGTTCACCACAAACCGGTTTTGACCCATTATCCAAAACATTTAACCCACCATTATCCACCTCTAGCGAAAAGTGTTCATGACAAGAAGGGATAACTCACGCAAACAATATCACAAGTAGCCTAACATTGTAACCTTCAAAGATGCATGACCATAAATTCTGCTTATAAATCTAGCCAATAATAAGATTGCAAAATTAGAATCAATTAGAAAATTTAAACTAATATTGTAAAATGCTATATTAATATTTACAAACTTATATTAGAAAGAGCTGATATTTATAATTTTATATATCAACTCCAAACAAATCACAAAAGGCTTTGTCAAAAAAGTCTAAAATATAGGATCTTTTCAAGCTTTGAAGTCCTATTTTTAAACTGGTCTCCTCCTTCTCATTTGATACATGAAGGCGGTGTGGGATGTACCCTCTCCTTGTCCTTGGCCATTTAGATAAAACAAGAAATCAATTTTGTTTTTTCAAACTACACTTAACAAAACACATAAATTAAAATGCATAGTAAAAAACAATTAACCCCATAAATGTGTTATGTGAGTTCCTTTATATCCTTTCTAATATATGTATTTATCAATAGAAGTTAAATTACAATAATAATAACAGGATGAGGAGATTATAGGGTGAAATTATTATGTTATGTTTTAAGAGTTAAACTAGCTTAATTGTCACACAAGCTCAAATATCTTGACGCCACAAGTAAAATCCAAGGACCAAGCCACAATCGTCAGGTTCTTGATGGAACGGTAATAACTTATAACTTTAGCCAACTCATCCTTACATCACGTGTATTGTTTTATTGCAAGTAACTAAGTGATATGTTGTTAACATCAGCTATAGAAGGGAGATTACTACAATTTAGCGTAGCACAAGAAAAAAATAGCCATAAGAGTCACCACGACATCATAAATTTGCAATCGGATTTACAAGTTGCTTAGATCATAACTTAATTATGTTTTTTGGTTCTTGTCTTCTTATGATTCTATATTTGTGCAGGCTAAGTAGCAACACAAGTAACCGAAAAATAAGCTTGCTTGATAACTTCATACGCGCACACACTTGTCAAGGTGTTGTTACTATCGACTCATAAACATAAATGATGTAAAGAAAATGGGTTACATCAGCACTGGCTGGCAGAGTGAGTTCAAGGAAGAGATTTATCGCGAGTGAAGCTGATTAAGAAATCCACAAATGTCGATCTCCATGGAATGAGTTCAGTTTTAGCAATAAAGTAGGTTTAGACGGGAGTTCATGTCTTTATAAGGGCGAAAACTATATTCCTTGTGCAATAAGTTTACCTGAATTACAGTAATTTGGGTTTCACTAACACGGATGTAGAAAACTAAAACAAGATGCGCCAATTTTCATACAAACATTGATCATGGCATAAAAACAGCGATTCATTTACGAGTATTTTATACGATATATGATAATGAAAACAGAAATTGGCTAATAAATGATGTGAACGAGATACTGGAGTGAGTACACATCAAATATAGAATACATGAAAGTGAAATAATAACAAGTACCCAATGACCAGACTGGGAGAACTATACACGCATATGGTATGTGGATAAACAAACATAACTTACATCCTCGAATACCCTCTTTGGTCTTCATATTGCCCCATGAATGAATCATTAAACTTCTTGAAACTGTCCATGATTGCAGGCATATCCTCCTCAGCTGGCAAAATAGTCGTCCTCAAGTGGAAAACCCTATAATAGAATGAACCATTGTGTGTCATACTCGCTGTACAAAACAGCTTAATCTTGCTGTTTTGAATTTTAGTAACAAAGGCTTGTAACTTGTAAGGACTAATAGACGTTCCAACCCACCGAAATATAAATGAGTCGATTTGGCCCTTTTTTAATTATTTAATTACAGAATGGATAAAGATGGTTTGCTGGTCAACCCATGCTAAAAACATTTCCGTTTCAACACAAACTCATCTTGACCCATCATCCAAAACGTCCAACCTACCCATTCTTTTCACCTGTAGGGCTAATGGTTTAAAGATAATAGGGGGTAAATTCGAGAATTGTAAATGTGACTTACCCTTCCTTTTGGCCGAAACCTGAACCAGGGACAGTTGAAATGCCAGTGGCTTCTAGAAGCTTGAGACAGTAGAAAACATCAGGAACTTTTCCAGCTCTTTTTGCAGCTTCAATTGCTTTTGGAGGTAATTTAATTTGAGGGAATGAATACATGGCACCTGATTCCATATTTCGCATAACAAAAAGAAGATCAGAAAACAGATAATCAGGAAACATATAACTGGTAGACGGTAGTTCAGTTGGAAGATGTTTTTTACCTTCTGTGAAATTACACACAACATTTTTGCAACTGTTGAACCCATCTGTCATCATGTGTGCTCTCTTCCTTAGTGATTCGAGAATACCCTTGCTGCATTGATTTACCAATAAAATGACTAAAATACCCTCCGATAATGAAAAATAGATATCCCGAAATAGGGAAAACAAGTCATTTTAACATTGAATGTTTCCATAAAAAGGAAAGTTTGCAACCTGAATAGAACACCCCAAAATAATAGTCTTACTCGATAAGATATGTGTAAATATAGAGTATCTTACCTCTCTCTAAGAAACTGCTCATATGAGATATCACCAGGTTTTGGGGGGCTGACCATACATCCCATCTATCACAAGCGCAAAATTGATTAATTGTGGAGATATATTAACATTGCAGATATAAACAGGTTTTGGGGGGATGACCATACATCCCATCTATCACAAGCGCAAAATTGATTAATTGTGGAGATATATTAACATTGCAGATATAAAACTCATGCATATTCAACTTACAAATATCTGCCCAGGAACATTGGGACTGAGTGATATCGATGCAACCTTGTAGATTTCATCGACTGTCTGCAACATTATATACAACATCCAGTAAGAAATTCATCTTTTTAATATTTTCAGTCCAGATTATCTGGTATGAGAATAAAAATGTGATTATGAGTCTCATTTATTTGATACATTAATATAGATTTATAAATCTGGGCTTCCAAGTTTTCTTGAAAGGTTAAACGGTGGAAATTGAGCTTTAGATACTTTTGGAATCAGTATGGATATTACATTTATTCCCTTTTGAGGAAGTCCGAATTATAAACAAAATGAAGAGTATCAAACCTGTGGAGGGATGTTTGTCATCTCGAAGTATCCACCACGTTGTCCACATTCACCTAAGAATCCTTTCGACACAGTGTGGAAAGAAATAAGCTCGAGCTCTCTGCTGATTGGTCCGCCCATATCCAACAACACCTTTATGAAATAATTTTTTTATTATAAGAAGCCAGTCATGTTCCTCTACAATATCTCAAAACACTCCATTTAAAGTAAAAAGTGAAAATTGACTTTTGAGAGACTTTTACTCCTGTCTTGCAAAGCTCATCTCTAGAACGTCCTTTTGGTCAGTTTATGCATTATTATTATTTTGATAAAAAACAACAAATAAAATTAAAAATCTTGAGCAATAAAACAGCTGACTATGTGATTATCACAAGTTCAACATCATAAAAACAGTCAAGTATCTTCCAGAACCACATTTAGTACAGCTGATTATCTGATTATATAAGATCACATAATCACTTTCAAAATGCAAATCCAAACATGCCCCCTAAAATTTGAAGTTAAAAGTAGTTTGTTTGACATCAAAAGGTAAAACCATAACATGAATGAATACCTTTCTTGAACTAACAAAGGGACGTTCATCCTGATAAACATTCTGCTGATAAACTTCATCTCCAAACAAAACCAAGCTTTCTTGGTGACAAAATCTCAGAATTTCCTGAAGGTTGTCTATGCTAAGACATTGTCCGGTTGGGTTTCCAGGGTTGATAATAACCATTGCCCTTACCTAATCATGAATATCAACTTATTATCAAGAACCAAACTTAGATATCAAAGGTGCTAGTTTCTATTTTGTGTCCCACCTTCATGGTGTTAGGATAGATGGGACCTACTAAATGAAACGAAAAGTGAGATAAATAGATGAAACGTACAGATATTCCTTTAGAGCGCGCCTGTGCAACAGACTGGCGTAGGTTGGTGATATCAAGACCCCAGTTAGCCGACTCTTCCAGGTAATATGGTACAAGAGATCCACCATATAGAGATATGGCAGCAGAGTATAGTGGATACTGGGGGACTGGAACCAAAATCTATAGAAATAAACAATGATTAAATTATGGAATATGAATAGAAGGGAGCTATATGCCATATAATAGCATATTTACAAAGATATAATGCTATATAATAGCATACTTACAAATATATCAAGTAAAAAACTAATTCATAACTTATATTTAACGAGTAGTAACTGAAGAGAAAAATTTACATACCCCGTCACCTGAACCACGGATGACAGTTTGCAAGATCTGCATAACACCTTTACTCGCACCATCAGTGAGATATATGAGTTCTGGATCACTGTCACCAAGTATAATAACATCATTAGTTCATGGACCAGTAGGTGCAACAGCATAGAAGAACCATCTTATAAATAATACGGAGTAAATAAAAATTTAACACCGATGCCACCCTCCATAAAAAATTAAGTTAATTATCAAATATGCCCGAATATCTGAGTTGTGGTTAATCACCTTGGATAGCCATCACGTCTCCCAATGAATTCAGCAACTTCTTTCCTTATTCCAGGAAGACCACGGGAATCACTGTAAGCACCTATAGAAGATATAAGGCATTATTACCTAAATAATGAAGGAATAAGATAGATATAGAAATGATCGTTATATGATTAAAACGAATTTTCTATAAAGAATACCTAGACCCCCTGATGTGTAAGAAAGGTACAGCTTAGCTTTTGCAATAGCATCAGCCGGGAAGATGAGTCCAACATTTGGATCATCGAGAAGAAATGGAGCTTGGCAAAGAGCAACCACCTGCAACAAAATATTTATTTTTTCGCTATCAGATATCGACATTTATGTAGGAAAAAAAATTACAATGAGTTGCAGTATAAGATTTACAAGCAAAGGTTTTCATTTGATAAGCACGAACCTGACGAGGGAATGTTAGAGGCTTCTGTCCCAGAGCATGAGGATTTCCCACATTTGTGAAGATAATCTGGCAAGGGAATAGTCAAAGTGGTGAGCCATGAGCCCATAACAAACATATTGTTTAACCAAGCAAATACTTTGTGTTCGGTTTCCTTTTCTTAGTTTCTTGCGATTAATATTGTGAATATCTATGTGCAATTATAGAACATACCTCTTAAATAACTAATTTATAGTATAGCTAGTAGTATATCAGCAGGAAAAAACTATGAGATATTGAATAATAATCGATAATTTGTTTATCTATTTAAGGAAGGTGGGGTAACTATTAGTACCTTCTTGCCTTCTTTTTGAAGCTCTGAAGCACGAAGATACAGCTCACCCCTAACAGCATACTGGGCTTTCTTCACATTTTCGTTAATGTTGTCATAGTCCAATGCTTTGCGTGGCATGATTCGTGGTCCAAACACTAGTGATTAGAACACGATAGTTAGCCTGGAATTGTTAAAAATATCACATGAATACAATCAGTCTGCGAGTTACAGTTAGTATGCTACAGATACACAGAAATTTCATTTATGCATCAAATAAATTAACATATGAATCAAATTCATCCTTGTCACCAAATACATATAAGTTATACATTGACGATCAATATTACTAACGTCCATTTTGGACCACAGAATCTCCCCTCTTGAACAGTCTATGGTCTTTTAGAGTGGAGGGTGTGGGAGTATCATCCCTCGCCGTGAGATGAGGTGGAAGCCTTGTCGTGGCTCTTCACCACACCGCCCCCCCTCTTCGTCCCTCTTCATCACTACCTTCTTCGTCACCACGACGAAGGTAAATTTGGTACTTTGTCAGATTTTTTTTTTTTTTTTTTTTTGTTTGTAAATATGTAATGTTTTATTTAGTGGTGGGTCCCAAATGAAGAGGTTGAGGTTTGTTATGAGGGAGGGGGGGTTTGTTGTGGTTAGTTGTGGAGGTTTGTTATGCTGATGTGGCGGTGATGAAGAGCCATGATATAGCTCCCACACCCTCCGCTCTTAGATACTTACGTAATAGTCAACCCAAATCCAGTAAGGCAGTAACTCATAAAGTACCCAACTGATACCAATTTATCAATATTAATTATTTATTAAAGGCTCAAAGCCTAGAACTCTTTCATCATCATCATCACCATCCAACACTCGAGATTATACCGATTTTCACATGGACGACACATGTCCAACCCGAATGGATTTCTAATACAATAATATTGCTGCCATATGAGGTCTATATGCTACATACTACATAGCAAGTTAGCAGCACACCATAATCGTCAACTTTGACTATAGATGTCAGCGAGTCTAAAATCCAAAGTTTTACAACTTTGAAATATCTAAACCAACTAGATCAAAGTATACAACAAAGGACTAAAAATAGACAATTGGTGGTGAACATTCGCAATATAAGTCATATCAATCTTGTATCTGAAACCTACCATGTTCGACTTCAAAACGAGTTTGTTTGACTATTAGACCAATCAGTCTAGCGCAACTTAAAGTATGATTTTGATCCAATTTAAACTCCAAACAACACTTAACTAAAACAATCAAATTCATCAATTAACAAACTCAAACTCCAAAAAACAGTTTCCACAAATCAATCAGTCATTGCAATAAACGACAAAATCACATGCATCAAGCCATTAATCAATACAAACAATAAAAAATAACGTATTACAGAACAAATAATAATGAACCCACATAGGAAATGAAGATCAATGATACCTTGATGGGTGGAAATGGGGGGTTGTGTAGAAAAGAAAGAGCAAGAGTGTGTGACAAAATATATTAAGTAGTAGGAAGACTGACAACCACTGAAATGAAGTAAGTAGATGATGGATTATTTTGGGGATAAATGGTGAATGATACTAGTGTGGTCTATGTTTAAACTTGGTTCATATTCATTCATTCACCATCTTTTTTCTTTTTCCATTGTCGTTATGTTAACAACTCCAAACCATATGTCACTCCAATATAATAATGTCAAACACTTGGACTACCATGTGTCACCTTTTACATCATACCAAAATTAATATTAAAACACATTTATATAACATGGGATAATGTTTGTCTAAACCATCCTAAGCTATGCTACAATTTTAGGATGTTGGCCTAAACGTATTTAAAGGAAATAAGTTAATATATTAATAATTTCGGATTAAACGAGAAATATAATTAAAATAATAAGAATGAGAAAAGAAATCACATCCATAAGTATTAAATCGTTTCACAACAAAATAGATGAATCTTTATTTGTTTGTTTTTTTATTTAAAATATGTATTCACAATTTCTTCAAAAATATATTCTTCAATATTTCAATAAAATTATTGTTAAAAATATAAAACTAAAACTCATAATTGATTAAATTTTAAAATGGTGAAATTAATTTAGATAAAAAACACGTTATAATATTAAAAAATATATATGGAATGAGGTTTGCTTTTAAACGCATTATATAGTAGTATAGATGTGACTACGATTTCTTCTCATTCTTCATATTTCAATAATTTTTCTCACTGATCCATACTCAATATATTAAATGGACTAGTTCCTATTTCTGTAATAGAGTTTTTTTGGGTTGTTTTTTTCATACAAAATAACTTTAAAACAAAACATTGGATAAATCAACTTTAAGCTTTTATTTTAAACATTTTAACTCATACGTGTGCGGGTCATCGGTTAATCTATTGTTAAACATAAAAATTGGGATCATTTATGACCTATTTTTGGTCATCCCATTTTCATTATAACCATTGCAAACATACCCCAACATTTTTACTCATACGTATGCTGGTCATCGGTTAATCTCTGGATCATTTATGACTTTTGGTCGTTTAGATTTGAACTCTTGACGTTTTGTGAGCGATGATGAGTAGGTAGGATTTAGTTTATGAGTGAGCAGAAGAAATTATACATGTCAATAAATGTTATAAAAAAAACCCTTCAAACAAAATTAAGTGTAAAAAAATGCTTAAAACAATATGTATCATCTATTTCATATCAAAATCGCCTAGAATTTGTTGATTTCATGTCATAAATTGCTTATGATAATTAGAAGTTGCTATACGTAAGGGCGTAATTGTCTACATCTTAACCTTTTATACTCCGATTCGGCAAGACCGGATGTTGTTATTGTTGTTGTGGTAAAACTTTCATACTCCGATTCGGCAAGACAGGATGTTGTTATTGTTGTTGTGGTAAAATGTTTTATATTATGATTCGGCAAGACCGGATGTTGTTATTGTTGTTGTGGTAAAATGATATATGCTCTTACTAAGCTTTTTGGTACAACATACAATGCAAGTTCTAACATTATAAGTTGTCAACCCCGTGTGTATATTGGCCATGTCTACCGTCTAAACTATCAAATACATTGTCAGCTTACAATGGGCTCCAATACATGAGGTTTGTGTCTCAGTGGGCTGGGTCGAGAAACAAGCCCATACACATGGGCCTTTCCATTTACTCAGTTTTCCCCAACCCAGTAAAATACACACAGCGAACATGCATAAAATACAAATCTTTCAACATTCATGTTTCTTTCCATTTCCATATCTTAGTAAAATGGTATTTTTCATCAGACTAAGTTATTATTACATTTAAAAATCCAATTAGGGTGAGAGATGCCACCAATTTAAATAACGATTAAATCTTGGGATACCATTAATTTGTGTTTTACTTTAAAGCCTTTTGTCCATTCATTTTTTTTTTTTAATGTGCATTTCATGGCATTCACTGGCTCTAAATTTGAAAGGCGTGTGGCCAATTAATAGGGTTAGGTTTGGTAGGAAAAGCGAATGGCACCCTTCCCTTTACGCACACGGGAGGAAACCCTATCTCGCTGACAAGACTGAACCCGAGACTGCATGCAGGAGAAACCTCCATACTGCTGGGCAGGACGCCTTTTGTCCATTCATTGATTCATCAAATATTTGTTTGGGTGATGACTAGACATGTAGCTAAAACAAATACAAGTTGATTATGCGCATAACAATATATTAGTGACAAATCTTTGTACTGATTATGGTCATAGCAACATATCATGATAGTGTATACCTTTTTTTTTTTTTTTTGTTGAAATATGATAGTGTATACTAGTATTTGAAGAAATGATAAAGTGAGTACTATGATATGATTCGTCAAAACTTAAAAACTTTTGAGTGCTAGGTTCACCTGATCATAGTTCCTAAAGACCAAAACAAGATGATCGAGAGCTAAAAGATGAGTGTTACGAGTACTTTTATATTTATGCAAAATACTACGTAGTAAATAGTAACGTTATATACGTATATTTGGATACTCGTTCGTTCGTTGCTTGATGTTCTTTCACATATTCGTATAACTTTATAAAGACCTCACATTCTTTCATTCCTTTAATAGGAGCGTGACCTTAATGCAATTTGGATACCTGTTTCATCGTTGCTTGATGAGGTGAATCACACATATAAGAAAAAAAATGGGAACCAAACTTTGTGACATGAAAATTATACGATTTGAACTAGATAAAGACACAAAATAGTTATACAATGTATAGATTTCTTACTCCTTAATCAAATATAACTTGATACGGATTTTATGGATTTGCTATTTCTTATCTATATTTAAGAAACGAAGGTGGATGGGGTTTTATGAATCAACAATATTGTTTGTGAATTATTTAATTGTTGGACCCGAGCAATACACGGGTATTTTACAAAGGTGACTCAAACAATTATAAGGCCATCCGTAATAGGTGATTCAAGACCGAGTCTTGGGCACCCAAGAGTCCAAGACCGATCCTCCTTATTACACCTCTTCATGACTACGCGTCTTCAACCAAGAAAATGCAAGACTAGGTTTTGTAGATAACCGTGTTGTGCACTGTGTGTTTTGTGTGTATGCTTGTGTTTGTGTTTTGGTAGGTATATATATGTGTTTAAGTAAGGTATATTTTGGTGATGAAGTTAGTTGACGTATTACATTAAGTTGGTGATTTTTTTTTACAGATGAAAATCTGATGTAGCATTTAAATGACGGCCCGACCTAAACAAGTTTAAAATGAAAGATATATTTTAAAAATGTATCACACTTGTCACTATTTATTTTTATGGGTATTGAACAATTTTTTTTTGTTTATAAAAGTATTTTTCTTTCAAATTATCATTTTTGAGGTATCATAAAGCAAATAGTGTCGTATTGTTTAAAATATTTGCAATAAAATGAAAAGCTATCAAAAAGCAATAACTTTCCAAAGTCTAAAGAGGCAAATTTCAAAAAAGAATAAAAAGGGTCCAGAAAAGTAGAATTTTATCCACCAAAAGAATTAAAAAGAAAAAAAATCGTTACTTTACCCGTTTCAGTCAGGTACTTCCATAACCGGTAATCCCGCCGACAAAACCGTTGTATCACCGCCACATGACGTCATCATCATCAACACAACCACCACCATGGCTCCCACTCCCACACAAACACCCCCTCCCCAAAACCACATCATCATTCCACATCTCTTACAAACAGCGTAACCGTTTCCCAACTAACCTCAACTGTCAGCTCTCAGACAACGGGGCCCACAGTTACAACCAACAACAGAAACAATGGACGGTTGACTGTGTGAGTGCTGATGGAAATGACCCGATTCATATTATAATTAAGCCTCCGGTTAATTCAACGGTGAATTCGTTAGCTATGAGTAGTGGTAATTTGAAGAATGCCAAGAAAGTGTGTTTGTTTTATGCTGCGGAGATGGAGGAGCTTGCGAAACGGATTGCGGCCCAGTCTGATGCTATCGAGCTGCGTGGTATCAATTGGAGGTACATTTGATTTTGTTCAAAAATGATGCGGCATTGCGTTTTGAGATTATTATCTAATTATAGGGTATGGTTGGCAAAAATAGCAGTAGCAGTGAGCAATAAGGTGTAGTATTTTTCTATAAAAACGTTTGGTAACGTAGTTGTAGTTATAATGTGTAAAACAACTCATAAGTGAAAAGAAGTGCTTTTTAAGAAAAACGCACATGCTTCTTTCATTTCCTCTTCCCGCTTGTAGACCAAAGTGAAAATAAGTGCTTTTTAATAAAAACAAATGACACCTTAGTTGGAGGTAATAATAGTTTGATAGATGATTAGGAGGCACAAAAACATATCTACACTTATATGACACCATTGTGTAGGTTCCACTTCTGCATAAGCACATAAACTAGGGGATTGTCGTGAAATTTTAGGCATGTTTTCAAGTCTCTGGATCATTTCTCCTGATAGTTTAAGGCTATGCAAAACTAGGAGTAGCTGCAATATGTTAGTAGTAGCTTTTTTGTTTTATAAAAGTGTTTGGTAACGTGGCTGTAGCTGTAATCATAAAGTGTAAAATGATAGTAAAAGGCAAAGCTAAACACTTCTTTTATCAGCTTTTCAAATACGAGATTGAACGTTGGTGTTGATGTGGCATTGCGTATTGGAAGTGATTTTCTGATGATTGTGTATCCGAGTTGGAGATAGGCAGTTACTACTAAATATTTGCATATTAGTGAAACTTATCATGATCATATGAGGTCAAATAATCAGTTTAGGGTGTGTTTTGGGTACGCCTTTCTGAAAGTTTCAAACTCATAACTATTACTGGGTTTTGGTACAAACAAGCAGTTTTGAGTGTTTGGATAGAAGCAAAATGTTTATGATTATCTTATTGAGGGATGAATTAAGCAGTTCGGTAGTCGCATATTTGGTTCTGATTATTTTACCTTTTAAATAGTTAGACACTGAATCAGTCACTTATCTGCTAATTGTGTCGTGCCACCAACCGCTATCTTCGGCATTGCTTCTTTTGATAAATAATTAGTTATTTGCTTCTGCTTATTTTACAAATAGTTCAAATAAGCAATCCCTAAGACCCCATCAGAGTAATGGATATTAAGTTTCTAGGGTCAGGGAGTAGCTGTTGACTAAAATAAGAGTAATAGCTTCTGCTTATTAAATATGCGTCTCCAAATTATCAGATTTGCCAAAGACTTGCATCACTGATTATCGTGCTACTATAAAAAATACGATAAGGTATAAGCAAATGCAAACACTTCGTTCCTTTACCCATGTTGTAACAGACAAAATCCTTTGCTACGTGTCATATTAATTAAAGTTAAGTTTCTGAAAATCCAGGAAATTTGAGGATGGATTTCCAAACTTGTCAATACCTAATGCACATGGAATCCGGGAGAGCATGTTGCATTCCTTACATCGTTAGTTCTCCTGGAGTTATATTTGAGCAACTATCAATTAGTTATGCATTGCCAAAACTCTTCATTTCATCTTTTACTTTAGTCCTTCCATTCTTCCCTACCGGTACTTCTGAGCGTATGGAGGACGAAGGGGATATTGCTACAGCTTTCACTCTTGCTAGGTTTTTGTCAAACATTCCAATATCAAGGGGCGGTCCCACTAGTGTTGTAATCTATGATATCCATGCCTTGCAGGTTGGTGCTATTACTAGTGTTCCATTATCCACGGAGCCTTTTATATTCCATTCAGACTTCATATCTGCTCTTTTATCCTCAGTTTCAGTTGTATGTTTGTTGGGTATGAGGCGTGTTGTGGAAGTTAACGTTTTCCCATACGTGGGTGTCTGCAGGAAAGATTCTACTTTGATGATAATGTATTACCTTGTTTTGAGAGCGGGATTCCTTTGCTCAAAAGTAGGCTTCAACAGCTCCCCGACTCTGATAATGTAATGTTCTTATCTTGACAAACTATTTGTTTTACTGGTGGCATGCTAGTCTTTCTGCTTCACATTGAAGCTTGACAATATGACGTTTGCATAATAAGACTCTTGTTTTCTCTTTCAACACCATGGAAAAAAAAGATATCCATTGCTTTTCCAGATGATGGTGCATGGAAAAGGTTTCACAAGCAGCTTCAGCATTTTCCAATGGTACGTTTCTCATGTTGAGAAGTTGAACCTTATTTACAGAATACTCAAGGTGTGTTCGTTGTTTGATTTATTTGTCAAATGATTAATTTTTGAAACAAATACGATGTCACTCACTTTCAGCTCATTCACACTTCTCTATAGTTATTACTTATTAGAGATGGAAAAATGGGCAGATCCGGTTAAGGGTTAAACTGGTGTGGGTACAATGGGTATTCTGTATCGGCCATAATGGGTCGGGTTGGGTTGATGTGGAACTTGTTTTTATCCAATATGATTACCCTACATATATTATTTTAATAACAGTGGAATTATTGATTACTCTACATATATAACTTTCAAAAATATTGATTTTGGAGGTTTTGAGCATTAAAAGACAATATCGACAACTTTTGACCTGTTTGGACCGTTTCCTTTTAGCTAATTCTTTTGAATTCGCCCCTTAACCTTCTAGAGATAAGACAAAACCTGAATTGACCCATTGACAAGTCAATGAGTCAAGATTGCCACATATAATAATTATCATATTCATAACCACACCTCCCTCTGCCATTATTTTGATTCTTTGATACTCACTGATACTCGCCGGATATTGTATTTGCAGATTATTTGTGCGAAAGTTAGGAAGGTGACCAACGAATTGTACGCATTAAAGAGGAGATCCTAAGGACGTCATGTTGTGATAGTTGATGACCTTGTTCAGTCAGGTGGAACTCTGATTGAATGTCAGGTGAGTACAAGATTTGTTCACAATAATTGTGGCTTTTATGTTACTCGTATCTTTTTACAACTTTTTCTTATTCTTTGCCTTGTCAAGAAGAATTTGCGTTGCATGCTTTGTGTTATTTGATTCTCGTTCCATTATTTTTATTTTTGAAAGCTATGAAACTAAAATGTTTTGATATCAATATCAAATCATCAGTTTAATAGAGAAATAAACCCAAACCAAACCCATTCCATTGCACCTCTAAATTTTTAATGCGTGTTGTTGCTTTGATTTTTGACCTACATCACATTGGCTGTTTGTAATCTCTAAAGTATTGCTGTACTAATGATTTGCTCCACTCATTTTCTTGCAGAAAGTGTTGGCACAACACGGAGCGACAAAAGTTAGCATATGTAACCCATGGTGTTTTTCCTAAAAGGTCCTGGGAGCGGTTTGCACACGATAAAGGAGGTACATTCAATTGCTTTGAGTTCCGCTTCATTGTTCCTTTATATTTCCTTAACAAATCTGACAAAAGTCAGTTAATCTGAGCCATTGTATGATCTGTGTAACTCCATGAAATCATAAAACACATGTTCCTGTTGCTTCTATTTTGGACCCATCGACATACATATGGATTAACTTGAACTATGTTTTATTTCTAATGAATCAAATGGGTTAAGTTAAAAGATTAAACTAAAAAGGGAAATGTGTCAAATGAATAGGACAGTGTTTGCACCAGCATAACCTGGACCTGACTATTTTGGCACCACTACATATACCACCAACTGCTCGTTAATTTCAAATAAAATACTGTTTACATTGTGATAATCCTTCCTTCGTATATTTTTTTAGGAAGCCCGGATAATGGATTGACATACTTTTGGATTACGGACTCATGTCCTCTAACAGTGAAGGAAGTGAAGAACAAACCTCCATTTGAAGTCTTGAGTCTTGCTAGTTCTATAGCAGCTACCCTGCAAATATAAAGTGTCTTTTTCTTTGCATTTATAGAGAGAATTGGCCTCAAATTGGCCTTGAATTTTACATTATTCATTGTTGATTTAAGTTAATAATGAACTTCTGTAAACAAACAGACGAACATGTATGCCATTTACTGATTTCTTTGAATATTGATGATGTCAAAAGAACAAACCATTGTTTTCACTCGTATTGTTCACAGTATCCTAACGTTTAACACTTGGTACAAAAACAAAATCCTTTTCAGTGCCAACTTTACGGTATGTCTGTGTTATAAAAAAAAGAGAAGTAATACACCAGCAGATTACAGGGATCATGTGATCTTTTTGGAAATCTTTATGTAATCCATAAGTCGATTGAGGGCGTTTCCACTGTCAATGGCATCTCTGGCTCTATCAAGTGCAGTTGATACATCTTCTGCACCCTCACATCCAAGTAAATGATCTGCCATCCCAGCGTTTAATATGATCCTGTCATAAGCAGGGCCCTTTTCTCCACGTAAAGCAGCTAATCCCAGTTCGATGTTCTTTGAAACCTGAAATTCCAAAACAGTGTGTATGGTTTTAAGATACTAAATAATGGTCTAAGGCAGTGGTGGCAAAAAGGCAGATCGGACCGGTTGGGTAAAGGGTCCATGTCAACACAATCAGTTTCTGTAAATGTCAAAACTGGTAGGGTTGGTTTGACCTTGAACATTTTTTGTCCAACAAGTTCTATTTTCAATAATTAAATAATATAATTTTTTAAAAATAACATAACTTTTGACCAGCACCAATTAGAGAGAACATAACCCAAATTGACCCATTCATAAATAACAGATTCAATTTTTTTTACTAGTGTAAAAAATGTGGGGAAAATGATTGTTGAAAATTTCCAACTGATTAATGGAACACAACTGCCCACCTTCCCCATGTCACATCTTTTTTGCAGAGATTTCTTTCGATCAAAGTGCATATATTTTAGCACTAGTCGATACACACATATCACTGCTTTATTATATTGTTTCTTAACAAATGAAGCTTAGGAAAATAATTTTAAGATTTTGAAACAAAATCCATAAAGAGAGATCAAACAAGATTTTGAAAAATTCCAATTTGTCACCTCTAGTCCAATGTTCTGCAAAAAGATAATAACAAAGCCGTGAATCTTACCGATCTATCAGTTCTTGGAGTGTCTGAGGGTTCAAAGCCATATTCTTTTGCATCCACTACGAAGGAAAAATTTTCACGGGAAACTCCTACAAATACCAGAAAATAGATAAATTAAACTTGCAGTAAGCTTATTTATAGTCTTTCCAGGAATCTCAAGCATGTGAATTATTAACATAAGCCTAATTATGCAGTTTACTGTACGCACCATCCACATCATAAGCTGGTGGGGTGTTGAGTGACGAAAACCAGAACAGTAGTTAACAGGAAGTCCTTTTGACGCATTTCCTGATTTTGATCTCGTTGTCATTGAAAGTGCCCCTTCTTCTCCCTACATTTTATAACTTCATCAACTTCTTGATTGAAAAAGATGTGATTTTGGTTTTAGTAACAAATCCCAATATGAAACTAGGGTAAGAATATTTATATGCCAACTGCTTCCCATGTTTCAGCTAAAAAATGAGATAATGACACTAGAGTACATGGGCAAAATGTTCATACCTTCACTACCAAACCCGCATGAACACCTCTTCGTCTCATGAGCATTAATAGTGGTTCTTCATAACCTTCATGATAGAATCCAGAAACAATTGCTTCTTTACCTGTAGCCTACAAGTTATAACATATGTTTTTAGAAATTTCTACTGCATTATGGAAACTAAATGATCGATTTTACATACTACATGATTTTACAGTATTCAAGCATTAAAGGCGTAGTGCATACTCACCCTCACAAATTGTTGAACCTTTTCGGATGTTGCCAATGGTGGACGTTTCTTTATATGTTCTCTCATCTCAATCAATGAATATCTGCAGGAATCAATCAACCATATGGACGACATTATTGATAAAAGCTGACAAAAAGTTAGAATACCTATAGGTGAACCCAAAATACTCGGGTATTGGGTAGCCATTCTAGCTTTTTTTAAGTATTAATAAAATAACAAACACTTGATTGATTAGGGTTACCCACTTACCCGCTGTGTACTACTATAACCTTTACTGCCTGTTACTTTGTTTTGTAGATATCTGTGATTTTTTTATCACCTGTAATTTGATCTAATGAAAATACCATATTTTCATATTAGTATTTTCAATTATAAAAATGTTTTGGACATTTATTATGTTAGTATAAATGATTTTGCACTACCACACAACGAACAACATATATATTTTGTCTACTCACAAAGAGGCGAGCTTCCGTTGACTCACATAAGCAAAACCAACTGCCTCATCCTGAAAAAAAATCAACATTTTGAAAGTATTACATTATGCCGAATAGGAAAACAGTAATAATGAAAACAAAATTAAGAGAATACCAATCACCTCAAGAAGTTGTTTAGCCTGCAGTGGTGTTATGTTGGTATTTGCTCCCATGAATTTCAGCATTTGCTCCTCAGTTATGCCGCCCTGTACAAAGCCACCATAAGTTTGCGTAAGTTGTGCTAAATGGAGAATTTTGGCCCATTGATTAGTACTTGCTAAGCTTCCATATTTTAACCAATCCCCCCTTTCTTTTTTTTTTTTTTTTTATCTATGCACTGTTTAACATGTTAAGTGTCGTTCAATCATCTTACATTCCAATATCCTTATCAAAAAAATCCCAATTCTGGTAGTGTTAGTTAAAAAAGGGTGAGTATAAAACTTCAAAATCGATCATTTATTCCTGTTTGAAAGAAAGATAACAAATTATAATAATGGTTTATTTATCGTTTTTATGAAAATACCTTTGGTGGCATCCATTCGACACCATGGAGAAGGGATGCTTCATTGTAACAGGATCGAACAGCAGCAACGAAGAGTGTGCTCCTGAAGAAACGTGTATTTCCATCATAAGGTTCACCATAATGAGTCAATGATCTTACGTCAGCTACCGGCACAGGACCTAATGATCCACAAAATTATAACATCAAGGATAAAACAATTACACTTCTAACGACTTTCAGTTACCCACTTTATTAACTAGTACCAAGCTCATCGTCAAATGCAAGGCAGTATGCTTTTAGCTCACGGTCTGTCTCCCTGTTCATTCGCTGACCTATTAAGAACGCTGATAACAGTGACTCGCTTACTGTGCCAGATGTACCAGGTTCTGACTTCAATGGAAGAACGTCTTTCAGAACACCTTGAACCTCTTCATAACCGAGATGACCACCGGCTAGAACTTCCCTGAGGGCACCCACGAGTCTCATTTCATAACTCCCGTTACCGACATATTGTGGCCCAATCGAATTCCCAAGTCTCATTATAGAACCTTCTGGATCGGCTAGAAAGATTATGTCTGAAGGGAGTGTCCGAATCAAATGTGGCCAATATGCTTCCATCGCACGCCTTTCCCCTTCACTCCATTGAGTTGGTTCTGGAAATGCATTTGCGAATTGTCATAGCTGCAAAGAATGCTCCCAGTTGCGCCTTTGATACTTCTTCTTCATCTTTCAGTTCTCCCTTGGCTGATATTAAACATAAGCTTAGTAAAATGACTGCCTTGCTACAAAATATATATGACTATATACTGAACACTTTTCAAAACATCAATCCATCATTTTTGCAAAAATGCAAATTGAACTCTGCAGTTTGCACAAATTTTAGTTTTTTTTTAATTCTGGATAAGAAAATGTGAAGCAAAATGGTATCTTCTGCATTCACATTTCCACACTTCATTAACTAATGGCATCTTTTGGCATTTTTGCAAGATATGGTTGGTATACTATACGAATTCAATAATAAAGTTTCAGAAACACAATCATTGATTAACTAATTGAAAATTACGAAGAAGGATTAGTGGACTAAAATTGCATGCATCTTTCCAAACAAATCAGCATTTAACTGAAAAAACCTCATCACTAGGAGTTGCACAACTTATTATACAACTTAAGCCTGCTAACTCCACCATTGATTTCTATAATCACTAGAACTATTACATACTATCCGGGTCGTTTTCACCTCAGTTGTTAATTAGTCTACTCAAGTTTGGTATGTTAAGCCACTAGCTCATTTCACAGCCACTTAAACACAGCAAACACATACCCCAATACAAACTAATAACGTCCTAACCAGTTAAAACTGCAGAAGTGATATCAGTGAACTACCATTACTCCTTCTGTTCTAATGAAATCACACAAAAGAGAGCCACCTTGACCTTCTAAGGTCAAAACTACTACCTACAAAATCGATAACTAACATTCGCTTCTTATTAACCCGCACATATAGCTGAAAGTAAGCAAACAGGTATATTTCAGCCAAAGTTATAAATAGCGTTAGCCGTTAGGAGCCATGGCGGAGCCATGGCGAAGCCATAGCGTTTTTTAAAGCGTGACTTAAAGCGGCACAAAATATGAAAATATTTATAGATTTATATATTATATCATATTGGATATATATCGAATTTACAAAAAAGTGTTATACATCAGGAATTAAGTCAAGAAACTATCTTTGCATGTAATCTTCTTTCATTTCTTTAAAAAAAATAAATAAATAAATAAAAATTCAACGGAGTTAAATTTAAAAAAGGCGCTACGCCTCACGGCTTATCGCGCCTTTCCACGTCTCATCTCACGCCATGCCTAGAGCCGACGCCTTGGTCTATTTCGTAACGTGAAGGTCACACCTCGCGCCATAGCGGCGCCTTAACGCCGCCATGGTGCGCTTTTTAGAGCCGTATGCATTTTTCTGATACTTGTATCATACTCATCCGAAAATACGAATACTTAACATCAATATAAGCTCAACAACTATAAACAGTCTACCATTTAACATCTAAACGCTACATATACTCGCATCTTATTAAGCAAACAATTACAACTAACTCAAAAATTAATCATACTTTCACACTTTCATTTCTCTGACACAGTGACACTTAAATCACATCAACCACATACTTTTCATGTTATGCATCCGTAGTAACTAACATCAACCTAAACTCAATAACTATAAACACCTAAAACTTTAAACGCATGTTCCTCCGTAACCGGCTTTGTTCGCGTCAGTCTAGTACAAATACGTGAAAGCAGTTATGACTAACTTCAGAGGCGCTAATTGTATTTCGGATTCACAACTACCATCAATCTAAGCTCCATAAGACTAAACAGTGTAATATTTAACATCTAAAAGCTACATATACACACACAATCATAACAAAACTATGCGATACGTAAAAGCAGTTACAACTAACTTCTAAACTAAGCTCGATAACTCTAAAGTCTAAACATACAAAACTGATATACACACATAATCATAATGAAATTATACCAGATCGAAGAATCGTATCGAAAACTTTAAACGCCTGTTCTTCGGTAAGCGGTTTCGTCTGCTTCGGTCCAGTACAAACCCTAGTTTGAGCCTCTAACACAGTCTGGTTACCTTTCCTGTAACTATCACTCCTAAATGAGGTGGATAAAGTAGGATTACGTCCATCTGATTCAATAAGTCCGTAATATTGATCATCGATTTTTTTAGTTGAAGAACCTAATACTGATGTAGATTTAATCGTTAATACACGTTTTTGTTGTCTAATGGATATAATTTTTTGTGGATTATATAATCGATTGTGTGTGTTGATTGATGGAGTAGTGATGTTAGGGATTGTGTTGTGTAGAAGGGATTTCATTTTGGTTTGAAAATTAGTTGGTTACATGAAAATTTGGGTTTTTGAGTTGACTTGAAATGAAGTTGAAAATGATTTGGCGGATGTATTGATGTAGTATGGGAAAAAAGGATTGGATTTGGTATATGGAATTGTGCCGTTTCATGGATTACGACAAGGAGGATTCATTCGTAAACTATTTGAAATTGATTCGATTTAAACGAGTTTTTTTTTCTTTTTTTTTGAATCAATTATATTAATATCCAAAACCACAAATTACAAGATTCCTCGATTTGAAATGAGACATGCCTCATTCATAAGGAAATACAACTCAACTATACTATCATACTATATTCTTTCATGATCAACTATTGATACTGTCACACATAGAAACATACTCCACATATTCCATACATTCTTTGCTGATAATTTCATAGTTAAGATAGCTGCTTCCATGCCAGCTTCTCACTTTGATTCACCTTATATTACAAACCATCTAGCTACATTTCCACATCATATCCCCATCAAAGCCATTCAACCATCACCCACAATAGCTAAGATAGGACAAATGTGTGGCCTCACTAGGAACCATAACCCATCCATGTTGGGGCTCTTCCATTTCAGCCTACATTTCCTTCTCAATCAAAGGCTTCAGCTAAATGGAAACACACTCCCACCATGATGACCAACAATACCTCCTATGGTGAATGCATTGAGAGGACCAGGAAGGTTCATCTTGCGCACCTCTCTATTCCTCTCATCATGCATCACCCGCCCAAACCACTTACCCTTCACAATATCTAACCCTTCATTATGGTACATTTCCCCAATTTAGACCTCATTCTTTTCCCCTCAAACTGACCAAATTCCTCCCAAGGCCAATCTGGTAGTTTAAGGATACTAACAAGGTACAGTCATATCAGGGAAACTCAAAGGTACAAGGTATTAGCATACTGTAGTGGCTCGCATATGTTCTAATATTCAAAACTTGAATTCTCATGACAAAGATACATTCAACCTGTTGCAGCCTTACTTTAGACTAATCCTTAGCATAGTTCATCTTCACATTCCATCTGTCAGCAACCCTCATTACATTCTTGGACTTCATCACTTTCAGACAAACAAGCTGCAACTTGATGTTATCTTCAATAATGCTGATTTTCCAATTTCTGCACCAGTGAAAAGTCTAGCATTCCTTTCTTTCCAAATATGGTATACACTTGATGCCAGGACAATTCTTCTGAGGATGCTTCCAATTGTGTTGTTGCATTTGTCATTAGAATATTGTTCAATAATAGACTCCCATGTATTAGAAACTTTAGCATATTCCATTTTATCCTTCAGAGCTTCCCAAATGAATTTGAAGTAGTCACATTAAAAAAAATAGATGGGTGTGAGAATCAATCACATTGCTGCATAGAGAACACTTCATGTTAGGATCATTGTTCCACTTCTGAATCTTGTCTTGTGTTTGTAATATTCCTTTAATAGCCATCCAAAGAATGAAAGCCATTCTTGGATTACACTGAGAAAACCACACTACCTTGTCTCACTTGACTTTGCTTTCCTGTTGACATATGTGCTCCCATGCCATTCTAGAAGAAAATTCATACAAACTTCCATCATTACCCTTCCATTTTGTAGTGTCTTCACTGAGCATTAGTTGAGGAACATCTAGATTCACAAGGACAGGGTATTGAGTATACCAGTCATTAGGCCATTTCCACATCCCATTGTAAATCATTTCATTGACTTGCATGCTTTCATTCAGCCTTGCATTAAGAATGCTCCTAGTAGTAATTGTATCTTTAAGAATTCCCAAGTTGCTCCATTGGTCATACCACATATTACTATATTAGTTTTCTGTCCATTTCCAATCACTTGAACAATGTGCTTTCTAGCTTTCAATCTAAGATTCAGCAGACTCTTCCATAGCCAACTGTCATTGTATTCTTCATTAATTTTCCAAATACTATTACCTTTGAGTTTAACAGCATGCACCCACTTAACCCACAAGGTTTCTTTTCCAGCTGCTATATTCCATAAGTTCTTAATCATCAGAGCTTCATTCCATTCACTAAGCAATCTTAATCCTAATCCTCCTTGACTCTTATGCTTACAAATTTCTTTCCATGCTATCTTAGCATTTCCCCTTTTCAACTCACCCTTACACCATAGGAAACCTTTTAGTACTCTGTCTATATCTTTAATACTGGCTTTAGGCAATAAAAATACATTTGCCCAATATACACTCACTGTAGACAAGACAGATGCAATTAATTGAAGTCTCCCAGCATAAGACATATATTTATTCTTCCAATCTTCTACTTTATTCTTTACCTTCTCCACTAACAGCTTGCAATCATTAACACCCAATTTCTCAGTGATTAGAGGAACACCAAGATATTTCATAAGCATCTTTCCTACTTTAAAAGGAAGAATTTGAAGAATTTCCCTACCCACCTCATCTTTGATGTTGCCAAAAAAGACTGTACTTTTAGACATATTAGGAAGCAAACCTAACATTTCACTGAATTCCAGCAAAGTATCCTTAATCACTTTCACAGATTCCACATCTCCATTCCATACTACTAGCAAATCATATGCAAAGCACAAATGAGTAAGCTTTATCTCTTTACATCCAACATGATATTTGAAGTTGTTGTTCCTCTGAGTATTCCTGGTCATTAGCAGAGTTAAGACTTCCATTACAAGAGTAAAAAGGTAAGGTGATATTGGATCACCTTGCCTTAATCCCCTCCCACTTGGAAAATATCCTTTTCTTTCACCATTGATGCAGACTGTAAATTTAGCTGTAGTAACACAAACCATAATCCATCTCACCATCTTTTCATGAAACCCAAACTGCACCAGAATTCTCTCAAGAAACTTCCAATTAACAGTATCATATACTTTAGCCAAATCAATCTTCATACAACATCTTCTAGGTCCACTTTTCCTGTTATATCCTCTTAAGAGTTCCTGTGTTATGAGGATATTGTCCTGAATAGCCCTTCCCTTTATAAATGCACTCTGATTCAAGTTGACTAGCTTTTGTAAACCAGTCTTAATTCTATTTGTAATGATCTTGCTTATACATTTGTAAATGACATTACAACATGCAATTGGCCTGAAATCAGCTACTCTATTAGGAGAATTTACTTTGGGAACCATGGACAATAAAGTAGCATTAACTTCACCCAACAATTTACCAGTCTCAAAGAATTCCTGAACTGCCAAACATACATCTTTCCCCACCACTGACCAAGCTTTTTTGTAAAAAGTAGAAGTATATCCATCTGGTCCTGGTGCTTTATTGCCATCAATATCAAAGATAGCCATTTTCACTTCCTTATCAGTAACATTACTTACCATCAAATTAGCTTCCTCATTAGTCAAAGTAGTACCAAATAAACCATGAAAATTCCAATCGTCACTTGTAACAGACCTTGCCCCAAGAAAGCTTTGAAAGTGATTCACAAATAGCTCCTCCATAGGTTTCCCTTCAAATCTATTCCCATTCTCATCACAAATGCTTAAAATTCTACTAGCTTGTTTTCTACTTTTCAACAACTTATGAAAATAGGCATTATTTACATCCCTTTGCTTATCCAATCAACTTTTGCTTATTGAAGAGAAACTCTTCTTCATCCTTTATAGCTTCATTGTACTCATTCAAAGCGGTTATTTCACATTCTTTTAGAACACTACAATGAGGACTAGCCACCAAATTTTCTTGAGCTACTTTCAAATTCTCTACACCTTTTAACTCTATCATACAAATTCCCATTTTCCACTTAGATTATCATCATTCTTTTAAATGCTTCATTTTCTTCACCAAACAGAACATTTTACATCCCTTAACCTCAAAATTCCAATCTTTAATCACAGTTGGTAAAAATTCATCTTTATTTGTTATATAGTTAACAAATCTAAATGGTTTGAACTTTTTTGTAAGAGCTTGAGGGAAACTTACTTTAACTGGACTATGATCAGAAGTAAGAAATGGAAGGAATTCTGCCACAGCACTGGGAAAATCCACCATGAACTTCTCATTAACCATTGCTCTGTTCAGCTTTTTAAGAACACTATTGTGTGGATTCAAAGGAGATTTGATCCATGTAAAGTATAGCCATGTACCGCATAGATCTTCAATCTCAGTATCATTAATGCACTCAATAAACTCTTGCATATCTGATGTAATAATGGATCCCCCAGCTGAGTGTTCATTGACCTTTATTGTAGTGTTAAAATCACCCATAACCAACCATGGCCATCCAGAACTTACATATTTAGCTCACCTTAATTCTTGCCACACCTCCTTTCTTTCTCTACTAGTGTTTGCAGCATACACAAAACTACAATATAATTTGACTTTAGCTGGAATAGTCTCTAAAACACACAGCATGGTCTGTTTAGAACTACTCACCACCATCATGTTAACCACTGTATTATTCCACCCAATTAGAATTCTGCACCCATTCATACTATGATTAACATTAGACACCCAACTCCAGCTCCCAAAAGCTTTATCACACACTTTTTGTAGCTTATGAGGTTTCACATGAGTCTCTAAAATAGCACATACTTGTATACCATCCTCCTTTATCATTCTGCTTATTTCTTTTTGTTTTTTCAAGTTATTCATACTTCTAATATTCCAAGAAACAATATTGAGATCCATATAAAAGTAGTAAAGAAACTGCTACTCTATTCTAATTCAAATCAAATTCAATTCAACACTGACTTACTCAAGCCTATGACATGATCATCAACCACAGTTTGAGCTAATTCATTCCCTCATTCCAATACATCCTCCTTATTCATTTTTCCATCTTCCTTTTCTTTGATTCAATCTAACTCCCATTGTTCTTTAAATTATCTGATCATATCTTGTGTCCAATTGCTTGATTCTACACAATTAGGCTGCACTTTCTTATTTAAGAAGACATCCACCACCATTCTGCCTTTTAGTATCCTTAAATCACTTTCATCTTCATCCCTAACACTATTTAGAACTTCAAATTGATTGTTACTTTTAGGGGACATGGTAGTCTTAGTTCCTGATGTTGATGCTTGAGTCAGCTTAGATTTATTCTTTTCTTTAAAGGCATTGTTCTCCACACTTGCATTATCCCCTCTTTTTTCTCTGTACTCTTGCCTAATATTATTCCTTCTTCCCATCTCAATTCTTTTCTGTTGCTGCCACATTCCATTTTCCTTATCAATTTTTGTAGCATTTGCCTCTTTCATCCTTACCTCCTCATCATTCTTTTGTTTCAATTTCTCCACTGTTCTAGGCCTAATACTACAGTTTTCAGTGCTATGCCCAAATACCTTGCAATGATCACTACAATCAGGTTTCCAATCATATACCACATTTACCAACTTTGTTCCATTTACCATTTTCTCTTTATCAGTATATACAATTTTGATCTCATTTTTCAGCACTTTACAAGCTTCAAATTCCACCAGAACCCTTGCATAATCAGACCTTCCAATCCCATTTTCACACATTCTAGTTGTCATTTCATCCATCATAATAGGCCTTCCTAATACACTAGCTAAAGCACTTATCCCCTCCAAACTCCATGCCTCCATTGGTATGTTATGTAGTTTGACCCATACAGGCAATTTCACTGGCTCAACCTTCTTCAACCCAATTTCAGGATTCCATTTCATTACAAACAGTGGTCTATTATTCACCATCCAAGGACCTTTTGCTAGTACTAGTTGCATACCTTCAATATCCTTAAATTTGAACAAATTGATACCACTATCATTCACAATTACATCTTTAAACCCAAACTTGCCCCACATTCTCCTTATATGATACCTCAATTCATTGAACCCCATATTTTGCCCAACAAAGTAACCACACAATGTAGTTTGCCACTTAACACACCCTTTCTAGACAATTTCATCATCAAACACTACAGTCTCTAAACCATCTTCATTAATCTTTGGTGCAATGTAAATCAAATGATTATCAATAGTAACTACATTCTTCTTAACAACATTAGAATAAGGCTTATCAGTAATCCCCTTATCCTCTTCAACATTAACCACATTACCATTAGCAACATCACTAATCTTACTACTATCAACATTAGCATTCTCATTAGTACAACCAACATCATTATCATTGTTAATTGCATCATTATCAGTTGAATTAGCAGTTTGAGTGATACTTACACCATTATTCATGACTTTTGTTCCCTTGTCACTAGTAACTTCATCCCTCTCCATATCCAATTCCACAATTTCCTCTGTACCAACACTTAACTGACTCACACCCCCTTGATTTGCCTCTGTATTCTCAGCTCCCTTACCACTACCATTGTTGCTATCATTATTGACCTTGACTGCTCTTTTCCCAGTATTGACTTTAGAATTCTCATATCTCTTAGGGATCCTAACATTGCGTTTCAATCCATGCCTATTAGAAGACATTTTGTAAAATTCAACTCAAAATGGCTTTAAAACACGGTATGAACACTAGAAGATAGTTAAACAACCCAGAGATAACACTACAAAAGTAATTCAAGAAATTCAATTTTGGCGCCAAAATTAAAATTCCAAATTACTCAGTAAAAATTGGGGAAAACAGTATAGGATTGATCGGATTAGATTTTGAAAATGATGGCTAGTTTTTAAGTAATTGAAGCTTTTTAGAGGTTTTAATGGCGGATGGTTTTGGCGGTTAGTTTGTTTGGTTTGTTAGAGGAGAGAGAAAAGAGAGTTCCTCTTAAGAGTTCCTGTGTTATGAGGATATTGTCCTGAATAGTTCCTGTGTTATGAGCTTGAGTTACTTGAGTATATTTTCGAGTTGAGTTTCAACTTTAAAATATTAGGCTCTTGAGGTTCGTAAGCCTTATATAACATCGATGAATTACATTTTTAATAATCAAGCTCGAGCTTAGTAGTACTCTACTCGTTTAGACTTTTTTTTTTTTTTTTTTTTTTTTTTTTTTTTGTGAAAGGAGAAATTATATATATCACAAAATTTTACAAGCTTTACAAGGAAATGACATTTTTGCACTGGACAACCCCATGCAAAGACAACTACAAACCTAGACATATTCCTATAGATTACTTCATACAAACTTCAATTCTTCAATCGTTGCAGCTTCACTTCCCATCTACATTCTACATCTCTCACAACTCTTGTATCTTTAACTTGGAAGCTCAACATTCTCAGTCTTACTGTGTCTTTAATAGCTTGCAGAATCACTTTTTCATTTCTTTTAATACCCTTAAACATTATATTATTCCTCTCATGCCATACAAAATACACTGCTGCACTGCACACAAGTCTTCTCACTATGCTCCAAATGTTATTGTTATTAGGCAATCCAGATAATTCCATCACTAACTGATCCTAGCAATAAGGTAGATTTCTATTTAACATTCTCAGCAACTCCATCCAGATTTCTTTAGAGAATTTACATGTAAAAAAGAGATGATTATGGGAATCTGGGCATGTATTGCATAAGGTACACTTCATAATCTCATTAGGCTTCCAAACAGCAATCCTATCTTGGGTCATTAATCTTCCTTGAATTGCCATCCATACAACAAAGGCATGTCTAGCCGTCTAGGAACGCATTTACTGAACCACACAACAGAGTACCAATTTACTTTAGGATATTGACTGCATAAATCTCTCCATACATTCTTGATCTTAAAGTCAGTTTCTTTTCCCATCCTAGTGACCCATACAGTTTCATATTTCCTTTCCTTTTTTAACATTGGGACAGAGCAATTCATTAGAACAGGGAAATTATTACACCATTCCTCAGGCCAACACCAAGAATCATTATGTATCAAGTCTGCTACTTTGCAATCATTCTTTAATCTTGTTGCATAAATATCCCTTTTTGTTATAAAAGTACTTAAAGGACCCAATTGGCACCAGTTATCATGCCAAGCAAATGTTGATTCTCCATTACCAATTTTACAAAGAACATGACTTCTTATTCTATCTCTTAATCCCAATATGTTTTTCCAACCCATACTACTATCTCTTTCCATAAGAACTTCCCAAATGCACCTTCCTTTTAATTTTTCTATATTAACCCATTTAACCCACAAAGTATCTTTTTTTGCAGCTACATTCCACAAATGTTTGACTAGCAAAACTTCATTCTACACATACAAGTTTTTCAATCCTAATCCCCCTTGATCCTTGGGTTTGCAAATAGTATCCCAAGAAACTTTTGCTTTACCTTTTTGCAACTCCCCTTGAGACCATAGAAATCCTTTAAGAAGCTTGTTAATATCGTAAATGACAGATTTTGGTAATAGAAAGACAGATGCCCAGTAGATCTGCATTGAACTTAAAATTGAGGCTATCAGTTGTAATCTCCAAGCATAGGATAAGGCTTTATTCCTCTAATCATTCACTTTATTCCTTACTTTATCTATCAATGGTTTACAATCTTGAATACTTATCTTCTTGGTAATAAGAGGGACACCTAAGTATCTCACAGGTAGTTTACCAACAACAAAAGGAATAATAAGAGGGACACCTAAGTATCTCACAGGTAGACTTTTAACTTTGACAACACGTATTCTTTCTTTTAAGGCATCTTATCTTTTAAAACCATTTTTTATGTGTAATCGAACTGTCAAACTCGATTATAAACTCGGGCCTGAAGCTTGACTTGAGCTCGACTCGCTTTTAAAACTCAAGCTCGGATGGGCCTACATGTTAGGCTTAAGCTTGACAAATAATCGACATATATAGATCAACTCGACTCGTATACATAATTTTTTTGAACGGCAAATTGAATTAAGAACCTAACAAGGAGCTAGGCAATCAATTACAAGGGGTTGGATAGAGTGTTACAAGGATTCGAGGGCCACTCTATCTGATTAAAAGATGCTTTAAGAAACCTATTTGATATCCAATTAAAAGAGTAAAGTTTGACATCATTTAGGATGAGACTTCTATTCGATCTTGTCGAAGCAAATATAGAATCGTTTCTGAAGCGCCATAAGATCCAAAGAGTGGATTGTACCACAACATCGAGCACTTTAGAGAGGTTAGGAGCAAGGTTCGAATGACTTGCAAGGGTGAAGATATCATTGATGCTATCAGGATAAATATCTTCAATCTTCCAGCATTTTAAAACCTTGCACCATGTATTCTTTGCAACACAACAGAGAACCAATATATGGTCTTCCGTCTCTAAATCATCATCACACAACGGTCAATGAACCCTAGTTAAGGTCAATCCCTCGAGTATCAAGATTGATTCTTGTAGGTATTCTTTTATTTGCAATTCTCCATGAAGAAATATTGACTTTAATTGGCACGAGGTTATTCCATCTTATTGTTTCAACATCCAATTTAGGAGAAGAATTGACATTATATGATCTTATACCTTTTACTGTGAACGACCTAGAATGATTCACTAAGCATTCCCATTTATCCGGATCAAGAGAGAGCTGAAAATTAGAGAGCATACTTTGTAAGTCTGCTAGTTCGAGTAAGTCTGCAACACCTCTTAGCCCCCGACTCCAGGCTCACTGGAATTGCAGCCCAGGAGGTTGTATAGGCCCAAACCCGCCTGTTACCACTGAACAAGGCCCACCAGATCCAGTATCCAAATGTTATATGATATTGGTGGGAATGGGTACACGATCAGACACTTTGCATTGCTGATTTGTCTAAAGGCGGTAAAGCCTGGGGAATGTGTAACAAAGTGGCGAGTTCCCTACCCGTTTATCGGTCCAAAAGAAAATAGATTCTCCAATTCCAACTTTGCGTTTGAAAATAGAGTGTAAGGGTGTGTTTGTTTCATTAAGATATTTTAGGTCTGAATCTGACTACCACATCTTACCAGTAAGAGGTGGCTAGAAAGTCTAAATCTGAACGAAATAATGTTGTTTGTTTTTTATAAATGTTCGAATGATTTTAAGTGTTTGTTTCTGCAATTTATTTATTAAATCAACGCAATACGATAACAAGTAACTTATGTAAATATGAAACAAGATTTTTTATCATAAATATAACATAGTTAATAAACCATCAAATATATTATATTAACACAAGTCTTCAATCTCTTATCGAGTAAGAGGCGATGAAGACAAGTCCCCACCTCTTCTTGAGTAAGATGTTATATGTCTAACTAGGTCGACTCAAAAGAAAAACAAACAAGCAAAACGTCGCCTCCTCTTCTTGGTAAGAGTAAGAGGGTTAGTAAGATTTTTTTTTTAAAAACAAACACACCCTAAGTCAATTCCAATATCATTAAGATCTCCATTCAGCTTGGCAATTTGGAACCAAGGTCCCGTTTTGCTTTTTATGGAAGAAGCATTATGAAGACCACCTTAAGGACCATGGATAGATTTGATTACATTGCACCATAGAGAATCACTTTTGGTTAGAAATCTCCACCACCATTTGGCAACCATGCTTTGATTATGCACCCTTAAACTACCAATATTGAGATCCCCTTGATCAAGAGGGGCGATGACTTTGTCCCAAGCAATCCAAGCAATCTTCTTTAATCCGAGGAACCTCCCCAAAAGAATCTTTTCCTAATACTTTCAAACTTATTAGTAATTGCCTTTGGAGCTTTGAAAGTGGAGAAATAGTAAACCCAAAGACTACCAAGAACGGATTTGGTGAGAGTGAGGCGACCTCCAAAAGAGAGGGAGTTTGCTTTCCAACTAGAGAGGTGTTTGAGAAAACGTTCAACGAGAGGTGACCAATTAGAACATCTCGACATATTAGCCCCAATAGGAAGACCTAGGTAAGTGAATGGGAGGTGAGAGGGTTGGCACCCAATTGAGGAGGCAAGAGATGTAAGCTCGACTCGTATACATTATATAATATTGATAATCGATTAGGGGTCACGATTAGAAGAAATCTTGATTGAGAGGCAGCTGTAGCATAAGCGATGGACTGAGTCACCCCATAACACATGATGCTTTAAGTATGTTAGTTACGATACGTTTTGAGTAATCAAGGTTAATATATTGGTATGTCGTGTGTTGAAGGACTAACTTCTCAACATGCCCAGGATGGGATGTACATAATGTCTTGATGATTCGGAATGTAATGACGACTATGTAAAGAATACTAATTGGCCACAACTTTAAGCTTATGACAATGAATGAATCTAGACAATATCAGATAAATATACTTCATGATAAACAGACAAAATGCAGAAACACACAATCAATAACATGAAGCAACTGCCTAGGTTTATAGTATAATCACCTCTTCTATTAAACGAATCATTATTCAGAACGACATTTACTGCAAAACTTAACATAACCTTCTATACAACTTAAACACCTTAATATTACCAATACGGTAAATGAATAAAGAATATAAAACCTCTCCAAACTTGTCCTCTCGAATCTCAGTTCAATGACAGCTTGTAACTAACAGACATATCTCACACAATCATGTGCTATTCATCTAATTCTCCACTGCAATTCATAACAAATAAAATGTGCAGAAACATCTTCTATCAACCGAGTCACAGTTCAATACATCATTCACTGCTCAAACAAGCATCTACAATTCCTCTAATTATCAAAACCATGTTTGTACTATCACAACTTTTCTAAGTAATATACCTCAAGACTCTCGGAAAAATGACCAAAATGCCCCTACGTTTTACCTGAGACTATTTTACATCATAATCATGTAACTTTTCAAAACTGGTAAGAAAAATATCAGATATGTTACGTATCAATTATCTTCACGACCTTGGTTTATCTGATCTAATGTTCATAATGTGGGAAACGACAAGCTTGGCAAGCTCATTGATGACCGCTTGAACTAGATAAGGGTCTGTTTCCCTTAGTGACCAAACCTCTGATTGCATGTTCAAAACACTGTACTCGCTAGCTGCAACCTTTGTCTTTTGGACGTGACCGCCACTCTCTCGAGATCTGCTTGTGATAAAGGTCTTGGCAACTAAATATAGAAACATGTCAAAATCAGTTTTCTATTAAAGTTTAGCGTCCTAACATGCAGACAGTATCCATTTCTAATTCACTTGAATATCGTATGCAGAAACATTATACATAGACTTAACACCTTTATCAAAAAATGATCAATTTTGAAAGCGGATTTTTGTTAAAAGGCAATCCATGCCAGGCACAAATGATCAAACGACTCAAATGTACATTAAAATATGCAACGACTAAAGGTGGACAAATGAAAAGGTACTTGGTATTTTACGATAAAAACGCTTTCTTTTCTTACCCCGTTACCAAATAATATACAGTATAACCAAATTGACCCATTTATAGGTTGTATATGGGTTGAACTTGGCAAATATACTAAAATGCATAATTCTGCCATCCAGTTAAATTAGTTGTTGACAATATATAAAAGAAACAAATAGATACTCACAGGTGACGACTTTCCCTTCTTCTCTTCATTTAGTAAATCCCTAATGGGAAAATAGGCTGCTTTCTTGCAAAGCTCGAGAAGATCTGAGCCAGTATAACCTTCACACAATGCAGCTATGGAGTCAAGGTCAATGTCGTCCTCGGCTTTCTCATCCTTCAAAATCACCTTTAAAATTGCAGCCCTTTCTTTGCAGTCCGGTATCCCAATTTCAAATGCCTGTGGAAAACGTCTTAGTATTGCTTCATCAAGCTCTGAAGGACGATTAGTTGCAGCAAGAACCATCACTTGAGCATTCTCTACATAAACGATCCCATACAGTGTAATGATTAAACAATAATAGGGAGTTATTTATTTTATCAGCAAACAAAAAAAGAAACTTACGGTCTGTGGTAAAACCATCCCATAAAGCCATAAACTCGGTCTTCATATTGGTGAAAGTCTCATGATCCGTAGTTCGGCGTTGACCAAGAAAACTGTCGACCTCATCAATAAATATTATGGCAGGTTGGAGTTTGTAGGCCAAACTAAATACAGCAGAAACTGCAGGAATCAATCAGTACCAGTAGTGAACACTTTGTAAAGGGAGAGGGAAAAGTTTAAGATATAGAAGCAAATCAACAATATCCTGTGCATTACTAAAAAGTAGTATATGGAAAACAAAATGTATGGTAAACCCAACCTAACAATCTTCTAGTGTAACTAGAAAATAACCGGTTTTACCCGGTCCTCAAACCGACTTGAACACAAAGCAAATTGCGCTTAGATCTTTTACTCATTTTTCCACGTATAGAAGTCAAAGGTTGGCCAAAAAGCTTCACACTATAATAGTTGCCAAACTACCCTCAAGGTTGCTCAAAACCAGAAAGACATCAAACATAGAATGATAACGATTGCAATATGCATGCTAGCATCCCTAAGCTGTATGGCGGCTGCTTCTTTTCTTTTCTTTTTTCTTCCATATTCACCATTCAACTCAAACTCTATTCCTTGGTTCATATCACAGATGCAAATCGAACCTAGCTTTAAACCACCAATAAATCTTCTTAATTTGAATAGGAAAAAAATCCAAACCCGCCCATCCATTAGGAGATCAGTTGCAATTACCACATTCAATACTTGCATAGCAAAAGCATACTACATGTGCACTGTACGAAACAAAAATAAACACTCACCAAGTTTTTGTGTATCACCAAAATATTTACTCATCAAATCCGACATTGTCACATTAATAAAAACAGCACCAGACTCTTTAGCAATAGCTTTTGCAAGCATAGTCTTCCCTGTACCAGGTGGACCATATAACAGAACACCTTTCTGGGGACCAAGGAGCTTCCCGTCAGAAAAGAGCTCAGGCCTACGTAAAGGCAATATGACCAAATCATATAATGACTGCTTGATGGCTTCCAAACCTCCGATAGAGTTAAGCTCCACATCAATGTGATCAGGGTTTATCACATTGCTTGCAATGACATCCTGTTATAGATCAAATATTACAACTTGTTAGATATCACATGACATAAAACGATTAAAACCAATAAAAAAAACGTAAAAGCCAGCAAAAACACAATACCTCGTACTGATTAGTATCAATTAGCGGCCGACCCAATCTCTTACAAAACTCTTTTCGACGTTCAAGTGCTTTTTTAGAAGCATCTCTATTAGGATCAAGATATTTTAAACCAACAAAAATAATCAAACTACTGAAAGCTGCCCTTGCTACATACGACACTAGTTTCTGTAACTTTGTCTCTCTACTTTCCATCATCGTTTTTTTTTTTTTTTCTCTTCTGTTAATAAGAATGATGAAAAGATTGTGTCGTTTGGGGACAATGTGTGTGCATGGTACTCTTTGTGAATACAAGTTTGTGGATTTTATGTAGTGTTGCACAAGAAATGTGGTCTTGTGTCACACGAAACCCATTAATTGCTTTTAGGTAATGTTGTTAAAACACGAAACCCATTAATTGCTTTTAGGTAATGTTGTTATTTTAATGGTTACGTACTTTTGTCTAATTTAAAAAATATAAAGTATGAATGTTTTTTTTTAGAGTTGAATTCATAAATCGTCCACGTGGTTTGTCGGGTTTAACGAAATTGGTCAATCGCAAGAATTTTTAACGGATCATCTTCATGTGGTTTTGACCCGTGTCGAGTTTGGTCCCTCTGACCAACGCTCGTTAAATTATCCCATTAAATCATGTCACGTGACCATCATGTGACGGGCATTTATGTAATTTCATGATTGCTTGACTTATTTATATATCTTTTTCGGTCTTTCATCTTGAATTAACACTTTCACTTCCACAATGGTTAGATGCAACACATGTAGAGCACAAGCCATCATCAAAACATCATGAACTCCATACAACCTTGGTAGAAGATTTTACTGTTGTGGTAAAAGAGTAAGTTTTCATATTTAATGTGTTGTAAGAAAAAACCCAATTGACCTAATTTGACCTAATTAATTTCTCTCAATTTTAATAGGTATCAAATTGTGGGATAATAGATTGGTATGATCCTCCTATATGTGATAGGGTTGTGCAAATCATTCTTGGTCTATTAAATTCAATGAATCGCCTACAAGGAGCACTACATGAAAAAACTTTTGAAGCTAAAAGACTCAATTGTTGGTTATCAGTTGGTTGTTTTTTGTTCTTTATTTAGTTTTAAAGTGATATGCTTATGTTATTGAATTAGTAGGTAATGACTTAAAGAAGCTTGTATTTTGGTAATGGAAGAATGGTGTAGTTTAGCAAGACAGTCAAGTTGTTTATCAAGTTGTATTTTGGCTTTAAGATGAATGAAAATTAGCAGTTTCAACTTGACAAACAAGTAGCATTCTTTTATTAAATTAGAAACTACTACATACACTTGAAGTAACATAAAAAGCTAGCCCATGCTCCTTTTCCCTTTCCCTTTGGTGCCTGCACTTGGTCATGTGCTAGTTGGTGTTTTTTTGTTCCCAAACATCTTGTCTTTGATTGTTGCTCAAGTATGCTCATTTGCAAGCCCTAGCACATCAATCCTTTTACCATGGATTGACTGAGTTTCAACCTGCATATGTTGTACAGGAGCAGTGTTTGAGCTTGTACCATTTTTTGACAGAGATTGATCATCTTCAGAGCTTGAATGAAAGCTAGACACATAGCTAGAAACAGAGCTGGAATCAGAGCTGTAGTTTGAGCTTGAATCATCAACCCTTTCCCTTTCCAATTTCTTAATTGAGCTACTAGCAGTATTGTATGGTAAATTCAAAGGTGGTTGAGGATAGATAAGTTCATCATATGAGGTTGAATCAGAGGATATGTCAATGATATCTCGCTTGGAACTCATTGTTGAGAAGTTTGGATAAAGTTTAGGGCTTGACATATTTTTTTGATGTGTGTTGTGTGTATGTATGTAAATATAAAGTACCTAGCAACACATAACTCAAGGTAAAAGTAAATGCAATTAAATTATTGGTTGATATATGGAGTTATGTAACTGTATTTGGTATATGGAGTTATGAAGTCTTTGACTGTCCAAAATGAAGCAATAAATCAGTATTCCTACCATTTTGCATTTACTATATATTGACCAAAACACAACAAATTTAAACCATTGACTTTCATAAAAGTAACATATGCAGTTGTCCAGTACATATGTGACAACTCGTAATTTCCTCGTCGCGTCATAAATGTGGAAACGGCAATTAGAGTGATCGTTCTCTCTAATTTGAGATGCGAGACGTATTATATATCGTTTTTATTGGAAATATTATTCTGAGAACATTGGCGTAACTCTCGAGTCACGAACCCCACGTTTGCTAGTCCAAACGAGTCTGAACCTAATATATCGAAAGTTTTACAAAGTTACATCTAGGGTCCTTATGATAGTTTTCATTTCCGCCCCTAGAGTTTCATTAGTACATGTCTAGTCCCTCGTGGGAGTATAAATACCCACACCACTCACACCTCCCTCATTTTACTTCACCACTTTCTCTCTCTATAAAAATACACACACATAACACTCTTTCTCTCTCTACATTTTTCGGCCACCAACCCTAGGGTTCCGGCGCTGCTGTCGGAGTCCGGCCAAATTTGGCCACACCTATATCATACACCACCTATCCTAGATGATAGATCTAGCTCTTGTGATTACGTTTTCATAACTCTCATACCACAAATCAACCACACGCGCCATAGATCTAATAAATTAGATTCAAAAATGTTAGGGTTTCTTGGTTAAATGTTTTCAAGGGTCAAGCTTGGTGGGTTACGAGTTGTACTCGTAAAGACACCTCCAAATGCTTCTCGTTCCTCTCTTTTCTCACGGTAAACGCGAAACACCCGTTTTCATATATATATATATATATATATATATATATATATATATATATATACGTTTATTTCTAATTTGGAGCTAGTTATATTTATTGTTTGTGTTATGGTTTTCGTGGATAAAACATATGTAAAACGTTTTAAATCTTTTAGTGTTGTAAAAAGGGTATAAAAGTAGTGTCGTGATGTTTGTTATTTTTGTTGGTTCTTGGGTTAAACTCGTGGGTACAAGGATAATAAAACGAGTTATGGTTGAAAAGCATTGATAAAAATGTTTATATGGATTCTCGAATGAATCTTGTATGGTTAACGAGTTCGAATCAGATTTTGTAAATCGTTGATAATGAGGTAGTGTGGGTAGATGTTGTTTGTTTGATGTTGCTGTTTTGGACGAGTTAACTCAGTGGGCCGAGTCAGTGGACTCAACCGAGTCGGTATTGACTCGGGTCAGACCCGGTTGGGTTTCGTGGGTCAGGTCTAATGACCCTTGTGGGTAACTATTTGGATCTGTTGGGCTCTAAGCCTAGTTGGGTATGTTTGCTTGTCTCGTGTTTTGCTCGGATTGGACCTAAGTGTTTGTTTGACTAACGTATATCATTAGTCTCGTGTTTGACCCGGATGCTCACTTGGTGTTTATCTTATCTTAGTTATAAATTGGATGTATGATATGGGTTATGGGTTTAATTCATTTAGACTCAATAATAGTTTATAAGTCGTAAAATGTTGTTAATATAAGAATATCGAAACGGATAAAAATGGCAAATGATAACAATGAGCTATTTTATATAAGTAACGGACTAATGATGTATATCGTTATCGGACATATTTAATCGTTAATTTTGGACTCAAACGGACAATGAGCGAGCTATTTATAAAACGGGATGGTAAATATTAAAACTAGATACGTGACTTATAATTAATATCAAATATTGCGTATACATTATAAAGCGTAACTACGGTTTATAAATTTGGAATAACGTCTGCTATACGAGTTATATTGGTATTGAATTATAATTTATTAAACGTTTTGACTTAAACGAGTCTAAATATTTTATCGTCACATATTAACTAATAACAAGATAATTAGATATATATTATCAATGAACACGGTTTTGTTTAATTATAAACCTTTATTTACTACGATAATAACTCGTGTTTTATAAATACGTGTTAGCCTGTATAAACTTGTTTGGAAAGATTATTTTGATAAGACAATTTATTAATGTCATAATGTTGTGGGAACATTGAACAATGAACGCGTTGTTATAAAATACTACAATAGTATACCTTATATATAGCGTACTTTATTATAAACTTGTGTAATTACGAGTAACGATCGTGAAACCTTTGATAATCAAACAATAAATAGAAACTTGTCTCTTATTATAAACATGTACGTTTGGGATTATTGGGTAAAATACTGAAACTTCTCAATTAACCTAGTTATATTACATAAATAGTCGTCGTCATTTCCTAGTCTTTGACTAGCTTGAGTATTGTCAAGTATTTCTTGACTTTGTATGCTTCCGCTGGACCATATTTTCGAGGTGTTACAGATTGGTATCAGAGCCAAGGTTATAGAGAACTGGGTATATTTTCAAAACCTAGACTATGGATTGTTTAAGGATGTAGATGATTGAGAACACATTAGACGACTGGATTGCCGAGATAATTGATGAGATGTTTATGGCTTATTTGATGAACTGATTGATGGGACACTTGTTGAATGTGTCCGTCACTTGTAGACGATTTAAGTCTGCCTATTTTAGTAGTTCACCATAAGCATGTCCTCTTGCTTATGCACACACTATAAGCATGCCCTCATGCTTATACACGCACAGAAAGCATTTCCTCATGCTTAAGCCACGAGAAGTATGTCCTCGTGCCACGCACGCACTATGCCTTTCACAGAGTTACGCAATTCCTTGCGTAATCTCATTAGCCGACTTAGAGCTTGCACACTAGTAGTAGCCTTGGAATGATTTGGGATGTAGAGGACATGGTGCTAGTATAACTAAGTCGGGTATATCAAAATTCATTGAACCTCGGGTGAATATAGGCGATCACCTATATTGACCTGAGACGATGGGACATGGACTGATCACCTATGTCCAACTCATAGGTGAGTTTTGCAATACTTGGAGTAGTTATAACAAAATTATGTCCGGGATAGAGATTGGTTTTAGGAATGATGAGCTTTAGGTGATCACACACCCACTCACCGAACATCAAAGCTTCTGCACTCACACACGACACACTAGCATCGCAACACCTCTCGAACCGTAACACTTATGACATCGCTATCGTCTCGCATATGCGGAATTCTGTTTGACGGGTCAAAGGAACTTCCTTTCGTCGAGCAAGTTTTTCAACACCCTAGAAGCGTGAACCTAATCGTTGTAGTGTAGTATTAGGTAAGCCACGGTATTGATATCGTTCTCAGGGAATAGGAATGCTAGTGAGAAGTTACTACGCTAAGGTTAAGGTTGAGGAAGATTATTTTTATCTTTTTATGTTTTTAGGAAATTGAAAGGTACGAATCTCGGGTATTGGATTTGGGGGTTGGTATTTCACCGATTACTCTACTATTATCTAATTATCTAAACTAAGGTGGTGGTAGTCTATGTCTAATTAATGTGTGCTCGTATGATAGTTTAAAGATGTGTTTACTTAGGTTTTACTACTCCTTAATTATCTCCTATTGATGGTTGAGTTGTCACGTCCTTATTCTTAGTTGCGTTGTGTGTCTAAAGTTGTAGGGTATGCTTTCTCCCTAACTCTTTGAACTTACCAAAGGGTCTCGCCTACAAAACCCACTAGGATAATAAACTCTTACTCTAAGGCACTCTTTGGATGGTTTAGCTTACAACTACTCGTAATTATATTCTAAGGTTCACAAAGATGAATCAAGCATTAAGTACACAACGAATGACCTATCGCATTACTAGATCATTAATCAACTAAGATAAGAAACAACCAATCAATATTCAATAATTAAGTTTCATATTCCCTAAGCAAACACACAAATAAATTAGCCGGACATGGAGAACATGCAAGCATACACACAAATAATCAAAGACATAATTGAATTGATGAAGTAAATACTTATCTTGATGTAAGATAGGGTTTGAAACCCTAAAATATTGTACAAGACACCCTTGGTTCGGTTTTAGGTTTTTACTCCCAAAAGACTCTCCTAAAACTGAAAAATTCGGATTCTATATATAATATTACATATGCGACGGCGCCACCTTATGTTTTGTGACGCCGCCGTGTCGCCGCTATTAGGGTTTCGCCTTGGCCACGTTAACCTTGCGACGGCGCCACCTTATGTCCGTGACGCCGTCCTCTTCGCCTTCCGACGCCGTCTGGTCGCATCTAGGCCGCCCGAGTAGCGACGGCCTACTCTTTTAAAGCCCGACGTCGTCACTTGAAAATAGGGTTTTGGCTTCAGATCGTCATTAAAATCCTCCGACGGCGCCGCACTAACACCGACGCCGCCGCCTGCTTTCAGCACTTTGAGTGTCTCGATTCGACTTTGGCCATTTTCTTCAGATATTCGCCTTTTCGTCCAAATAAGTGCCATTCCAAGATTTTGCCTTCAAGAGACCTAAAAGTGAAAAGGAACGATATTAAGCAATAACGGATACAAAAGTGATCAAATAAGGGCTTAAACGACCCTCAAATGGTACCTTTTAAAACCTTATCAAATATCCCTACACTTGTTATTTGCTTGTCCTCAAGCAAATGTGCTTTTAGCCAATTAATTTATAAGTTGGGGTCATGAAGCATTGATTTAAAACGGTCCACAACACATATAAGCCCCAAAAAGTCATAACAAGCACGGAATTACATACTAGCACCTCACATGGGGTGTTTGGATACTCACATCTCTCTCGGTGTATATATGAAATATAACAAATAGGAAATGGAAGATAAACACTCATTAACCGGTCCTAGTACATAGATTACCATAGGCTTGAGAATAGATCAAACCTCCATCGCTTTGGCGAAGCACCTAGGAAAGACTATCAAAGAGGTCTTTTAAAGGGTTGTAATGTTAGGCTTACGGTAGGAAACAAGGGTTTGGTGGGATAGGCTATTTAGTGGTGGCAAGTCAAAATCTCTATGTTAAATGCATACGAAGAATGGCGTTGCTAAGCCAAGACTCGACACTCTAAAACTCTAGGTAACGGAAATAAACAAACATAAATTTAAAGGATAGATGTAGGATGGTAGCCCGTATGTTTTTTTTTTTTTTTTTTTTTTTTTTTACTCTATTTTTTTTTTTTTTTTCTTTTTTTTTTTTTTTTTTTTTTTTTTTTTTTTTTCATACACTTTTACTCTACCATCCTCTACGGTAACATCAAAATGATAGGGATTTATAGGCACATCCCTACACTTGAGTTTTTATTACTCTAACACTAATTTGACCCGAATTGAAAAGATCAAAACACTTGGGGTACATTATTACGCAAACAAAGGGAATTTGAATTTAACGTTCCCTTCCGTCATTTCATAAACTTTAACTTTTCCCATGAATCCCAATCGTCCCAAAATCAGATACAAAGGATATGACTCGACTTAGCAACTCATGCAAGCAACCGGATAATTGAACTAAGGGTTTAGGGTGATAACAAACATTTGCACTAAAAGTGAGTGCATAAAGGGTAGGCTAAGGCGATTTGGGTGTATATTTGGGGGGGGTGTAAACAATGCTCTTCATTGATATTCCGGAAAACCAAACATCACGAGAACCGCGAAAAGGATAGGCTCGAGGGGTTAACTAGGGGTATCGTGTACTAAAGATGAGTACAACGCAAAGGGTGTGGGGGAATTACTCAACCGATGTGGAAGAAGTAATTATATTACGGGTATCAAACAAGGGTTATCCTAATGCCTCTTATCATTTAGTTATTCCTAACTACACAAGTGTAGTCTCACTAGCGATCTCGGAATGCATCACAAAACAAGTTCTAGAATCTAATATACTACCGGTTCACACTCTAAGCATTGAAGATGAATGCTTTTAATTCCTACTAATCTAAGGGCGATCCTCACATTTTGGGTGGAATTTGGGTGGTAAAGGGTTTTGTGCTAGTCATGCAACTTCCTATCCGTGAGACGCTTTTGTTAAGACTAATGGCCCACTCCTATATGTCATGAAAAATTTTAAATTTGGTGCCAAAATTACCCTAACCGACATTTTCTCATGGTTTATTACACAATCACAATTGACAAAGCAAATAATCAAGGATAAGCATAGTTTCAAAGTTCCGCTTTATTTTCCTCCCTACACTTAAACCGAACATTGTCCCCAATGTTCCCGAAAGTATCAAAGTTATGATAAAAGAAGGTAATCAAAACGAAAGAAACTAATACTCCCCGATTAGCTCGGTAGGATCCGTAAAGTGGTGGTTAAATCCTTTCCAAGAAGAATTATTGCGTGAAAAGCTCCTTCCAATCTTGTGTAACTTCTTCTTGACAAACTAAACCCGCACACTTGAACAAAACAAACGAAACCTTCGCGTAAAATCGTGGTAATAATATATATAAGACTCGATTTAAACTAGGATATAATGCTTGTGGAATGGATGTTTACAGAATTTCTAAGAAAATTAAGACCGAAAATTCCAAAATTTATAAGTAGCTCGTAAAACGAGAAAAAGTGATCCGATGTTTTACTCCTTCCCGACGCCAGTTGCAATCTCGACGCCGTCAGTTATCCCGACAAAACTGCTCGCGATTTTCGGAAAAAATTCGGAAAATTTACATCTTTAGAACTGGAAAAATTTCTGCAAAAACATCCATTATGACTCGATACAAGCATTTGACTCGAACAAACAAACATATATATCTTTTAGTTAATTGTTATTCTCATGTTTACGTTTCTTTTGAAAACGTGTGTAATCCTCCCTACACTTATCCCTTATGTAAAATACCTTTATATGCAATTAAGACGAGGTTAAAAACAAAATAAAGCATTTTTACAAATTTAAACATGAGGATAAACAATTAATAAAAGATATATGACACTAACAAGCAAACAATTAAGCATGGGTTGCCTCCCACGAAGCGCTTTTCTTTATTTAAGAGTCTTGTAGCTAGACTCGTAGTCGTGCTCCTACGTTGCCCTAATCTTAGAGGCCCATTCGATCTCCTTAACTCTTCTCTCATCACGAATATATTCAGCCCTAGTTCAAGACAAGCCAGTGTAGTAAACTTTGTTCTTCCGTCTACTTGAATGCCGGAATGTTATCTACATCTAAATTATCCATGCCTCAAAATTCTTATTTTTGTGGGGCATTATATATTTAACATTCTCGGCTTCATTTGAGAACTCGATTATCCTTTCTCTTTATCATAAACCATCTTAGACTCCTCTATAAATGGTTTCCCAAGTATCACGCCTCCTAAAACCCATCAATGATGCCCTTAACATTTTCCAAAATCATGAAATCACACCTATATGTGAAGTTACCTATGAACACATGCAGTCCCTTAACCCTCCCACATAGTTACTTGCTTTCCTAGGGCGAAAGGGGTCCCTCATAGGCTCTAGCTTTTTGCTCATGATCCAATTGTAATAGAGCCTAGACATTATATTCATGGGTGCCTTATAGTCAATGTAGGTGTGATCCCTATATAAGTATCCAATCATACACGGTATTTTGATGTTTTTAGGGTTTCCCCTTCTTATGCGAGGCTCGAAAGGTGGTCTTGGAAAATTAACCACGTTATGGTGATAAGCGGTTTCCTTCCCTTTAGGGTATGAATCAAAGTACTCCCTAAGTTCTTCCTCCTCCTTACTACCCTCCATAATTTCTAACACCTTATAATCTCCTTCCTCTAGATCATCATCCGAATCACTTGTGGTCGAATCATTATCTAAAGGGTGATCGATTCTTAAGGGCTTCCTCGAGTGTATTCTCAATTATCATATTTAATTTCCTAAGCTCTCCAATTTCACTCATGATACGGGCTCAAGTTGGTTAGCGAGAGGTGGGTCAAGCAGGTGGGTATTTGTTTGGTGGTGGAGCGTTGTTTGGTGGTTGGTTATCACCTTCCATGATGAAAAGTGATGGGTGTTACGAACAAAGGTCACGAAGAAGGGGATAGACTAAGAGGAAGCTAAAAATGAGAAAAATTTACTTGATAGGAATCAAGCAAAGAACCTAAACGAGGTGGACTACTAACTAGCTATTCTATTCCCGCAGCGCGCCAAAACTTGATACGCTTACGCAGCTGCTCGGGGTCAAAGGAACTTCCTTTCGTCGAGCAAGTTTTTCAACACCCTAGGCGTGAACCTAATCGTTGTAGTGTAGTATTAGGGTAAGCCACGGGTATTGATATCGTTCTCAGGGAATAGGAATGCTAGTGAGAAGTTACTACGCTAAGGTTAAGGTTGAGGAAGATTATTTTTATCTTTTTATGTTTTTAGGAAATTGAAAGGTACGAATCTCGGTATTGGATTTGGGGTTGGTATTTCACCGATTACTCTACTATTATCTAATTATCTAAACTAAGGTGGTGGTAGTCTATGTCTAATTAATGTGTGCTCGTATGATAGTTTAAAGATGTGTTTACTTAGGTTTTACTACTCCTTAATTATCTCCTATTGATGGTTGAGTTGTCACGTCCTTATTCTTAGTTGCGTTGTGTGTCTAAAGTTGTAGGGTATGCGTTTCTCCCTAACTCTTTGAACTTACCAAAGGGTCTCGCCTACAAAACCCACTAGGGATAATAAACTCTTACTCTAAGGCACTCTTTGGATGGTTTAGCTTACAACTACTCGTGTAATTATATTCTAAGGTTCACAAAGATGAATCAAGCATTAGTACACAACGAATGACCTATCGCATTACTAGATCATTAATCAACTAAGATAAGAAACAACCAATCAATATTCAATAATTAAGTTTCATATTCCCTAAGCAAACACACAAATAAATTAGCGGACATGGAGAACATGCAAGCATACACACAAATAATCAAAGACATAATTGAATTGATGAAGTAAATACTTATCTTGATGTAAGATAGGGTTTGAAACCCTAAAATACTGTATAAGACACCCTTGGTTCGGTTTTAGGTTTTTACTCCCAAAAGACTCTCCTAAAACCGAAAAATTCGGATTCTATATATAATATTACATATGCGACGCGCCACCTTATGTTTTGTGACGCCGTCGTGTCGCCGCATTAGGGTTTCGCCTTGGCCACGTTAACCTTTGCGACGGCGCCACCTTATGTCCGTGACGCATCGCCCTCTTCGATAGCCTATTCTTTCCGACGCCGTTCTAGGGTCGCATCTAGGCCGCCCGAGTAGCAACGGCCTACTCTTTAAAGCCCGACGTCGCCACTTGAAAATAAGGTTTTGGCTTCTTCAAGAGATCGTCATTAAAATCCTCCGACGCGCCGCATTAACACCGACACCGCCGTTTCTGCTTTAGAAGCAGCTTTGAGTGTCTCGATTCGACTTTGGCCATTTTCTTCAGATATTCGCCTTTTCGTCCAAATAAGTGCCATTCCAAAGATTTTGCCTTCAAGAGACCTAAAAGTGAAAAGGAACGATATTAAGCAATAACGGATACAAAAGTGATCAAATAAGGGCTTAAACGACCCTCAAAATGGTACCTTTTAAAACCTTATCACGATAGATACGCACACAGTGAGACGAGACCTGGGAATAGATCCCGCCTTTACTAGAATGGTTGTTGGTAGTCCTACCCAACCTATTCACCTTCCGCTAATCAACAAGATGAAAAGTATGGATGACCTTGCTCGTCTCCTCCTATAGTTATAGCGGTTCTAGAGAATCCTCTATCTTCTTTTAAGGAGGTGAGAGTACTCATTCCTCTCCCTCTGGTAGAGTGGCTTTGCTCCTATGAGTTGGTCCTCACTTCTGAGCTCTAGCTCCTTACTTTCTATCCCACTGTAGAACTCCAATCGAAAGGGGAATCTCCCCTTGGTCCATTTTCTCTAATTTGAGATTTATTCTGTGTATACACATTTGATCTTTTTTCAACTTCTTCCGATCATCTGTAAGGAGGAAGTGCGGTCGGAAGACCTAAGCTAACAAATAGATTTCTTCACATGTAAAGGAAACCGTGTGCATTAGGAAGTGCTGATTTCTATCCTTTTTGGATCGTGGCAATCGCCACACACCCACTTTTCATCTATCACTTCCTAGAGCCGAGAGAACAGATCTGGATATGCTTACAGTGTATCATCTCCAGGCTGATGGCCGAAGTGAAGAAATTATCCGAGCATTAGTAGACAAGTCGCGTGACTATCGAGTCTGGCAATGGTTGGGATAGACACCTCCCGTTGGCCAACTCATCCTATAACCATACCTATCGCTTTAGTACTTTGAAGGCAGCGTAAGAGACCCTCTATGGTCATAAGTGCCGATCCCAATCATTGGGTAGAAATGGAAGCTCCCAACCTAGCAACCCCGAACCTAATTGAGAAGTTGTCAAGGAAGACCGTTCTAAGTTGAGATGGATAGGCAATCCACTCGCAAATCGTTAGGAGACACAGACAATGTAAACCTCTTGACTTCCCGGATATGACCTAAGATAAGCTTAGAGATTCACCATGAGAATGTGTAAAGCGTTTGGTAAATACGGAAGCTTAGTCCTCGTCATATTGATCTTTCGAAATCCTTGTTAAAGTTAGACCGGTGCTCGAGCCACGAGCTACCGTCAGACTCAAGAGTACTCCCGACATTTCGTGAGTAATAGGAAGAAATGACTCGCCAATGAGGCAATTGTAATAGGAAGAAATGACTCGTTTACGAACTATGTTGCGTCACTTCTATTCTATCGCCGTCAGACACTCATCTTGATGCCGTGGAGATTAGCTTTAGATGCGGTCGTGTCAATAGTGAATAGTGAATTACTATGGCTAAGGTGAGTTTCATGCCCTCTTTTCAAAAGTTTTCATAACTATTTTGGGGGAGAATACATGTTGCTTTTAACCAACTATAACTGGATACGTGAATGTTATATGAGAATGACTGTTGTTTGGAATATTTGATTTGTGATTGTTATCGTATGTGTTTATGTGAATACAAACTATTTTTGGACCTGCCACTACTCTTTTGAATTGCTAATGCGTTGACTAGGAAAGGTTAGACATACGACATTTGTCGACTTAGACTAGGGTAGCATCCCTATGCTATAACGCGATGCCTAGCTAAGAATATACCGACCTAGACCAGGGTAGCTTGTGTTCTAGGCCATGCTACGACTGTGCTGGCTAGAGTCGCTCGGGGCCCTGCATTGAGATCTAAAACGTATTGTGGATTATTGATTGGATTGATTATTGGTTGGATTGATTATTGATTGGATTGATTGGATTGATTGTTGATTTGAATGTTTATTATCTATCTGCCTTAGTCGTACATATCAATTAAACTCTATCGGGTCCACTATTAACTTTGTAACTAAACTCTATGAGCTCACCAGCGTAAGCTGACCTTTTTAGCATGTGTTCTCAGGTTTAAGGCGATTGCTCACTATTGGAAGACGCTTGGCAAGAGGCATGGTCATAGGCGACTCTGATGAATAATCAGGACCGCTTTAAACTTCTTATTGGGCCTATTTCCGCACTATTTTCATATAATGTAAACTTAATGTTTTTGTTAATGAATTCTATTATAAATTAATGAGATAAAAACGATTCTTTGTACCTTATGTTGTGATACCATGATAGTAGCACCGAAAGGTTCGTATGCTTCCGCTGAACCATATTTTCGAGGTGTTACAACATATTACCCAAAGTCTTAACCATGTTCACTATCTGAACTGTCTGCACCATCTTCCTAAGCATCATCACCATCCTTATCAACCCCTACAATTATGCTTTCATTCCTACTTGACTGCCCTAAGTCATTCCTACTAGCCTTATCATCATTCTTAGACAATCTAGGTAACTTCTTTAATGAATTATGCAACCACTCATCCTCACTTACATCAAGGTCCACATCAATATCATTATCTACTAAATTGTCATGATCATATGGTTCATTTATCTTTCCAATACCCAAACCATCATCTACACTTTTAGGTTCCTTAGAAACAGAGTGGTCAACATATAGTCATATACTTCCATAACCATGAACTTATCAACATACTTCAACATTTCCAAAACATCTTTATCATTAGCTAATTTTGTAAGGCCATTATCTAAATCAGTGTTAGGTTTCTTATAATAATAGGCCATTGATGCATTTTAATAACCTAACTCTTTCATCATAGTTGTAACTTCAAGAACAGAAAAAACATCATAATCGATATCGTCTACCCAATTTACCTTCCCACCCTTGTAACGTAGGGCTTGTGAATGCTCCTCCATGGTTAATCTTAAGACAAAAAACGGTTGGAAATTTACTTGTTAAAAAAAAATATATATCAATTATAAATACAACATTCATCATTAAAAACAAATGTTATTAATGGAGAAATACTTACAATAATCTTCATAGGGGTTTGCTTTTTCTCTCTTTTTACGAACCCTCCATTCATACAACATTGTTAATTTTGCTATCAATTTTGCAAGATTAAAAGTTTATAGGGTTTAATCAGTGTTCTAGGTTTTTGAGAGAAGTTTGGTGGGTGAGAGTATTAACTTGGGGATGAAATTTGGTATATGAAACGCTATTTAAGGTCAAACCCGTTATAGGCAAAAGAAAAGAGCGCCAATCATGAAATTACATATATAAATACCCCTTACATGATGGTCACGTGACATGATTTAATGAGATAATTTAATGAGTGTTAGTCAGAGGGACCAAACCCGATACGGTTCAAAACCACAGGGAGAGGATCCGTTAAAAATCCTTGCGAGGGACCAATTTCGTTAAACCCGACAAACCACAGGGACGATTTATGAATTTAACTCTTTTTTTATGTGAAACTGTACGTACGTTTTTTCTCCAAAAATCAATTAATTTATTAAAAGATCACAAGAATTACAGACAATTGACCCATAGCCTATGAGGCATATACACAGGCCTTCAAAGTATAAACACACATGACCAACAAAAAACTAAAGAAAAAATGCAACCAAACAAACTTGTCAGAAGCGACCGCATTACAAACCCAACCTATTGGATCTAAAAACAAGCTACCCGGCCAGGGTCGTCCCATTGATTTGGGTGGCCCGGTGCTAAACTACGTATGTGACCCAATAAATCATGAAAAGCTTAACTATTAGAGCGTAGGGTATCATGACATTTAGTTAAACTTTAATTCAATGCCACACCAACTTTAACTTTTCAACCTTAACTTACAAAAAAACACCCATTATTATAACTCAACCATAACTCAACAATAACTTAACTATATACAAATTCAACCCCTAACTAAAACTAATTCTTCATTTAATAAATAACATAACATTAAAACTTAAACATTTTACAATACGAATTCATTGAAATACGGAAATAAACGTTAACGTAAAACACACTACGATATGCTACGAACTACGATACGGAAATTAAAACATACGAACTAAAAAACACTATGATACGAAATACATAAACCTAACTTAATCTGATTACTCCCTGCATGCATAATCATACGAAAGAGACCTATACTCAGGAAATTCCTCAATGAACGCGTTACGTTCTTCTTCTTCCTTCCTAAGTTTCTCATCCCACTCTTGTTGAAGCCTTGCTTGCTCTGATTCAAATTATCTATACTTGTCGTCACACATCATTTGATAACGCTGTCTCACAGTTAAGTCATGCTTATCAACTGTTAGACCCATATCCCATATTACAAGTAGGCTCTACTTTAGATGGATTGACAAGAGTTTAGTGTGGTTGACTAGTCAACTCGACGGTCAATCTAATAGTTAACAATTGTGGGACGACAATTGTTGTGTAATAATTATGGAAAATAGATGGGCCTAAGTTCTTAAGTTATACAGTGTTATAAAGTGTTTAGTGGCCAAAATATGAAGAATGGGACTTGAGGGACTAAGTCTGGTAATTGGGAAAACTTGCCACATATATAAGGGTAGATAATTATCATAAATGGGTAAGTTTCCAGAAAATGGTGGAGAAGTGGTGATGTCGGTTTATGCATAAGAGAGGGAAAATCCAAATATGATCTATGATCAAATTGGAAGAGGATTAATGTTCTATATCATGAAGGAAGTTAGTATCCATGATTCCTACAAGTTAGTATCCATGATTCCCACAAGTAAGTGACTCTCCAATAGTGTTTAATTGATGATTTAGAAATTAGGGTTCTTGGAACCTAATTGGGAAATTAGGTAAAAGGTGGTTTCTAGCCAAATTAAAGTATCATAGTAATTATGGGATAAGTTTATAATGGAGTTTACGTTAATTAGTTTATGGGTTAATCATCATATGATTATATGATGATTAGGAAATGTTAGTAATAAGCTTAATGGTTATATAAACCATAGTTGTGGTATAGATTATGATTATATGTTATGTGTTATAGTGTTTGGTTTATAGGTCAAGAGTGGAGATGATGATGTGCTTGGTTTCATTAGCTTGGAATCAAGGTAAATAAACTGATTATAAGTTAATGTTATATGAATTCATTACATTATGTGTTATGTGTTGTTTATGTATAAGGTATAGAATGGCTTAATTGTATGTGTTTATGTGAAAGTAGATGGTAAGGCTAGTTTGGCATAACTAACAACTGTATGTTAGAATAGAAGAGTTTTGACTAGGAAGTAAATGGTAAAGCTTAAGGATGGCTTAAGGTATGTTTTATGATTAATGTTGTAATGGGCAATGGGTATAGTGCTTAATGTATGGATGATTATAATATTATGTTATGAACGTTTTACTTACTAAGCCTCGTGCTTACGGTTTAAGATGTCGATGCTTTGTAGGTCCACACGTGATATCGATGGTAAGTATCGGATTAATGCTTATGGATTGCTAGAAGGGAGTTAGAAAAATGGTAAGAAAGTAAGAGCTTAGGTAGATACCGAGCTAAAGTCAATGTTGTACCCCCGAGAGTCTAAATGGTTTTCTAAACGTGTGTCAAGTGTCAAAGTGAATGTCACAGCCGTTGAATGTAATTGAGTCATCAATGGTGCGTCAAAGTATGGTTTAAGTATTCGTAGTCTTGTTTAAATGGGCGTTGGTACAATGTCTATTTATACCCATTTTGGGTTGTAATCGGGTTAATGATAATGAATACGATTCATTACATCAAGTTAATGATTTCTAGAAGGTTTGAAGTAATATGAATGTGGTATAAGTTGAATATAATGTAAACGGGTCAAAACGGGTTTTGATATAAAACCCGTTAAATTGGAAAGTGGTATTCCGAAGGTCAATGGTAAATGTTTTTTATTGGAAATGATATTTATAATGTAATGATAAGCTATGGAAGTTTTAGTGTCTTTCCGAGTAATAGAAGTCGTTTTCCGGAAAATTGGTCAAAAGTGTACAAAAGAGGTATGCAGAAAATGGGTGTTTGGAGTGCAGAATGAAATTTCGGTTTCGAACCGAAATTTGGAACCAAAACTCCAAATTTCGGTTTGGAAGTGAAATTTGGAACCAAAACTCCAAATTTCGGTTTAGAAGTGAAATTTTGAACCAAAACTCCAAATTTCGGTATGGAAGTGAAATTGTGAACATATTTTGTTAGTTTTCAAAAAATCATATCTTTTTAACCGTAAGTTGTCACGGGTCGTGCCACCCGTTATTTCGAAGGTAATTGAGTCTAGTTTCATTTCAAAATAGTCTCAAGGTCCATATGTTTATAGATTTTTGTCATATTGTAAAAGAGTGACAGTGGATCAGTTTTTCGGTGTACTTTTTGCAAAAAAAATTCACGTTTTTAGTCGAGTCTTTCAAGGTGTGCTACAAATTGGTATCAGTGCTTCGGTTTAAGTGAATTAGGTTGCCACTACAGGATTGCCTAGACTTAAACCACTAATAGTTGCGTGTGATATAAGGTGTAGATATGTGAAGTGTATTGATGCCTTGATTTTAAGGCGAAGTTAATGTTTATGGTAGAATTGAGATGAGTAAGTAACTTAGACATAGATTAGTATTTGAAAGTATGAGGTAAGAGCCATAGACTATATTATTGAATGCATTAAGAATGTTATAACACTTATTGGTTAAGTGTTAAGTATTGTTATGTGAAAGCATGTGTGATAATAAGTTTATAGTAGTTTGTTACGTATCTAAGTTTCACATGTATGCGATTGATAGCATGATGTATAGAAGTATATGAGATGAGATGGATACATTTACATGTATAATTTGGTAAGCATATGAGGAAGTATAATTATTGAGAAAGCTTGAGATGAAGCATAAAAAGATAATGAAGTATGATATGGTAGTGAAGTATGCTTATAACTTGATGCATATAAAAATAAGATGAAGTTTAATTGTGGTAGTTGTTGGAATCACTCCTAAACTAGAATTCAAGTGTTAGTAATTAATATGTAATAGTTAGCTTAATTATTGCTTTTATGTTAGTAATCAAGGTTAGGCTCATGTAGAAAAGCCATGAGCCTATCCAAAGCCCAATAAGGAAAGGATGGGAACTTGGTGTGTTGCCCTAGTTCCCTCCTATAAATAATCTTGTAACTCTCATTAGAGGGTTGGTTGTTCACATTTACATTTATCCTAAGCATAAACCTTTCTTATATCTTACGCATAAGTGTGTGTGTTCATCCGATCCATTCTTTCATCTTATTTCTTCTATTGATGCTTGTGTTACAAATATGGGAACCTGACAGTGGTATCAATCGTCAAATAGTTAGGTGAAACGATTTTATTTTTGAAGGTTTTTGTGATACGCGTAACTCTCGGTTTAAAAACTTTCCTACGCAAAAAGCTATGATTTTTTCACTTTAAAATTCAAGATTTTTGTACTTTAAAGGTTATTTGGTGATAAAGTTTAAGTTTTTGGCAAAAAGTTTCAAACTTTACGTGTATTTCTTCGTGTTTAAGCTTGGTTTCATACGTGTGGTTGTTCTACGCGTAAGGTGTATTAAAGTTTTGGATCATCAAGTTTCACACTTTTGTGTTATTTTGGTGATATTGAAGCTGTTTCATAACAAAAAATCAAGTTTCGAAACACTTTGGGAAGAAAATCGCTTTTTGGTTAATTCCTACGCATAAGTAAACCCTAAGTTTACGCGTAAGCTCTTCAAGGTTTGATCTTGATGTTCTTGAGTTTACTCGGTGTTTTCTTGCTTGGATAAGCCCGAAAACACTTCGACTTTGGATATCTTTTACATCGAATAAGTGTAAAGGATTTTGGGCAAACCCTAATTTTACGCATAAGCTAAAACTTACGCGAGAACTCTTTTCGCCTAAGCATTTTTCTTACGCCTAAGCCTTGTCTTACGATAAGCTAATCTTACGATAAGCATTCTACGCCTAACTTTCGCCACGCCTAACCTTAGTGTTTCTCAATTCTACGCTGTGACAACTCGTAATTTCAAGTCATTTTACAAACTTTGGAAGAGTCACTATTTCATCATTTATCGTGAACTACGTTTATTTAGTATCAAATTCACAGAACCTTAATGGTTTAGCTGCGAATTCATGAACATTTCATCGAGGACATATCATATAGACTAGAGTTAGTCTACATATCATTAGTAACATCATTTCATATCAATTTATGCATGGGTTTTGCATTTTACATTAAACGTTTATTTTCTTATTAAATAAATGCTATCGCGTAAACATTATTTGAACATTGATCCGATACTTCCAAAAATTATTCTGATATATTTTTATACTCATATTAAGATTATAAAAATAATATTATTAGTTTACCCGATGTTTTCAATTTATTTTGTATATAAATTGTTATGTATAAATATTTACGACGGTTTTCGTAAATTCAACTCGATAAATATTTATTCACTCAATACTTGTGAGAAATGTATTGTTATAATTTTTATGACTTCGATGTATTTTATTTTGATCCGTTAAAATCGATTTATAGCTAACTCCATACATAATAACTAAATATTTATACTAAAATTGGCTAAATATCTAACACATTATACCTTTTATTACAAAAACTACTCAAAAGACTTTGCTTCCTTATCCATGTCCACGCTTCCTCCTTGTCATAGGAAAAGTCAAGTTTGATTTGGTTACTAAAATTCAACTTAAGTCCTTTTGCCAAAATATCTTGTACATGTATTATTTATTTCTTAAAAATAAACATACAAACACATTCTAATGGTGAAACCAAGCAACTTTCCTTCCTTTTTCTTTGTTGAAACCGGCCATAGCAAGAAGAAAAAGGGAAACCATATTTTTTTCATAATCCAAGTGATTATCAAGTCTTAGAAGTGATCTATGTTAAGGTTTTGAAATAAAAACCTGTAGATTAATAAGGTTTTCATCATTTTCTTCACATAATCATTCAAGTAAGCATTTCATGATCATCATAATTCTTTCATATTCATCTTTATGTTATTTCATCATTTTTGCAAGAAATCATGCATGTTACATATGAGTTTATACCACTTTTAATGTTTTTATTACTTATATTGAAATATGATCATCCTATAAATTATCCCTTAATACATATTACTTTTGGTGATGTCTAGGAACCCATGACACCCTAATAAGGTGTATGGTAGGATTAGAATAGATTCGGAGTTGTTTTGAATTAGTTAGAATAGGTTTGGCGCGAGAAAAACTCATTTCGACAAGTTTACATAAGGGTCTGTCCATATTTTTGAAATCTGAAAATCCGACAGTTTGTAAAATATTTTGGGCTAGATATTTAGAAAATACACTTCAAAACGAAAACGTGGCTTGAACGGATTAAACGGAGCTATAACGAAGAAGTTATGAATTTTTCAAGTTGACGACGAAAACTAATTGTTTCGAAAAATTCAGCATGTTGTCTCGACTTTTACGAGTCAAAATGAGTCTTAAGCGTTATAAAATGTGTCGACTTATCAAAAATATATTAGTATACTTTGATACGGCTAAGGACATATAAAACGAGAAAACGGACTTGTAACGATTAAATTATACACGCTACACAAAGTTGCCGTAACTTTATTATATAAGAAAACTAATATATTTCTATCGACAAACCTTACGGCAACAAGTGACCATGTTGAGGGTCGTTTTTAACAAGGATGTAGTACTTTTTATAACGTGATGTCTTCTAGTAAAAGTAAGTTCGCCTAGCATATTTTCCAAAATGTCCAACCGTTCGTCGAGCGGAGTTGTAACGAGTAAAATACGGTCACTTAAACTTTGCCGGAAACCACCCTAAAAGGATATTTTGGACACAAGTACCATACTTTACCTATATTTTTCTCCATGATCGAGACCTCTAGGATGAAAACTTAAATGCTAAAACTTTGAGATAATGATACAAGCTTCCCAAAACCGTTGAGTTTGTTTCCTAACACTCGACGTGCACCATTTTACGACTAGCTTTTCGAGGCCGTTTATTCACTTTCATGAAATTGTCAAATGATATTATTTTTTATTTAAAAGTTATAATTTCATAATAAATCATTAAATGACTATCGAGGATATCATCTCAACGTAAATACTTGTAAAGTATTTTATAACATGACGAGATGTCATAAACATATATTTCGACGATAAATTCTATTTTCAAAAGCGTACAAGTGGTATAGACTACATGTGGATTTGCATGCACGACATTGTTTCATGATTTACATTAGAACATATCATTCATAATAGGTCACGATCAGAGGTTGCGCCTCATTTCAGTATTGCCATTATATCATCATAATCATTGCAACAGGTGAGTTCATAGCCCCACTTTCTATTACTTAATTGTTTTACAAACTCTTGGGGGAGATACATGCTATTTTTAACCGAACACAAATGCTTTGAACTCAGTATGCTATATCCAAATGTTTTATTGTCACTAAGTAATCAATTGCCATGTTTGAAGTCCCTACATCATGCACCATTAGTCACTCATGAGTGAGCGAATATTGTGAATAGCCTATTGAATTAACACTCCTGCTCTTATCGACCCGCTAGGGAAATCGAACGACTATATTTGAATCATTAAGGTAAATTGGCAAGTTTACCTATTAGGTCGCTGATGAAACGATTTTTACCAATTTCTATTGGTACGAGGTTTACGCTTTGGTTGTCATGAACTTAGTGAAATAAATGCTGTTTTGTTTTCAACGATGAGTGTGAAACAATGTAACTCACACTACGAATATTGTGTTCAAACGAATTATTTAAACCTATGGATTTCACTCAACCTTTGTGTTGACTGTTTTAAGCATGTTTTATCTCAGGTATCTAAGACATATTCATCATGGCATGCATAAGGCATTATCATAGAGTCGCGGTGACGACGCGTCTCACTTGGGTTTTATGAACTTTAAAACATCGTTTGAATTGTACCAAACGTAATTCCGCATATGTTGACTTTCATTTGGGACCTATCTTTGTAAACTCTGATTATTTTATTAAATCAAACGATGTATTTTCCAAACGACACTTTAGGTCGCTCAATATAATCTGATTGTGATGCTATGACAACAATCCCTCAGAATTCCATTCCACGCAAAATGTAATTTGGGTGTGATAACGCAGAAGCTAATCCCACGCCAGAAACTTTAATTTTACACGTAAGTTTGGTATTTTTACGCCTAAGGTTTTCTTTGCCTAAACTTGGTTTCTACGCCTAAGAACTCTTTATCAACAAAGTTTCATTCGACTACAAAGATCTATTTTACAACACAAGTTATCAAGATGTCTCAACCACCATACTCTAACTACTTTCCTCATGTGTATCCTCAACAACAACAACAACAACTCAGTCAACAACAACAACAATTCAATCTACAACAACAAGTTTATCAACAATAATTTCAACAACAATTTCCTCAAGGAGCAATTCAACCACAAATGATTCAACCACCCCCTAGTCTTCAAGTACAACCTTACACAAACTTTAACAATCAACATCCGTCAAGGAATACTATTAAGGAACCGCCTTGGTTTGCAAAGATGTGAAGCTTTAAGAGCCAACAATCCATTCATGAGGTCGGATCACTTGATAGACCTCCAATGCTCATTCCCTAAACTACGATCAATGGGTGATTAGGTTCTTTAGGTTTTGTGATCTAAAGAAGCCACATGGAAAGTTCTTAAAGAAGGTCACCGAAGGTCCGTTTTGATGCCCACCGTCGTTACACCCGAGATCCAAATGCTAATCCACCAAGAGGTGATGTCACCAACATTGCAAGTCTTATCGCCTCACTGGCGATGAACTTCTACACTTTGAAGCCGATGAGTCGGCAATGCAATACATCCTTTTGGGATTACCCAACCGATTCTTCAAGTGTTGATGCTCAAAAGATCGCTAAAGCAATGTGGGAACATATTGATCTTCTCATGGAAGGCATCGAACTCAATCAAGAGGACATGGAATCCAAAATATACTGGCTTACGAACACTTCATGATTGAACTAGAAGAGACATTAGAGTCTTATCATCATCGATTCTCGACATCATCAATGACTTGATTATGGAATCTTTGTTGATATTGTGAAAACCCAAGGGTTTCCGGATCCGAATCGCATACAAAGGAGATTATGGAAACGATTCATGCCAATTTCGATGAGCTTACGTAAATGGCTTCGAGCATAACAACTTGGAACCCGGCCATAACCGCTTAAACTTCCTCAAACCCCATCATCACCGAACCTAGTTTACTACTAACTCGACGTCAAATGGAACAACTATTTGCTCCTCGCTTAGTGATGATATTGATGAACGTGCTCGTGTGTATCCAATGTTTCACCGCTCAACCCGATCAAAATCCAATACCGATACACTCGCTACAACAACTCATCGCTGAGGAAGCACCATCGCTGATTCTACAACAACAGCTGAACAAACCGCATCCAACGACGCCGAACCACCGATGATGTTCAACAATGAAGTACCCCACCGCAGATTATGATCCAAATACGTTCTTCAACCCGCTTGCTAATGAAACCGCCGCACCGATGTTGCGGAATCATCTACAAGCCATTTGAATCCTCCCAACTGCATAATGTATATCAACATCAACCTTCCACACATCGTTGGACGAAAGACCATCCTCTTGAGAACATTATTGGTAACCCGAATCAACCAACCGTAACGAGACAACGTCTTCACACAGACGGTGAACATTGCATTTATGCACTCACCGCCCGCCAATCGAACCTAATAACATTAAAGATGCAATGACAAAAGACAACCGGATTGAATCCATGCAAGAAGAACTCAATCGTTTAAACGTCTTGAAGTACGGGAATTGGTTGAAAGACCAACAGGGTCTTCGCCATTGGTCTCAAATGGATTTGAAAACAAATTGATGTCAAGGAACCGTGAATCGTAAATAAGTCACGCCTAGTGGCTAAGGGTTATAGACAAGAAGAGGTATTGACTTTGAAGAATCATTCGCTCCGGTTGCTCGCCTTGAGGTCAGCACGGATTTTTCCGGCGCTTATGCTCACATGAACATCACGGTCTTTCGATGGATGTTAAACCGCTTTTCTCAATGGACAACCGAAAGAAATGGTCTATGTTAGCCATCCGTAGGATTCGCTGATCCGTAGTTCCCTAATCATGTATAAACCGAACAAGGCTCTCACGGTCTCAAACAAGCCCCCGGGCGTGGTATGATAAGTTATCATCCTTCTCGATCGCTAATAATTTCAAGTAAAGGTTCGGTTAACCCTACACTTTTCATACAAGATCACGGGCACACATTTTAATTGTTCGAATTTATGGATGACATCATTTTGGGTCAACACATCTAAAGTACTCAAACGCTTTTCAAAATTAATGAAAAACATTTTGAAATGTCCATGATGGGTGAACTTACGCTCTTTCTAGGACTACAAGTTCATCAATCACCCCATGGTATTTTTCTAAGTCACCCAAATATGCCCTTGAAATTTTAAACAAACATGGAATGACAAGTTGTGATACCTATGCCACCCCAATGGTACACACCAAGAAACTAGACCGATTTGCATGGGAAATTGGTTGACCATACCAAATATCAAGTATTATTGGGTCTCTCATGTATCTAACAAAGAAGCAAGGCCCGATATTGTTTTTACCATATATCTTTGCTCCGCTATCATCGAGACCAGCTGAAACTCACCTCTCGAGGCTAAAAGAATCCTCCGATACATCAAGGGAACCATTAAATTGGGGATCCGTATTCAAGGATTCGGTTTTGAACTAATAGCTTTTTTTTCAATACCGATCACGCAAGATGCTTCGACTCTAAAAGTACTTGTGAGCATTACAATTTCTTGGTGATAAACCGTGTCATGGCAATCAAGAAGCGGGATCGCTCATCACGCCATCAATGTAAGGTAATATGTAGCCATGTCGGCGTGTTGTGCTCAAGTCATTTGGATGAGAACACAACTCAAAGACTATGGTTATGTATTTGATGTAATCCCGATGTATCGCGACAATCAAAGTGCTATTGCGATCTCGCAACTCGCTCAACATTCAAAATCAAAGCACATCGATCTTCGATATCATTTCATCAAGGAGCACGTGGAAAAGGGTACCGTTGAAATATACTTTGTGAGTAATGAATACCAATTGGCGCACCTTCTCATCAAAGCCTTAGCTCTCGCTAGGTTTAATGAGTTGGTCCACCGGATTTGTATGCGGTGTTTGACTCTGAGGAACCGGATGAAATTTTAAAACATTCTTAAAACCAATAAACACCAAAACATTTTTGTAAATATTTTCAAAATAAAATAAAAAATACAAAATCTGATAAAACAACAAAAATATTCTTCTTTTCAAATTTCTTTCAACATGACAAGTACAAATCTTCCGTCAACACTTTACTCTTTCAAAATTAAGTATTTTTATTGGTCAAGTGTTGAGGGGGAGAAAGTAAATATTTTTCGGTTTCATAAAATCTTGTACTTGCATGTTACCTCATCCCGGTTGTTTCTTTGTAAATGGTAGTCACATTTCTGGTTTACTGACATTCCCCGGGCTCAAATTTATAAAATTTAATTATATCTTAAGTCAAGGGGGAGTGTCGTCAAGTTTCTTTCCAAAAAATCATTCGTTTGGTAACCAAAATGGAAGTTATGGCCGTTGGATGAAAATGGTTAAGGTGGATGGACTGAAATTATCAAAAGCTCTAAGTATTTTTAACAAAATACCTCACCTAATCTTTCAAAAACATTAACTTCATACATTTACTTCTCCAACTACCAATATCTACGCTTAAGATTCAATCCATCAACCCGTGCTTTCAATTCTTGATTTGTAAGTGTTTATATGATCCTAAGGTGTTTACAAACATAGGTTTTTAAAATCATAAACATCCGATGGATGGATTTTTTGTTTGATTGATCTTTGTGTTCTACGCGTATGCTATGAACACAAAATCATCATTTGGGTGTTTCTTGATAAAATGGTTGTGTTAAAATGCTTATATGATCACTCTAATACCATTTCTATCAAATAAATTCACCCAGAAACACGAATTGACCATTTTCAAAATTAGGGTTTATACGCGTGAATTGAGCGTTTTCAAATGAGAGTGTTTCTGGTTAAAAAGATGGGTGTGTTATGTTCTTAACATGTTTAATTGACCAAAACCGTGCTTGATACATACCCAGAAACATCAATTTTGTGAAAATTAAGATTTAGGGTTCATGTTCATACGAATTAGGTTTTCTTGATTCATGAAGTTTTTTATGTTAAAACTTGTTTAAGATAACTCATATGCCCACTTAGATATCCCAGAAATTGTTTGGTGTCATTCCTATGGCTAGATTTCATACTGTAATTTTTGAAACCTAGGGTTTAAGTTTTACGCGATGCATATCCTACGCAGAACTCGCCTTAATATAGATTTCATGTTAGACTAAAGAGATTGAATGTGGTGTTAATGAAGGTGTTATGATGAATTTATTTCGTAATTATTACGCGTGAAAATTCGTAATCAAGGTTAATTGAGCTTCTACGATAAGGATCACCCACGCGAGAATTTTACGCGAAGAGAAATCTTCACGCGTAACCTTTACGCGTAAGGTTCTACAAAGGGACTACGCGTATCCCGTGAAGGATATATGAACAAGAACCTTTACGCATAAGGTTCACTCTCACAAGTAAGCCTTACGCCGTAAGGTTCCACATACGCCACGCGTAAGCTCTATGCTTAAGACCTCTTTTCCCACGTGTAACACTTCACGCTGTATGTTTAGATCCCACGATAAGCTTATAACTACGCCGTATGGTTCACTGCTTACGCATAAGCTTGGAATTTTACGCCTAAGCCTTAAATCAACCAAAATTATGAATTGTTACGCTGCATAAACTTGTAATTAAATAAATCATAATGTCACGAAACCAAAATGTCATTAATAAGCTTAAATGTTGAATAAGTTGTGAAAATAAGTGAAAGCTTGGACTTTAAAACTCAAAGTTAATCTACTCACTAAACTTATCACGACGCCTTTGACTATCACCTAACAAGTGACATTGGACTCATAACAATCATTAACATATCACATTCAATAAATAGAAAATAAAATCAACTTTTGACTAACATAATGTCTTTCAATATGTTGGTTCTTTGGCTAAATATCTTCGAGATCACGATATGGATGTTCAAATGGAAAATGCGGTCGCACCAAATGTTCTCTCGCTTGAAGACATCTTCCCCACAAAGTTACACTATGAAGATTGGAAAGAACAACCTCGTGGTCGATTTTGAAAACTTCACTTGCTCGAGTCTTCTTGTCGATTCACAAAGGATATTCAAGACTCACCTATATCGTAACATGCTCACTAATTCACTCATCGTACTAGAGATCTACATTCATCAATTCGCACACAATTCAAAAGGTCAAAGGTCAAAGTGTTGTGACGGTGACCGAACAACAAACAAGTCACCATCACTCTGCCGATTTAAGAGTCATTTTACTTGTTCCCACCATCGAGCCTACCGACTTATCTCGCTACCCCTACTAAGAGATTGTTCTCCAATTCATGGTCGACATCGGCTATGATGAAGTGCTTTGGGGTTATCACAAAGCACTCCTCAAGAGATCTCAAGAACATCCTTCAACCATGGAGAACATCAGACATCATGATTGCTAAACTGTCCTGACGCGACAAAGGATATGAGCACCCAAAGCTCATGGAACTTCAAATTGTTTGGGGCATGGTCAACATGAAACACATTGAATATGCTGCTTTGATCTGGGATGACATGATGACGTATCTGAAAAGGCCTGGCACCAAGATTCCCTATATCAGATATACAAAATTGCTGATTCAAAGGATTATTGAAACCAATCCTGATATTCCCCAAAGACTTGAAGATCCCAACCATCACTCCATGCTACTTGAACCCACACTCAACGTGGTAAGATTCAAAGAATCAACTACGAAGAAACAAGGTGTAGTGTTGCCAGATATTCTTCTCACTGATGTTATCAAAGGACTTTATTCGTACACACGATATTTGGAAGCAGTTGCACTAGGAAAAGTGGGATTCATGGATGAAAAATCGTCTGGTACACCGGTTAGGAAGACCAGAAGAGGCAGTACAGGAAGTATAGCGAGCGCAGGGAGTACTAGAAGGTATTCGAAGAGGAGTCCTTCCCGTAAAAGGAAAGTTCCATCAAAGGAGGCAATCCCTATTCCCAAACCTGAACCACAACTGAAGGACGAGGACTCAGAGGAAACCGAAACGGATGAAGAGGTCATCTACTCTGAAACTCCAATCGATAACCCTTTGACAGTAGCAAAACCTCTAAGTCCTAAGGCTGATAAAGGTAAAAGCCCAGTTGCGGAGCCAGAAGAAGAGGAGAGCTCGGATGAAGAACCGCTGGACAAAGACTACAGAAAGAAGTTGAAGAATCTCAGACTCCAACATGTTGCTCAGGAATTTACCCGTGAACAAACTCGTGGCCCCAGAGGGTCAAGTGGTGATGCACTATCTACACCAGTTTCCGATGCGGTTAATTAACCCGATAAGGAAACTAGTATCACCACCCTCGAACAACAACAAAGGCAACTGGAGGATTCTATCACCTATGACTTTGAGGAACCGGAAAAGGAGAAGTCTGATAAAATTACTGATAAAGATGTTGATGTTGCTGCTAAAGAAAAAGCAGAAAAAGAAGCTCAAGCTCAAACAGATGAAGAAGCCAAGATTAAGGCTGAAGAAATGGCTAAATCTGGAAAAGATGACGATAGTGATTATGATGATTTTCTTCTAGATAGTCCAGCACGATCCAAGGAACTAACTTCTGAGCCACCTATGGACCCTGAGCCTCCTCATGTTTCATCATCATCAGACTCATCTTCTCACTCTTCACCTCCACCATCCAAAGGCACAACCAGATCCGCATCCAAGTCAGTAAAGAAACCAACCGACTCTTGGATATCTCGAGCTAAGACAAAGATTGTCAATGTCGCGACAAGTCGGGAAGAAAGATGTGACCAACAAAAGTCGAATCAACTCACGACAGGATCAATCTTCTACAAGACGGATAAACGAGATGTCGAGTGAAAGGAGCATATCCAAGCTTCTCAAAGGAGATTTCCAAAGGAAATGGAGAAGACGGCTAGAGAATATACTCACAAGTTTCTTCTCGACGTCATCCCAAGAGTGACAAAAGATATGTTCACCGCATAACTCTATCCGAATCTCATGCAACACAAACAAACAATAAGATCAACACCCTTAATCATATAATCAACCCAACTAAGCCTACAACTTTCTCTCGATGCATAATTGGTATCCAAGCTTGTACTCCAAATGTCAAAACGATTCAGAAAGTTTACTCGACGAAGGTAAACTGCTTTGAGGCATTGCTGGAATACCAACTTAAAACAGGATGCAAAGCGGTAGCTGAAACGACTAAGCGTCCTAGAGACGATGATGATGCGGATAAAGACAAAGAGCCTAAACGCCCAAAGAAAACTGGTGAATCCTCCTCTATGCCACCACCAACCCAAAGGACTTCAACCGAGAGACGATCTCCTCCACGTTCTGCTGCTGATAAACCTCAGGACTCTGAGTTACCACCATCCACAGAGAAAACCGGTGATCATTTTGAATACATTGGTGGTGACGATGAAGAAATCCCAAAGCCCCAACAACAACCCATCTCTCCCGCCACAACAAAGAAACCAGAGTCCTCATCAAAGCCAAATAAGAAGAAGACGAAGACCGATGTTCTCTCATGGCTAGATGACGATACAACTGAAGAATATGACTGGTTTTCTAGACTTGTTGATGCTACTCCCTCATTACCTGAAGGTCAAGAAATGGTAGATGGTCGTACCATGGAGCATGTGAAGCTGATTCAGGAATAGTTTAAAGTGAAGAAGATGACTAAGGCTGAGCTAAAGAGAATCAAGAATGATGCCTTCCAACCGCTTAAAGACATTTCGAAAGTGCAATTGAAGTCGAATACCATCTCAACAACATTGCCCGAGCCATGTCAAACAATATCGATTGGCTCAACTCAAGCTAACATCGACTTCACAAGACAAGACAAAGCTCCCTACTACACGACTAGACCGCACCTCTACCAACAATTGGTCGACCGGATCAACCTCAAATTCCATACCGCTACTTCTTCAACAATGACCTCGAATTTCTTCTACACGGTAGCGATGTTACAAGGAAGTACGCTACGTCACTCACATTTCCTTTCCCATCAAGAATCTATTCTAACAATCCACCATCGAGGAAGAAGCCCCCATATGTTTGTCGCCAAAGTGGAAAAATATGACCTTGATGCGATGTATGGGATACATCATTGGCCCGAACGTCAAGAATCTTCTATGTGTCGCCAAGTTCTTAAGTCTAAAAAGGAGGTGTATAGTGAAAAACGGATCATCGCAATCAAGCATGTTACCCTGTCGTCAAAGTGGGACTACACATTCCTCAAGAACATTGTGGTCAAACGACAAGACGAAGAGGAATATGACTTTGTGAAGCAGATTTTCCAAGATTGTCACTTAATGACATTGAAGATATGTATCTCGCTAAGGTTCAAGGACGAATGAGACATTTCTCTACAACCATCCAACGCGAGTACATCAAATCATTATTAATCTTCATCAGAAGCATTGTGATCCAAGAACGGGTAGAAGACATTCAAATTGCAAAGGAATCTTATCGAACGTGTCAATCTCACAAAACCCTCACCGACCTTCCCAACATAAACCGACTTGCTTAGTACACCCTCATCAAGAAGCCATTTGGGGTAGTTCACCAAGTGAACTACATCACAACCGCTTTATGGCGCAAAGAGCTTCACTGTGTTCGAGATCATACATTGAAGAAAGTCGTGACGACTTAGCTTATCGTTAAAGGAGATTCATGAAGGCATAGGGTCAAGAAGAGATGGAATTCAAGGGATAAAAGGATGTTAAGAAGATCATCACGGATTGATAAAAGGTTGTTCAAAAGGACCGATCGTAACTTTGAAAGTTTCATAGGCGGTCGTCCAAGATATCTCTCACAAAGCTACCAACGCCCGTAACGCATTCCTCGGAGTTATTGTTGGATTACCCGAGACCCTGGTACCCTTTAATATGTTTCTCTTATCATATTTTGGATGTGTGAATTTAATCGACAATGGCTTGTGCACACCTAACAAAGGTACAACCCGCATTTGTAATGAAAGGACCATGTGGTACGCCTGCCACAATCCTTATAAAAGGAGCTTAAAGCTTTTACATTTGAGTAAAACTAATCAAAACTTTTTTTTCAAAGTTTTGCTCAAAAGAACAATTACTTCCCTTATGATTTTCAAAACCTCAAAAGTTAACATCACTTGTTGAGGGGGAGTATTTGATTAAAAACTTTGTTCATAAATTGTTCTTCGTGGTAATCTTCCCACAAAACTCGAAATGGACATATTCAATATCAAAATTTCATCAAAATTAACATTTATATGCCATTTTTTAGGGGGAGAAAAAAATTATGTGATAAGAAATATGTTGTGAATTGCAAATGAATCGTCGTGCTAAAGACTTAACCAATGAATTGAATAGATTTTAAATGTTACTATGTTAGTAACTAAAAAAGACTTGTCCGGTACGGGTAATAATTTCAAACTAGTTCGCTAGTGATGTAAACGTGTCTCGCAAAGGACTTGTCCGAGTAGAATGTACCATTTGAGAAACTCTTGGTAGACATGAACTTTGACGGGTTTGACAATCTTCGAGGTTTGTCCACACCTTCAAGGTAGTTATTAGAGCTAGTTGTCACCCAAAAGTCGACAACGAAACTCTTTAACTATGCAACGAACCGTGTCTCGCGGGGATTGTCTATCTTGAGTTGATCAATTCAAAAGTGCGCGCTTTCTCTCACCGCGATTTCACAAAATACTTAAGCACGTGTGGAGGGGAGTATTTCATAAATCCTAAACTCTCAACAAGGGTACTAAAAGATTTTATTCATAACCACTGTGAGAGATTTTCAAGAGAAAATGGTTTTAATGGCAACATAGGTTAGTCATGGTGTCATAAGGTGACTAAGGATAGGAATAATCGTCCTATGATCCGCCAGAGCCGGAGGGATCTACCCAAGGACACCACCAATAGTTAGAATTAGAAGTCCTTAGGTATGATTATAAAAAAGGAGAAAAAGAGAATCGGAGAAAGAAGGAGTTGAAGAATTAAAAAGAAAAGTAAAGAAAATGGTGAAAAGAAATAGCCTCCGCATTATTCAACTTAGGGTATAACCGGGTTCAATTCATATGCTACTGGTTGTCACTTGATGACACCGTATTCAAGATTAAAGTCGCCATGGACCCAAAGGACGCATGCACTAAACCTTCTTAACCACTCAAGTTTCTCTCAACATAAGCTTGTTTCATTCTCACGTGGAACCCTACATAAACTATCGGCTTATTAGAGATTTTTGGTATTGAAGAAGAAGACCTCTCCCTAGTCTCCGTCAGAAAACCATAGTGCACTATCGAGTCTAGAGCCACTTAGATTCATCAAAAGATCTCTTAGGTACACTTGATATTTCATCACTTGTTGTTCAACAATAAGGACGCAAGTGATACATTATCGAGTCCTACATGATCTTAGCAGCCTGTCGAGAACATTTATGAGAGGTTCACAAAAGTGATCCTCGCTGATTGAACGGAAACTCCCCGCCGTGGTCAACATCAAACACCTCGACAACAGTCACTTCGGTAACTCCTTGGGTTACGCTTAGTGTGTCTCAAACGGTCTACATCGTGGGTGATGCTTTCGTGTACCTCAATGACTCTCGAATCTGGTGTACTTCTGCACATCGCGCTATCTCACTTGTGGGACTCAGTCAGAACAACCTTTGTGAGAATTAGAGTTGTGTTTTCACACTATGTTGTTAACACTCTCGAATTTCAAACTTGTGTTACCGGATTATTTCTAACCAATGTTTTATGTTTTCTTCTTATGGATGCTTATGGTAGAAAAGATCGTGCGATTCTTCACATGCTCATACCCACAACATCACTAATTGAAGTTCTCTCAAAAGGCAACACAAAGTCATCAAAGCCAAAGAATCTACAAAGTTTAAAAGACTAAGAGAACTACATCGATCAAATCCAACGTTAAAAAGCGCGCGAGCATGTTGGAGAAAGACGGAGACACACGAGCAACGGCTGGACCCGATGCGCATAACCACAACATTCTATCACTACCACCACAAAGAACAAAGATCAAAGAACAAAGATAATGAAGACGCCAAAGGTATACTTCAAAGGAAACAATTTCCTACACCGGGAGATTGTTTGAATCAAGGCACTTCTTCTCACAAGAAAGAAGAATGTCGAAGACGCCAAAGTTGCTATTACATCAAGACCTACAACGCTTAAAGATCAAATCATCAATCACTAAAACTTAGGGGGAGATTGTTGGAATCACTCCTAAACTAGAATTCAAGTGTTAGTAATTAATGTGTAATAGTTAGCTTAATTATGGCTTTTATGTTAGTAATCAAGGTTAGGCTCATCTTGAAAGCCCATGAGCCTATCCAAAGCCCAATAAGGAAAGGATGGGAACTTGGTGTGTTGCCCTAGTTCCCTCCTATAAATAATCTTGTAACTCTCATTAGAGGGTTGGTTGTTCACATTTACATTTATCCTAAGCATATACCTTTCTCTCATATATTATGCATAAGTATGTGTGTGTGTTCATCCGATCCATTCTTTCATCTTATTTCTTCTATTGATGCTTGTGTTACAAATATGGGAACCTAACAGTAGTTATATTGAAACAAATAATTGATGTGATAGTGAGTAAATAGTATAAGCATGGTTGCTTTCATGCTTAATAAAAGAGATGAGAAAAGTTAAAGTGCATAGTTATGATGTGATTAGATCATGCTACATATAAAACATGATAAGTAGAATATGTTAGTAATGAATGCTCGACGCATGATTAAAGTTTAAAGAGTGAAGTAGTATGATATGGCTTTAATGCCAATGAATAGATGAGATGAATAAAGTATGTGATCAAGAAAGTAAATATAAGTGGTATAGTAAGAACATGACGAGATCAAGTTAATAGTTTAAAATGTGTGAAGAGTAAAAGTATGATAGTGAGTGTGTTATAGGTTATAACCTATATGAGGTTAAAAGAAAGTAAAGTTGAGTAGGCTAAAGTTGTGATGGATAGAAAATAAAATGTGTGAGTTAACTTGAGGTTAATCGATGATTAGTAGATTGCATAATGTGAGAATGCAAAAGTGATAGTGGGAGTTGAGATTGCGTGAGGCAATGAGATAGTAGTATGTACTTAATGATAAAAGTACATAAAAGATAAAGTGAGTAAAGATGATAATGTTGTTCCCTATTCACTATCGCTTAAAAACAATTAAGTACTTAAAACAAATTTAACAAGTGAATAATGACCGAAAGTAATGTAAGTAAAACACACAAAGTAATTTTCAACATCATATTCTTATTAGAAATAAATCAAAGAATACGCTACCCAAGTACTATGAATAGTACTTGGGATTGAAATGACAAAGGTTTGGGGTGACTCTCTCTAAGCTCAAAGCTAAGTCCGAGCACAACTCTTAGAACCCACCGAGCTAGCTCAAGGATAAAGTTAGATTGGAGGAGTGAAAAGTTGGCTTGTGTGTATGTGTGTTTTACAATTCACAAGCTTAAACTTTTCACTCTTCTTCTTATGCTATTTATACAAGTATGATATTTAACTTTAACCTAGAAGACAAAACATAGATCACAAAGAAACACTAATATTGATGTATTCGTTATCGTTTCACCTTTCTATTTATAGTAGGCGGCTAGACTATTTCCTTGACAGAGAATCGCCGCTACTATAAATGGGAAGATATGATCTTCATAGATTGAGACTATGTATAAACCGGATAAACACTGAGGGACTTAGTTTTATCCGGTAAAACTTTCCCGCCTAGTCCAACTCATTCTTCGCCTTTAAAGCCTTCGCCTCTTCCTTCGCTTGTCTTCGTGTTTAACAGCTGAGAGAGAGTCGAGGATTCAGTGAGTTATTGTCATCACCACCGAATCCACTATCTTCTTCTTGACTTAGTCTTCACCCTTTAAGTTCCGCCTTGCAGAGTGGAGAGGCTCCTTCTTCGCCTCATACTAAGTGTCTCGAAGATAGCTCACCGAGAGACTATGCGCCAATGACCGATTGTGTTTAACGGATTAAACACTTAGGTTATTTTCTATTCAAATCCTAGTTTAAGGGTTTGGGTATTTATCGAACCCAACAGCCTCCCCTATTGGATATACAAATAGCCTAGTGTTTGATCTGTAAGTGAGCAAAAGGCTTCTTCTTACATCGAATGTACTAATGAATACAATAAGGAACATTTGAGTAATTTGACAAAACATACATCTTTTATTGATCGATTACATATTTCCTATCACTAGTACAAAAGGATAAAATGATGTCACCCGTATGGATACCCAAAGGCTTCGAGCTTCACTTTCTTGGTGATGAGTGTTTCCGTCAGATGGTCTCTTATCTTTGCATTCGTGTCTTGATGTAACTCGATGTTTGCCGGGATTGATCCGAGAGGCCACCGATGTAGCCGATCATTGTAGCCACTCCCGCTCGATCGATATCACTCCACCTTTGGAAAGTCGGGTTCCAGAGACATCAATGAAAAATAGCCCTCTTCGTGCTTTTCAATCACTAAACAGCTCACAAATTTTACCCCTCAGCAGCTCTCTGTTGCATTCTAAGCCGTGCACTTTGATTTCGTGTTGAACTCAACTCTTTTCCTTTTGCTGGAAGCTTGTGGTTGAGATCCTTGAGGTGCGCCAAGGCAGTCAATTCCCAGCCAATGGTGCATCCTCACCTTTCATATCTTTTATCGAGCATTTTCATCGATCCTCGACCACCTTATTTTGCTTCTTTCCAATGATCGGACCAAGTTCATCAAGTTCAATGATCCCAAAGTCACCGAATTTTAAGGGATCATGAACCTCAAAGTGTCTTTTGTCATCCCTCTCAAACATTCATAGCCAATGGTTTGGTGTTGGGAATAATCTTGACATCGTGATTTTTCAGAGTTTCTACCCGGTCATTGTCCGCTTGTACTCCTCAATCATTTCGCTTTGCCCGAGAGCTTCAGCTTTTCTTTTTTTCTTCATCATCGCTTTCTCATTGCACCATTGCAACCATTTGAGCACTCGAGCATCTTTGAACTTTTGTCCCGCCTCGACCTTTGGGAGCTTGCTTGCATCTAATCCCATGTTCTCGCTTCTTCACGACAACCTTTTCCAAGGCTTTTTGGTCTTCTTATCATCCTCGCCTTGTTTCAATTTCCTTTCTTCTTTAGCAAGGTGTTTGGTTAGTGCTGAGGAGTGAAGAGGTATTCAAAGGTCACCGATTTTGTAGGAATCTTCTCGTGCCCGCTTGTTGTCAATATGCCTTTGCCTTTGTCCCGGCCCGAGGAAGAAGATGCAACCAAGGGTGGTGTTGTTGTCATTATTGGTGTTGTGATCGTGTAGTGTTGTTGTTGATGTTTGGTGGTAGAGATGAGATGGGTATTGCCGAGACCGTGCGTATGATGCGGGAGCCATCGAGATCGGTGGTGTTTGCTCCCCCGCGGTGAAGAGGAGTTTCTTCAAGAAGATTCTCCCCTCAACCTGCTGCCGAGCTTCAGTGAGGGCAAGAGTTGGCGTTGGTGCCGAGGGGACCGAGCAGCTTGACCCTTGAAGGCCCGATAGATTTCACCATCATAGCCTTAATCAGAGTATCGGCCTCAATACCGCTGACCTTTTCATCCAAGTTAGCTTGAGAAAGCTCCAAGGCGCTCATCCGGGACCAAGATTCCGTGCCGTGGAGGAGGATGCCCGAGCCATGGTCGCCACCTGTATTCAAAGAGTCCATGTAGCTTGAAGAGACCGGATCGAGGATGGAAGACCCCGAACATTTGCGCACTTGAGCAGATCTAGCAGCTCATTAAGGTTTGAGGATTGTTTCAAGTATGCCTCAAGAGTCTTTAGCACTGAGAGTTAAGTGTCGGATCTTCTTTGACAAACTCCCCGATTTCATCGATCTTTGTGCCTACAATCAAGGTGCCTTAAGAAGTTGGCCATATTTTCATTCATCCAAGAGTCTGTCATACATCAAGTCCCCGTGCTCATGAACATTTTCATCAAGCCCTGCATCCGCTTTAGATCAAGATAACTTGCAAGCAGCCTCAAGATGTTGTTCCCACAATGTTTTAGTAACCCCGAGTATAGCTTCCTTGAAGCCCGGTGATCCACCGAGCCAACCGCCTTTCAGTGAGGGAAGAACATTGTCAAACTCTTTGAATTCATCGAGCTCGAGGAGGATTCTGAGGCCCGATCATCATGTTGGAATGGGGATTCAAGATGCTCTCGTGGATCAGCCGAGGCTCTTGTTCGATTGAACCTCGTCCGCTTCATCCCCGCCGATAAAATTTCTTCATCACTTTCAAGAAGGTCATCATCGATTTTAGCAACTCAAGAACCTCAAAGAATCGTTAACAAGCGGAGTGGAATGGGTTCCATATATCGGTGGTATTGATCCTCCGAGTCTTTGTCCTCGTGGACCCCTGACATCGGTGGAGTTTCCCCATTTTCTGGAGTCGATTGGTTTTGGGTTCCATATCGCGCGGTTGTTCCTTTCCTCCGAGTCTTTGTCCCCATTGACCCCGAGACACCGATGGGTTTTTCCCAAAGGCCTTTAGCGTAGTCATGATTGTTGTATCCCTATCGCTGGGTTGTTTGTTTCCCAGTCTTTGGGATCGATCGCGTGCCTCGCACAAAGGCTTTGATTTGCTAATGTCCTCATCAGCGTAAGGAAGCGCGCCCCCACCGGGTTGTTTGTTTCCTCCGATCTGGGAGTAGAGGTGACCGGGCGGCACCGACCGTGATGTATCGCTGTCCTTCGTTGTCACGGGGTGGTTGTTGCCCGGTCATGGGTGTCTTTTAGTCTCGTGCTTTTGTGCCTCTTAGGTCAGGCTCCTCAAGCCTCGTGGCCCCGAGACTTTGGTTTAGTCTTAGTCCCACCGAGACTTCCCTTTCTTTTAGAGCAGTGGTTTGAGACATCGATCCTCCCGGTTGTTTACAAAGAACCATATGGGCCGCCAATTCAATAGGAGTGACAAGGATGGGTCCTTTGAAAATTTGATGGACCTGTGATGCCGTAAATTTCCAAATTTTTCATCCCGAGTATAATTGATCCCAAGAACGATCAGAAGCACAAGAGACAAACCTAGGATACGAAACGCATTTCGCCCTAGTTTTGCTCAGAGCTTCGCTACGAGATCACCGTAAATGATCTCCCTATGTCGACAAAGGACCCCATTCATCAAGCAAGATGCCATCATCAATCGAATAGAGTTAACTTGTTCAGCTGGATGAGTGGTTCCCGCCGAGGACCCGAATCACAAAAGTGAAGAGGATCCTCCAAGCCACGGGAATGAGCTTTTAGTGATCGGGTCTTGTCCAAAAAGTTGGATCTAAAACGATTTGTTTTAACCCATCCTTCACCGTGGAGGGTTCGTGATGGGCGACATAAACACCTTTGTTATAATCTAACCCCGTTGAAGTGCAAAACGTTTTGTAATCCAGGTGAATTGTTTCCATTAAGACCGAACTCGATGAGATACTCCCGAGAGGTCTAAGGTTATTCTCATCAGAGAAGGTGTCGGGTCAAAGGCTCTAGTCAGAGCCCAAAACTCCCCGAGGTAGTTTGGGTACAAGATCGAGGACATTTTTCAAAGGCCGCTTTTGAGTGGGCGTTGAATAAAAATTTTATAATGTCTTTATAGGTTGGGACATTTTCGTGATATTCAAAATTTCCTATGACATTATTTGTTTTAAATTCAACGTTAGTAAGATCCCCTACCCATCGAGAAGCAAACCGAGAGATTGTGTTCTAGCCATTTCCATTAACGAAGATTTTAGGGTTTTAAAAAATGTTTTGACTAGAACAATCAAAGTATTTAGATCTCTTCAAGTTTGTGATGAAAACTTTGTAAATGTTTACAAGGAGGGTTTTCCAAAAGAGGTTTTAAAGATATTGAGAACACACAAATATTTCGGATTTGAGAAAGAATTTTGACAGAGTTTAGTTGCGTAAAATAATTTGTGTGTTTTTGTGGTTTTGAAGAGGTATTTATAGAGTAGCGAGAGGGTGGTTTTGTATAAGTGTGGATATGTAAAGACCATTTTGAAATCGCTTGATATTCCACATTTAATGCTACCCACCACATCACGCAAAGAAATCCCGCCTTCAAGGAAAACAATTGCAATGCACAAGAAAAGTGCACTTTTAAAGAATAAAATATCCATGGATATTTTATGAGAGAAGGCATTTAATGCCAAGTGGGTGAGGTAAATGATGATACTCCCGACAAGAAGACATGTATTCCTATATTAAATTGGTGGGATTACCAACCTAGGACATTTAAGTAACTAATACTTGGAGCATTTAGTTACTCATTCAATGCTTTTGTCAGTGGACCCCGAGTGAGTCTTACTCATTCAAAGGAGAGGTTTGTTTTGATGTTCAGGAGGATGAACCATTTCGTAGAACTTATCGAGATTGGTTTTCGACACCGACTTTCAATGTCAAGCATTCCCAATTCAAATTTTCGCCTCAAGGTAGGTTCATCCAAGGGTTTTGTGAAGATATCACCATTGATATTCAAGAGGGATGAAATGAAGTTCAATGTCTCCTTCATTATGTGATCCCCGATGAAGTGATATCCGATATCAATGTGTTTGGTTCTTTGGTGGAGGATGTGGTTGTTGGAGATTGCAATAGCATCGGTGTTGTCACGTAAGATGGGCACCATTTTGTAATGGATGTCATAGTCACCGAGTTGACTTTTCATCCATAATACATTGGCACAACATCCCCGTCATAGCCTACATATTCGCCTTTCACCGAGGACATAGCTACCGATTGTTGCTTTTAGCACTCCAACAAACTAGTTTTCCTCCAAGAAATTGACAGACCCCGAGGTACTTTTTTTGTCCATGTTGCACCCAAGATAATCGTAATCGAGTAACCTCGAGATCAAACCCCGAGCACTTTGGATAATAGAGTCCAAGGCTTGGGGTTCCTTCGTGTACCGAGTATTCTTTTGGTCGCAGTGAGATGGGATTCTTTAGGATTGACCGATATCTTGCTATTAGATGATCGAGAATCGATATCCGGTCTAGAAGCGCTAGATACATCAATGAGCCAACAATCCTCCGAAATGAGTTTGATTGATCGATTTGTTGTGAGATCAGTCCAAGGTTGTTAGGTGGGACCATTGAGTCTTTATCGAGGCACAATCGATATCTCATATTTCTTCAAGAGATTTCGTGTATTTCTCTGACCGATGGATATTCCTTTATCGCTTGTTCGATTTGTAGTCCAAGAAAGTATGTGAGTTCCCCATCATGCTCATTTCAAACTTCTTTGTCATCGCTTTTCAAACTGCTTGCAAAGTTTGTAGTTTGTTGAGCCAAAGATGATGTCATCAACATACACTGACTAGTATCACATCCTCGTTGAGTTCTATAGACAAACAAGGTGTTGTCTATCTTTCCTCCGACAAACTTGTTTTGTATCGTGAAGGCGAGAGAGTTTCATACCATGCCCCGGGAGCTTGTTTAAGTCCATAAAGGGCCTTGTCAAGTTTGCAGACATAGTCGTGGAATTCACCGCCTCAAAGCCCGGAGGTTGCCGAACATATACATCTTCCTTGAGATCACCATTTAAGAATGCACTTTAACATCCATTTGGTAGACCCCAAGTTCATGTATGTTGCATATGCAAGAAAATCCCGATGGCTTCCATTCTTGCAACAGAGCAAATGTTTCATCATAGTCAATGCCTTCTTGTTGATCAGAACCTTGGCTACAAGTCCGCTTTGTTTTTAATGACAATGCTGCTTTCATCGCTTTGTTTCAAAACCCACTTCATTCCTATGACTACTACATCCCGAGGACATTTGATCAAGGTCATGACCTTGTTTTTATCAAACTGCTGCAGCTCTTCTTGCATAGCCCGAACCCACTTGGGTATTTTAGAGCCTCATGACACTTTTGGGTTCTATTTCGATAGGTAATCAAGATATAGACATTCATTGGTCAAGTCAGTTAGTTAGCGTACCATGCTTCTAGTGAGCATGCCTTCAGCTGGTTCACCAATGATGTTTACAAGCTCAATGTCCCGAGATCTTGTCCACTTACTTTGTGGTCCGGGATCCGAGTCAAGATGTCACCGAGTTCAGGGGTGAGATCGTGCAAGACCCACAAGATCATTTAGATCATCCGCTGAGGTGTCTTGTTCTCGTAGAGGTTCTGAGTTACGTGATCCCGATCATTTGATCTGTTACCTATCCCGTAGGGACCGATCGATTATCAATGAATTCACCGATAGTTGGTTGTGACAGTTGTGAGGCAAGACATAATATGAGATGTCAAGATCGCCTTGGTATGAGGAATTGGTTTCGTGTTGTACTCATCGTGAGGATATCTTGATGAGTTATCAATTCCTATTTCTTCCATCAAGTGTTGGTGAACCCGATGCTTTTTATACTTTCATCAAAGGTGACATGATAGGTTTCCTCAACTTGTTGTCTCCTAGTGTTAAATACCTCAAGGCTTTGGAGATCAATGAGTAACCTAGAAAGTATCCATCATCGCCTTTAGCATCGAACTTGCCTAGATGATCCTTGTGGTTATGAATAAACACAGACATCCAAACACATGGAAGTAGCTATATTAGGAAGTCTACCTTGAATATCTCATATGGGGTTTTATTATGTCTTTTGACAATGATTGACCTGCTTTGAGTGTAACAGTCGTTTTAATCGCTTCACCCGTAAATGCTTTGAAAGGGTCGAGCCATTTAACATGGTTCTTGCACCTCAATGAGAGTTCTGCTTTTCCTTTCACCACCCCATTTTGTTCGTGGGTATAAGGAGATGAGAAATTTTGGGAGATTCCTCTCATCACGTAAACTCTCAAGCTCAAGATTTCTAAATTCAAGACCATTGTCGGCTCGATTTGTTTCATCGTAATGTCATTCGGTTTTCAATGTTCCCGATGAATGACATTATAGTATTACCGCTCGACTCTTTTGGAAAGAAAGTATACCCAAGTGTATCTTGAATACTCATCAACAATGACAAGTGTATACTTCTCATGTTGGATTGATCTAGGACCGATCGTCCAAAGAGATCCATATGCAAGAGTGAAGATGCTTTTGATAGAGAAATTTTGCTTGGTTTTGAAAGATGCTCTTTATGTTTGCCTTTTTCACAGTCGAGCATGGTTTGTCTTTTGCAAAACCAAGTGATGGTAAGCCAAGGACCTTGTTTTGTTTTGCCAAGTTGTTGATGTTTTGAAGTTTATGTGAGAGTCTCTTGTGCCACGCCCAATTGATAGTTTCAAAGTGGCTTTGGCAAAGAGACAGTTCCATCTTTAGAGAGGGTTGACATGTCTAAGACATAAACATCGCTCTCCTAGAGCAATCAACACAACTTCCTTGTTGGCATTGAAAATGGTACCTTGTTTGTCATTGAATTGTACAATGTACTTAGCATCACATAGCCGATCGACATCGATGAGATTGTATTTGAGACCATTGACATAAGCAATCCTAGAGAAAACTATTCCATTGCGCCATCGAACCATAACCTTCGTGGGACATGATGAGTTATCACCAAATACTACCTTGGGCCCCGGTTCCTTTACATACTTGTGCAGATATTCCTTCACACCACCATGCTTCTTGAGCATCCATCGCCTAGATGCCGATAGGTTCCCCGGCATGTCTCGCACAAGTAGTAAACTCAATTAGTTTTTCTTCGTGACCCACTTACTAGTGGGCTTGGGTCTCATGGTCTCTTTGAATTGAGCAATCGATTCATGGTCGTGGTGGAGTGCAATGAGCTACCATGTGTTTTGCATTTAGAGACCGAGGATGACTCGGTGGATTTTGGTTGTTTTGAACTTCTCCTTGCATGGATGACGTTGTCATGTCGAGATGTCTTATGAGTCGTGTTACCGCAAATATCACAAAGATATGTTCATAAGACAATCATCGTATGATGATCATTAAAGCCACAAAGGGCAAGGAGGAAAAGGCTTTGCTCTCAATTTTGAGCTTTAGATGAAGAAGCATACCGATGACCAACTTTGTGTAGTTTTCTTGACCGAGAGCTCACATATTGCAAGTGGTCGCTAGCCCCGTGATCATCCTTTTACGATCATGCAAAAAGGATTCTATAACAATTGTCGCTGGTATGACCGGTATAGTGGCATAGATCACACTTCGCTTGTTTTTGTGGTGGCTTTTGACTTTGAGGAACTAGAGGAAGTCGACTTTGTCTCCTTGATTGGTTCAGTGGACCTTTCAATAGATTCCATTTTGTCGCTAGCTTCCTCACAAGTTCACCATTGTCGAACTGATCGCCTTGCTGGGACAGAGGATGTGGAATTTTCGTGGGGTGGATTCTTGTTGAGTTGGTTTTGATTGTCTTTTCGTAATGGTTCTACCAAGTCCGCACCTTTCTTTAGGAGAGTGTGGATTGTAATGTAATGGAGTAAGCTCGAGCTAGGATCAAGACTCAAGAGGTTCCAAAGGTGGAAGTGGTGCTTGAGATTCATCTTCGCACTCGTGAGATGTGTTCAAGACTACTAGACACATCGAGAGTCCAAGTATGCTCTTTAGAGCTTGACTTTCGTGCTCTAGAATTTTCCCCAGTCAAAGTTGGGAAGCTTACTCGTGATTAAGTCTTTCAATCCAACCACCGGGCTTGGGAATAGTCAACATACGGTAATCATGCCACCGCACACAAATGGTTTAGGACTCGGTCTTTGTTGAGAGTCGTGAGATGGTGTTCACCTATGACTCTCTTTTGCTACCGGGGCACCCACAAGATCAAAGACCCTTGGATTCTTAGCAATCCAACCTTCAATGATATCTTTTTCCTTTTAGTTCATCTTGAAGAGCTCGATTTCTTTTGACTAGTTCAAGTGTTTTGAATTTGTAAAGTGACGCCTCAAGCTTAGCTTGTTTAAATGTAAGTAATTCATCTCTACACTTATTCAATTCAAAACCTAACTTGTTGAACTTAGAAAAAGATTTAATCACGCTTCTACAAACTTAAGGTCAACATTGATATAGTTCATATAAGATCGCCAATCGTAGTCATCATCCATAGAAAGTAGAATATTTACCTTCTTCATTGTGATGTTAACCCATTCTCCATTTCTCGCATGATTCTTTCCAACAGCCTAGCTTGTCTTCCTCTCGAGAGGGCCATCGCTACCGACATGCACCATTTCATCATCCGATGAGACCGGCTCTTCATCCCAACCGAAAGTTTCAAAGAACAAGACCTTTGTTTTTACCCCGCATGATTGAACACTTTTGGTTCTCGAGGATCGCCTCAAGCAATGCAAGCTTAGCTTTGATTTTCCCGTACTTAGCTTCAAAATCTATTGTTTTGTTCTCGCCGATTTATTTTGAAAGTTTTGATGAGACCGATAGATTTTAGGTTGAAATTTGTAAAGCCCGAGGAATGATTTGAGCTTGATGGTCTCAGAAGAGGGTTCGTAAATTGTTTTTGAAAAATGCCCTTTGCAAATGACCTCTTTTGTGACACTTAAAGCATTCAAGGTCCTCATTTGCTTTAGCAGTTGAAAACCTTTGTTTTTTTTAATAAACCTTCGAGAGTTTGCAAGGAGTGCCCTTTCCGAAATTCAACGCTCGTGTCATTTAGGTACTCCTCACATGATCTCTCATCGCTCATCATCGAGTTTTCTTGAAAATCTTGAACCACATTGTTAGAAAAGAAAGCGCTTGACATAGGTGAGGTGGTGGTCGTGACTTCTTGACATCCCGAGACTTCTTTAAGTCGTGGTATCGTCTGCTGATGAGGTTTTCCTCATAGACAAATTTCCCATAAATTTCGTGAAGATCAAGGTTTTGGATATGATTTGCATTTCTAAGTCCCCGAGAGAAGTTTAACCACTTCTCGTGAAGACAATTGACAAAACCAACATTAATCTCATGTTTGGACAACTTAACACCATCATTAGCCGCCCATTTAAAAGGGTTTTGTAACGGTGTAAGTTTCGAGAGAGTGTTTCGAGTCCCTAGCCCTCAAGGTATTGTACTCAAGTTTCGTGTCCATTATCCTGTTTTCCTTGGTATCGATGGGCCTTCATGGCTATGGACTAGGTCATCCCAGTTTGTTTAGTCAGACATACTTATAATCGACTCCATTATATCATCGTGAAGGCAAGATATGATGATACTTTTGAGTCTTTGGTCCCGTTGACCACTCTCCTTTCATCCTGGTCCATCGAGCTTCGTGTTTGGGCAAACCTTCGCAGCTTTGGGACAAATGGACCTTCATTTATACACTTGATATAATAAGGTTCCATCCCAATCAAATAGCAAAGCATACGCTTTTTCCATTTGTTGAATTTGCCAACTTCAAGTCTAGGGCAACAAATGAAAAAGCTCCACCCTTTTATCGACTAGTTGGGGTACATCAATTTCACCATAGAGATCCCGATTTAAAACTTTTAGAGCGGCTTAAGGTTTTATAAAAGTTTTATAATCACCTTGCTCGATACCACTTGTTGTTCCCTATTCACTATCGCTTAAAAACAATTAAGTACTTAAAACAAATTTAATCGTGAATAATGACCGAAAGTAATGTAAGTAAAACACACAAAGTAATTTTCAACATCATATTCTTATTAGAAATAAATCAAAGAATACGCTACCCAAGTACTTATGAATAGTACTGGGATTGAAATGACAAGGTTTGGGGTGACTCTCTAAGCTCAAAGCTAAGTCCGAGCACAACTCTTAGAACCCACCGAGCTAGCTCAAGGATAAAGTTAGATTGGAGGAGTGAAAAGTTGGCTTTGTGTATGTGTGTTTTACAATTCACAAGCTTAAACTTTTCACTCTTCTTCTTATGCTATTTATACAAGTATGATATTTAACTTTAACCTAGAAGACAAAACATAGATCACAAAGAAACACGAATATTGATGTATTCGTTATCGTTTCACCTTTCTATTTATAGTAGGCGGCTAGACTATTTCCTTTGATGAGAATCGCCGCTACTATAAATGGGAAGATATGATCTTCATAGATTGAGACTATGTATAAACCGGATAAACACTGAGGACTTAGTTTTATCCGGTAAAACTTTCCCGCCTAGTCCAACTCATTCTTCGCCTTTAAAGCCTTCGCCTCTTCCTTCGCTTGTCTTCGTGTTTAACAGCTGAGAGAGTCGAGGATTCAGTGAGTTATTGTCATCACCACCGAATCCACTATCTTCTTCTTGACTTAGTCTTCACCCTTTAAGTTCCGCCTTGCAGAGTGGAGAGGCTCCTTCTTCGCCTCATACTAAGTGTCTCGAAGATAGCTCACCGAGAGACTATGCGCCAAGGACCGATTGTGTTTAACGGATTAAACACTTAGGTTATTTTCTATTCAAATCCTAGTTTAAGGGTTTGGGTATTTATCGAACCCAACAGATCATAAGAATAATCCACCCGCCTCGATACCACTTGTTGGTCCAAACAATCGAGTAAAATCTTGATAAAATGAAGAACACATTCATTAATAATGAAGAACAATTTGTTATAAGATTACTCAATACCAACTAGACTACATGATAACATCCTCAACTTTTTCACTGGGATAATCTCGGATATTATCCCCATTGAATGACAAATAAACTCATTGATCCAAGCTATGCTTGTGTTTCAATGAGAGGATGATCCTATCAACTAATACTAAGTATTTTTGTGTGTTAGATTCATCCCTATCTCTATTACAATACGCATATATATAAGAACCAATAATACAAGACATGCGATGATGGTGACATGTGGTCCCCATGTGGTCCATCTTCATCTTCCTCTTTGAAAAGACCAACCATCCTTTTGAATGTGCCATCACAATATTCCCACCTTACAGTAAAGTCTTGTACTTGTTCGACTTCTTCTCGAAGTTCCCACCCATATATTTTTCACCGTATGTAGAGATAGCTTCGTGAGGATCACCGAGACATTTGTCAAAATCTCTGTCATCGGTGTTGTTTGTAGCTCATATATTTTACTCAATCGACACCGTGATCGTAAGTAAAGAGCATCGAACAACACTCACCGATTTCTTTATCAATGAGTCACCACTATTTATTTAGTGAGTTAGACTATTTTATTTTCAAATCTTGTTCGTGGTGATTGAGTCAATTTATTGACCCAACAGCTATAACGATACACAAAATGCTATAGTAAGAATATTGATGAGATTGTAGAATGATGATAGTAGAGTACAAAAGTGTTGACTAGATTTGACTTATGTAAAGTCAAAGTGGTAATGTAAGTGACCAAATATGTGGTCAAATGTTATGAGCTAGTTATGGACATGTTTAGTAGTCATATATATGTCTTATGTGACATAATAACATTAGCAATAACCGCTTGATTATAGAAATAAAGCGAGAGATAGAATGGATCAAGCGTGATGTTGGTTATAGTATGTTTAGAGTTGCAAGATCACGAGATTGTTGCAACGCAATGTGATGATTTTGTTTTGTTGAGATTGATGTAGAATGAGTTTGAGTTTTGTTTGGTTATAGACAAGATAGTGAGGACTAAATATAAATAAGGGTAGAATTGTTAGACCCATATCCCATATTACAAGTAGGCCCCACTTTAGATGGATTGACGAGAGTTTAGCATGATTGACTAGTCAACTCGACGGTCAATCTAATAGTTAACAAATATATGAAGGAGTGTGGTTCGCTCGATAAATTCCTACCTCTCTATCTATCTCTCGAGATGTTTGATTTTTCAAACCCATGGACATGCAGGAGAGAAATGTTATCCCCACTTGACCAAGACATAACTTTTACTTGTTCAAATAACAATTAAGGTGAAGGTGGTCGAACCATTTAATCTCTTTATGATAAATGATCCGCTTTGCAAGTTCGTTATTACGTAGTTCCTACAAAGGATCGGACTAATGACGATACAATACTTGAATTCTCTGTAGATGCTACATAGTTGGTTTTCATCCTTAGAGACTACGAGTGTAATAGGAGCATCCGTCGACAAAATTGTGTAATAGTTATGGAAAATAGAGGGGCTAAGTTGTTAAGTTATAAAGTGTTTAGTGGCCAAAATATGAAGAATGAGACTGAGGACTAAGTTTGCCAATCGGGCAAACTTGCCACATATATAATGGTGGATAATTATCATAATTGGGTAAGTTTCTAGAAAATGGGAGAAGTGGTGATGTCGGCCAGTGTATAAGAGCTGAAAAGCCAAAGATGATCTATGATCAAATTGGAAGAGGATTAATGTTCTATATCATGAAGGAAGTTAGTATCCATGAATCCCACAAGTAAGTTGACTCTCCAAAGAGTGTTTAATTGATGATTTAGAGATTAGGATTCTTGGACCCTAATTGGGAAAATTGGGTAAAAGGTGGTTTATAGCCAAATTAAAGTATTGTAGTAATTATGGGATAAGTTTAATCGAGTCATCAATGAAGCGCCAAAGTATGGTTTAATTATTCGTAGTCTTGTTTAAATGTGCGTTGGTACAATGTCTATTTATACCCATTTTGGGTTGTAATGGGTTAATGATAATGAATACGATTCATTACGTTAAGTTAATGATTTCTAGAAGGTTTGAAGTAATATGAATGTGGTATAAGTTAAATGTAATGTAACGGTCAAAACGGTTTTGTATAAAACCCGTAAATTGGAAAGTGGTAATCCAAGGTCAATGATAAATGTTTTTGATTAGAAATGATATTTATAATGTAATAATAAGTTCTGGAAGTTTTAGTGTCTTTCCGAGTAATAGAAGTCGTTTTCCGAAAAATGGTCAAAAGTGTACAAAAAATGTATGCAGAAAAGGGGTGTTTGGAGTGCCGAATGAAATTTCGGTTTGGAACCAAAACTCCATATTTTAGTTTGAAAGTTTAATTTGGAACCAAAACTCCAAATTTAGGTTTTGAAGTGAAATTTTAAACCAAATTTCGGTTTGGAAGTGAAATTGAGAACATACTTTGTTAGTTTTTGGAAAATCATATCTTTTAATCAGAAAGTCACGGTCTCACACCGTCATTTCACGAATTCAGCCTAGCTTTCATTTAAAATAATCTCAAGGTCCAGATGTTTATAATTTTTGTTAGATTGTAAAGAGTGACAATGAGTGGGCCAGATTTTTGCGAAAATTTTTCACGCTTTTAATGAAGCTGCTCATGGTTCTTACATCAACTGCCTCGCTTCATAACTATTAGATGGGTGTTCAAGGTGTCACATAGCAAATCAAATAATTTCATATTTTAAATACCCGTACAACAATTTGAAAGTAGAAAAAACATTTCTTGTTTGCGTCAAAATTTTTGAAACGCAAACTAAAATTTCAAAATCCTTATCAATCCAATCTCCACCGTTAAAATTATATCCTAACAATCATCGGTTCACATTCCAGATCCGTGTGAAACACAACCCACCAATCACAAAACACATCCACCCACCTATATAACCAACCCCACACTTACCTCATTCTCATCATCTCCTCACACACACTAAAAACACCCTTAAAAAACACACATCTTTTCAATCCGAAAAATGGCACCAAAGGCAGCAGAGAAGAAACCCGCAGCGGAGAAGAAGCCAGCAGCAGAGAAGGCACCAAAACCAAAAGCAGAGAAGAAGCTGCCAGCAAAGGACACGTCAGGAGACAAGAAGAAGAAGAGACACAAGAAGTCAGTGGAGACATACAAGATCTACATCTTCAAGGTTTTGAAACAAGTTCATCCTGATATTGGTATTTCAAGCAAAGCAATGGGAATCATGAATTCTTTCATTAATGATATTTTTGAGAAATTGGCTGCTGAGAGTTCTAAGCTTGTTCGGTATAACAAAAAGAATACTCTTTCGAGCAGGGAGATTCAAACTGCTGTCAGATTGGTCTTGCCTGGTGAGCTGGCTAAGCACGCTGTTTCTGAAGGTACCAAGGCTGTCACCAAATTCACCAGCGGTTGATTAGATTGTTTGGTTTGATGTAATGGGTTTAGGTTTAATTGATGTAAAGTTGTTATTGATATTTGCTTTTAATGAATGAAATCTTATGTTTTAGATCTATTTTGATTTGATGATTAATCTCTCTGTTATATGGTGAAATTGTTAAGGGGGTGTTTGTTTTATAGTAATCAGTTGTATACAAAACAAACTTTGCAAATGGATGAATAAGTTTACTCCAATACTAAGGAAATGAAACAAAAACCCAGTAGCCTAAAGAATCGAAGTACCAAACTGAGGAAAACTAAATGAAGACCTCTTTAGGAGCTTCAGCTATGTTGCGTTTTCTTGTGCCTATTAGAGATTCGAAGTAGAGATAACTGATGAACATGTTCGAAGTAAGCCTAGCACCTTTCTCTTTCTCATTAGAGTGAATCTTATTATTTTGCGCCACTTCCATATAGACCACATTAACTTGTTGGTTACACCTTGCAAAGCTTTACATCCACTTTGTGATTCAGTTGGGGGAAAAATGCGAGGTATTCCATCCTCCACAAAAGATGTGTCAGGTGACGACACATTCCACCATCTCCAACATCGCAATTGCGTAGAAAATAATTAACAGTAGGCTGGTAAACAAGCCCAGTTCCATACTTGTTTTTGGTCCAACTCAATGGCGCAAGAATATTATATCAGTAAGATTAATTAATCTTCAAAGGCGCAAGGGCCCATTTTGCATCGGGTTTGGTTCAATGGGTTAGCTTGGTCGCATTAGTTCTTTCAGAACTTTGAGCTAAAGTTTGTGACTCGAGTAGGATAGAAAATTCTTTTTTCTGTTAATACACTTTTGGCCAAACTTTTGGTTGAGTCTTTTATCAGCATTGTCGGTTCATATTTTTGTTTTGTAATTTGATTATTATACATGTTTTCATTACTTTGTGGAGTGCTTATGTCATAGTCATTGCTAAATCATCGATATTGTTTTGTATAGGACGGATTAGAGGCTAAAACATGAAATTGAAGATGTTGACACTACTGGTTATATACTCAATTATAAATCTGTAATGAAACAGGCTAAACGTGTTCAGATATTGTAACATTACGCAATGATGTATAGATCGTTTCTTTAATGAGATAACTGATCTGCTTCCTAGTCTAGTGTAAAGACAATTTGGTTAGTAGCAAGTAGATCAGTAACATCAGGCAAGCAGACATATTTGTGGTATCAATTCATACTAAAAACTAGTAAATCAAACCTGAACAAAGAAGTTCCAACCCATAATTGCATACTTTTTACTCTCAAAGATAACAATTAAAAGCTATAAATACCAGAAACTTAAAAAGAAAAATGTGAAAAAAGGTATTTTTAAATACCACTGGAGCCAACACAAAGCCGGTACCAATCATTCCCATTTAATTCACAAACAGAAATCCAAACCTTTACTACAAATACACCTCCTCAACATCACCTCCCATTTTTACACTCACAAAATCACACATTCATCAAAACAAAATGAGTCATTGATTTGTACATAATTCACTAGCTATATAACAGATCTATAAAAAAAGTAGTGTTAATTTTAGGCTTTATGAATTGTGATTAGTTTGTGAAGGTTAGGTTATAGTATAAGATGTTGTGTTAGTTTTTTTACAATTAAATAAGCACTTTGAAATTTAAATGTTCATATGTAGATAAACTTCTTATGTTTACCAATATTTTAAAACTGATTAAGGTGTCTGTCTACTTTCACCTCCTAAAAGCTGCCTATACTTTTTGAATATGGTTAACCGGCTTCGAAACATGATAACGAGCTAGCTCCCAGAGCATATTCGTATATATAGCTAGCTTATATAATTCCTATTGATGATGCAGATGCTATAAGAATGCTTTCGTGTGGAATGATCTTTTTCAATGGTCTAATAAACCGACATTCATAAAAGCCTACAATCATTTTATTATATCCAATAAATATAAAGTGAATTGGGTTCAGTAGATGAGGATCCTGGGAAATGCATATTTGGCGATGAGGTAACATAGTTTGTGAGGAAAAAGTGTTCGTAATGCACGGATATGAAAGTGTAAGCTGCTAATTTTGGAAGAGTAGGACCTGGTGCTCAATGTGAGCCAAATTATAAAGAGTAGTGTGTCTCATTTATGTATATATTGTAACACACTACACAGTGTGTGTTTACTGCTGGTGTTCCATGTGGGTGTGGCCTGAGTTCCTTGGCATTTCGTTGGATGATGGTCCCTTCCCCATTGCCTGTTTATGTTTAGCTAGGCTGTTAATCTTATGTGGTTGCCAGGTTTGGCTATATATGTTGCGTGTGTTGTATATTGTAGTATAATTCTTTGCAAGCATCATTTAAATTTTGTATTGCGGAACGGAGTAAATTGAATATAAAAATAAAAATAAATAAAAAACTCTTGAATAATATAATAGTGACATTCATTTTGATGTTTGATGTTGAGTATAGTTAACTAGCCAATGTTTTAAAAGGCGTAGGCGTGGCATGCAGACAACCACGCCTCAAGATTACGGCCTCATGTTCTCGACATTTCATTTTTTTAGGCGTGTTTAAGGCGGTAAAAAATATTTATCGATTTACATATTTATAATTTTATATCATTTTTAAGAAAGAATTTCAAATACTAAAGCCTAAATCCAAAATAGCCATGCCCAAACACGAGGCCCAACTAGGAATTAAGTTTTAAAATTACGAGACCCAAGAATGAAATAGCCAAATACTGAAATTCAAGCCCAAATCAGAACTCTAAATGCTTGTAAAAATGGCGCCACGCCTTACAATAAAGCTACTTTTCACGCCTTTCGCGCCTTTATCTCACGCCTTTTCACACGACGCCTACACCTCGCGCCTTGGTCCATTTCGCGCGCCGAGGCCACGCGCGTCTTGGCGACGCTCAAGGCGCCATGGCGCGCTTTTTAACATCAGAATTAGCTTATAAACCCGTAATAACGGATATTTTAAAGAAATTATTCACGAAAAGTTACGTGCGTGAATCAATTAACAAACAACAACGATCGCAAATATGTTCCATTATTTTATGAAGCAAATAGTAAGTAATGTGTGAATGATAGGATAAACAATTTGGTGTATAACAACTAAAATAATAAATGTGCATGCATCGTCTTATCCAACTGATAAGTAGTCTTAAAAAGGCAAGATAGTCAAACATTCGAGTAGCCTATGTTCGTTCCCTAAACACCTAAAAGTTAAAAAAAAATAAAAAAAATAAACTGAAACGAAGTTGTTGATAACGATATATGTAAAGTTTAACATGGTACAAAACATGTCATTTATATAGTTGCACATACATGTTAAACATTTACCATAAACCTTGAATTACTTTGAAGACAACATTTGTAGTACTTTTCGAGATATTCTAATAAGTGGACGGGTTTTGTGTTTGTTGTTGGGTTGGGTCATGGGGCCAGATCTGTTGATATACTTTTACCGAGATGATTGCCATAGTGCGGCTATACGCTTGTTAGATTCACGTTTGTGTTTCTTAGATTCTTGCAGGGTCGTAAAGTTAAAATAATATGTATTGGTCATCGTAATATCTAGGGTTGTAGTAGCTTTAGGTAAGGGTCATGGTGGCTTTGGGGTCGAGATCGAAATGAATGTGTTAGCTTGTAACTCCTAACTTCATCTTAGTTTTGTTATCTATAAAATTAATTGCCTTTTTAAAAAATTATATTTACATACATAGAAAAAGTTGTCACACTTTTACATCCGCAGAAAAAATATATGATAACTTTGGGGTCGAGATCAGAGTGATTGGGTTATGATTTGAAATAACTTTATAGTAAGTAAAATCACTGCTATTTCATTTTCCAATTGCAAGAACTCAAAAAATAAAGCACTATTAGATAGAAATAACGATTCTCTCGATGGACATCATTTGTAAGCCTTTAACTTGGTTTAGTTAAAAGTTAAACACCACGATCCATCCGATAAGTAATATACAAACGTGAATTTACAAAAAGCGATAACACCAACGTCGCAAAAACTAAAACCGTTTAAAAAAATAAACCACAACGATCATACCATACTAAGCCAAAAGATTTACAAATATAACGATAGCTAATTCAAACCCACAAAATGCTAAACATGATTCAAATCTTATTGTTTCTATCTGTAGCAACCGCAAGCAACCTACACACACCTCAAGTCCAAATATCATACTCCCTTTGAATTCAAACTCAACAATGCCATGATCCACAGTTTTTAGCCCAAAGTAACACCGATCATGACCACCTTCCACAAGGTGACGACCCGGCCAAGGTGACATATCTTTCAAAACTTCCAACACAATATCTGTTAAACTCTTTAAACCTTTTACAAAACACCATAAGACCTACCAAACCACTGCAATAAACACACATAATCAGGATGCACATAATCCCGAAACCCCAGAGGCTGAGGCATATAAACTGTCTCATATAAATCACCATGCAAAAAAGCATTCTTGAGATCGAGCTGATGAGTCGGCTAATGTCGAGAAGTAGTTAGACTCAGAACAATTTGAATAGTGCCCAGTTTAACCACGAGATTAAAGATGAGGTTTCTTTATCGCTTGAGACTTTCTTGGCTTTTAAGGCAAGAGATTTGTGTTTCTCTTTATTTTCTTTTGAAGCTTCGGAGTCTTTAGCGAGGACGAGCTCATAGAATTTTAGGTTGCCTATGAGTTCATCGAGAGTGAGGATTGACAAGTCTTTTGGATTCTTCGATGGCCGTCACCTTTGGTCTCCACTTTGATGGAAGTGCCCTTAGAAATCTCCTGACATGATTACGACTAGAAAAATACTCATCAAGTGCTTATAATAAAGTAATAATAGTATTAAAGTTAGCAAAAGAATTATCTATACTATCCTCATCCGATATTGAAAATTGTTCATATTGTTGAACAAATAAATCAATTTTGTTGTTTTTTAACTTGTTGATTTCCTTGGTGTGTTACAACTAAAGAATTCAAATTTCTTTAGAGGTTTTAAGCATAGAAATTATTTCAAATTCCTTTTAGGTAAGGCATTATATAAAACCATTTTGCCTCACTATTTTTGGAAAGCTTTTTCTTTGGTCGCTTGAGAGACGATCATAAGGGATGTTTACTGCTGCTTCGGTTTATCATCTTTGTAGTAGCTTGAAAATCACCTTCAACAACAATGTACCAAAATCAATATCTTTGATTTCACATAAGTTTCAAATCTATTTTCCAATAAATAAAACCATTAGTTTCAAGTAAAGGAGGTCGTTGCATTGATTGCCCTTTCTATAATTTTCAAACTCATTTCAAAAGTTTTTAAAATACAATTTACTTTAAAACTTTGTAAACCTTGCTCGATACTAATTGTGGAAAACTGTAGGGGGTTGAATAGTTTTACCGATTTTAATTTAAGTTTCAAAACTTTAGATTCGATCTTATGTGAATTTGTATGGATGGATAGATATTATAAAGCAATACGTAAAGTAAATAATGAAAGCAAGTAAAGTAAAGGATAGAGAGTAGCGACACAAGTGATTTATAGTGGTTCGGCTACAAGGACACCTTCCTTGCCTTACTCCACTCCCCGAGTTCCCCACTCGAGAGTTCAAGCACTATGTCAACAACCTCCTTCAACACGGCGGAGAAGCCTCACAACGTCGCTTACACTTTTTCTGGTACAAAGCTAAATACCGAATCCTTAGCACGACGGACCAAACTAACACAACTATTACAAAACAACTATGTGAAATATGAAATAGAAGATCTTGCTACAGAAATCTTGTGGATGGACAAATCAATCAAGGACCTTTTGCTTGGATGACTTGTAGTATATTGTGATCTCGCCTTTGAGAAGGACCTATATGAGAATCACAACAAAATAAAGAAGAACTACTAGATTGATCAAGTGATCATAGATTAGAAGAGTGAGATAATATATGAGAGAGTTGTAGGAAGAATGGTGAGTAGCAATGAAGAAATGGCTCACTATTTATAGGCACACAAGCTTACTGTAGCCCAGTTCTGGCGGATCCCTCACTTTGGGGATCCGTCCAATGTAATCCTAGGGATTCGGCAGTCTAGGTTGTACCAGTCCGAATTTTGGGTTGCAAACCGGGTTATGGGTTATGGGTATGAGCCATGGGTACCCAACAAGATACAATGTATCTAGACAATGGGTCATGGGTCTTGGGTCATGGGTTATGGACATTGGGTCATGGGTCATGGATAATACCCAACATGATTTCATGCATGATGTCATGCAATGGGTCATGGGTTATGGATTAGCTCTATGGGTATGGGTCATGGGTATTGGATATTACCCATCCTATTACATAAACTATTACAAAGAATGAATTATTACAACATTTTATGTGAATGACCAAATGTATATACTTTACAAAAATAACATGTATTCTTATAATTTTACTTATGATAACTTTATATTTGTTATCAACGAAACACAACGAGATCGCTAAATATAAATAAACGTTTTTACGGTTTATTTGTATTAACAACAATGATAAGGGTAAAGGTAAGATGCCATTTAATAGTGATCCACCTACAAAAGTTGCAGAGAAAGTTAAGGCTAAGCTTAAGTGGACAAGGACGAGAGTTCTTGAGCACAAAGGTCATCATTGTCCATTTAGGCTTTGGGCATCTTGGATAAGTAGTGAGAGGTCTTTCCAAATTAAGACCTTGTACTCAGATCATAGGTGTACCAGAAACTTCAATACGGGTTCATTGGTTACATTTAGGTGTATTGCCAGACATTATGCTAAGGAAATCATCTTGAATCCTTCAATGACATACCAGTCTATGAGAGATAGTATTAGGGACAAATTGTTGATTGATGTAAGTACATGGGAGTGTAAAAGAGCCAAGCAATGTGTCTTGTATGAACATGAAGGTGGACTTATAGAACACTATAGGAAACTCTGGGAATACATGCAAGCAATACTTGATTCAAACCATGGTTCAACCTGTCATATTGATGTGGATGTACATTGTGGAAAACTAGAAGGGGGGTTGAATAGTTTACCGATTAAAAACTTTGTTTTGAAACTTATTGAAAGATCAATTGATATTGATCTTAGATATGTTAGTGAAATATGCAAACAATATATAAAGAGTAGATAAGGAAAGAAACAATCAAACCACAACAAGTTGTTTATAGTGGTTCGGCCCACAAGGACTCTTTTTCCTTGCCCTACTCCACCCCCGAGTCTCACACTCGAGAGTTTAACTTCACTAGTCAACAAGCTCCTTTCACCGGCGGAGAAAACCTTTACACTTCGCTTACACACTATTTCTGACACTAAGCTAGATGTCGAGTTCTTTTCAAGGGTACAACCACTCCCACACACAATGTACTTTAAGGACTAAAATACTAACCACTCACACTCACAAGATTATGATGGTTTGGTACAACAATGAAGTATGAATCAACACAAGATCATACAGCAACAAACAAACAAAACTTACAACTTCTCGTTGAAGCTTGAATGTGCCTTGATCTTCTTTGCTACATAAGAGATCACTAATATGATATGAAATTGAGTTAGAAAGGTTGAGAGAAGGAATGTATGAGAGTATGATAGAAAGGGATGAAAACTACTTGGTTTGGCTTTGCTATTTATAGCCAAAACATCAAGAAGCACTGACGGACCACGGAACCCTTGAAAGGGTTCCGCTGCTATAATATTTGGTGCCTCCGAGGTCCGACAAAGAAGATCTCAAAATCTTACCAAAGTCAACCATATCTATGCAAGATTGTGTAAGATATGTAGAGTCTAAATCTACACAAAGTATCTAGTGAAATATTATAAGGATTTCAATGATGCACTACATGATGTCATGTGTTTGTTTTTCTATTTTTAGAAATATGCAAATACATATGTAATGTTTAGTTTTTAAGAAGCTAAGACATTCTAAAAACTACTATCATACATTATGGTTTAGATTCATATCAAGATATGATTAATCACAATGTAAATGCTTGAGTGATGAAGATATTATTTTGGAAAAGCTTGTTTTTAATATCTATTAAACTTGACAAGCTTTAAGCTTTATAAAAATTAAATTTACTTTTGTCGTTAACAAAACTTAGGTAAAGATAAAAAATATAAATAACGTTTAATGACGATATTTGTATTAACATACATGAAGATGGTAATAACTACTTTATAGGTTTTATGTGTGCTTCAAGGCTGTGAGAGATGGATGGCTAGCTGGTTGTAGAAGGGTTATAGGAATAGATGGTTGTTTCATAACTCATATGTGTAAAGGCGAGTTGTTAGCTTCCATGGGAAGGGATAGTAATAATCAAATGTATCCTATAACCAGGCGTTAGTAGATGTTGAGAACAAAACAACCGGTGTTGGTTCTGCCTTTGTTAGTTGATGATCCGAATTTGGATGATGGACTTGATTGACAATAATCTCGGATGCACAAAAGGTATGACTTCATGCTTTCTTATATTCAAAGATGTTGTAGCTTGAATTGCTTATGTATTGTTTGCATTGTTCACCTGGTTGCGTGGTCTTGTTGAGGTCAGACGCGAGGACATGGCTTCCACAGTCGAACACGTGCACTAATGCGCACATATATGCTAGTTTTAAATGAAATGGACATGTCTTTTATATAAAAGATCATTCAAGTGCGCCATCGCTACCCATAAATGTAGAATATGAGTAAGCAAGCATCTAGCTTGAAAGACTCCATAACACCCTCAATTAGAAAGCAACTTGATCGGCCAGTGTCTTGACCAAATGAAGTGGCATGTGATTCCTACTACTTATCCGGTTGTAGAAGTTAGGAAAAGGATGAGGCTTTTGGGGTAAACTTTATGGAAAGGACTTGTGACCGTAGGTTGTGGAATTTGACCGTGTACCTTGTGTTCATGTTGTTGCATCATACTTGAGTAAAAAATGGAACCCGATTTGGGGTTAATAGTTGGTATAGTCGGCCTAGGTGGTTTGATACATATCAATTCTCAATAAAACCAATGTATGGTTCTAAGTTTTGGAATCCTACAATAAACACACCACCATTCCCACCAATAGTCAGCAAAATAACTGGAAGGCCTAGGAAGGTTATAATCAAACACCCTACTGAGAAAAAAAATGAGAACAAAGGTAGTAGAGTTGGAAGGGTCATAACATGTCAAACGTGTTGGCAGACATGTCATAACAAGGTGAGTTGTGTTAATGCTCCCAGAGACAAACCACCCATAAAAGTTGACAAACCACCAAGGCCACAAAACACTTATGTATACACAACATGTAAGAACAAAAGAGGTGGAATAAGTATAAATGATGTTATCCCTACAAAAAAGCAATTAGGAGAAACAAGCAAGAAGGGGGGGGGGGGGTCTGCAAACGGATGTGGTGGTTCATTGTGTAAGGGAGGTGGGTCTGCAAACAGAGGTGGTGGGTCTGCAAACAAGGGTGGTGGTTCATTGTGTAGGGGAGGTGGGTCTGCAAACAGAGGTGGTGGTTCTTAGAGGAAGGGTGAGGGTCAAAGAATAACAAGGGTGGGTCAAAGGAAAATGGATGGGAAGATAACATCAACACAGAGGTATTACACTTTACTACTTATATTTTTTATTTGTTGTAGTTAAGTTTTACAAATTTTAATCCAAACTTATGTTTTATAGGAAATTCAATACCAAAAAGATATAGAAGCCAAACGAGAAGTTATGGAAGAGGTTATAGAATAAAAGGCAAGGAGAATGGCTGAATGGGAACAAAATGGAAGGATCTACCAAGACTGGGATGATATGAAGTGGGATGATTTCTTAGAAAATGAGTTGGACTGAAGAGCTAGATTGAGTGAACTAGGAGCACTTGATGAATCAATTAATGAACACAATGCTACTCTCCCCTCAATCTCAAAAGAAGTACAATTTGTTAGTTTAGATGTATCTCAAAGTGAACACCCACCAACACATCTTAACCCAACTCCTCCCCATCTTTTACAAGCTGCAACTGAAGAAAGCCAGGCTCCAAGGGCTCCAAGACCAAGACATGTGATCAGTACAAGACAAAAATCACAAAGGATTGCCAAAAGAAGGAAGTTCAACTATCCTGAAGATGGCACTAAAGACTCCTGAAAGATCATTCAGTGTCTGAACTGTTATGTAACTTTGTTTCATTGCTTTTGGGTCAAAATTGTTATGTAACTTTGTTGTCTTAAAACTTGTGAATGTAGGGTAAATGTTAGATATGTGTGCAAAACATGGCACGTCTTTTGTAACCACTTTGTGCCTGTAAACACTATCATTTTGCCTATCTATCTAAACAGTTTTTAATGTCTTGGTTTAATACAGTGCAAGTTTTAGTCTTTTGTAGTCACTTTGTGTAGTGCGGGCTTCAAACACTATGTGTATTGGTTTAATACAGTTGGGACTTGGTTTAGCCACCCAAGACACAAAATAGTTTAATATAGTTGTGTCTTACATTGTTTATACATGTTATTAACCCAAGAAACAAATGGTTTCAAACACTACCATGTTGCAAACACAAATATGAAGAAACCCAAAGTTTACTACACTACTTAGTATATAAGTTTCATATACCCAAAAGCTGCAATACTACATTTCCATACATCCATACTACCATACATCCAAAAGGTGCCTACAACACTACCACTACCATACTACACTGCTAGAATAGCTAACAACAACACTAACATGACACACAATAGAAACATCATGAACCCAAACATCTTCCTCCAAGTAGACACATTTGAATTTGATGTTTGAAGTTCACCAACCATACTTGCCACCCTTTCTTCCAACACCGCAAGTGAAATTCCATCCGATGTCGTGGACTTCATCTTCAAACACTTCTCTTTGTTCTAAACTCATAGAAACATACAACTCGTGCATAGTCCTGTTTATACCAATCATCGTATAACTCTCCATCAATCCAAAAAGTCATCACACCTTCGAGGAGAAGACTACAAAAATGAATGAATAAGTAATGTGGAACAACTAATATTGGGGAAAACAACTAAATATTTTTTTTGGGAAAACATACCGATGGTCTTAGACAAACCAAAAAACCACGACATGGATTTCTTTCAGTCCAAGAAATACGTCTAGCCAAACGAAGATTACATGTGCAATGAGTTGGAAGAGTATACATAAGATATCGACTACGATTGTTACAAGAGGTACAATTGTTGGAAGAGGATGAAGCCATCGCAATATGATTAGTTGTTAGGGTTATTTGAGGGTGAATTAGGGTTCTAGTTGTGATTAATTAGGGTTTCAATTTAGGGTAGAAAAGTTGTGTGTGAATTAGGGTTCATGTTTGTTGGGTTTATGCTGTGTGTGTGAATTGGGGGGAAAAGGGGGACCACTAAATACTAACATTTCATATAGAAAAACCCAAAATTCAGCGTGTCACACTCATAAATACTAACATTTCATTTTAAAAATAATGCAAAAAAAAGCAAGTGTGGACCCATTTAACCGACTAACCTGTTGGTTCCGAGTCATATTACGTAGATCATTTCAAATTTGAAAGTATTTTGCATAGAATGGTAGTTTTCAAAGTTCGTTCGTAGATCATCTGTTTTGAAAAAAACTATGTTGCGTATCTTTAGCTTTCATTATTATTATTATTATTATTATTTGAAACTTCCTATAATACCCGTGTAATTATGAGGTTATTTTTTATCATGTATTAATTTCAAATATGTTGTTAAACTTTACACATTTGTATTTAATTTGTTAATGAAGTACTTAATTAGTACTTTTGTTTTTATATATTACTATTTTCAATGTTAAATTTTATTTGTTTATTAGAGCAAAAGGTATGATGAAGCTTTTTATCTCTTCATTTGAGTCTCACCAGATGCCATATCAGTTCAACACTCTCACTTCAAAATACTTTCTCACTCATAACACAAAACAAATTCTTCATTTGGGCGACACCCACACCCAATTGTATTTATTTTTACTATATTTTTTATTTATACATACTAAGATAAATTTAAAAAAAAAAAAAAAAAAAAAAAAAAAAAAAATTGCAAAACTCTTTGTCTTTTGTGCTTCGTTTGAACCATGAAAGCACCAAACAAAGAGTAAACGAAGAAGGGGCTAGTGTGGCGAAGAGCAAACGAAGAGGTGTCGCGAGAGTGAAGAGCTCCCTCTCACTATACCTTCCACTCTTATTAATATTATTCTTTGCCGGAATATTTGTTTATCAATTAACGACTAGTGATGTATAGTCTCGTTAAACTTCTTTAATTCTATTTTAATTACTAAAGTGACATAGCAAATCAAATAGTAGTAATTTCATATTTTGACTACAATAATTTGAAAGTAGAAAAAAACATTTCGAGTTTGTGTCAAAATATTTGAAATGCAAATTAAAATTTCAAAATCCTTATCAAACCAATCTTGACCGTTAAAACATGTCAAATAATCCATCGGTTCACATTCCCGTGTGAAACACAACCAACCAATCACAAAACACCTCCACCCAACTATATTGATACGGATCCGGACGTTAGCCAGGCCCAAAGACAAGACGAGCTGGTTTATGAAAGTGGCTAGAACCAGCCCAACGAGTGAAGCCCATTCCAGCCAAGTAATAAAGAGAGTTTGAGTTCGTGTTTGCTTCTATTTTCGTGTTTGTGTTTATCACTTTAGGTTGCATGTTTATCTTTTGATTCTTAGGATTTCTATTTAAGCATTGTAAACTCTTTTACCGGTTGGTGGAAATTTATTAAAGTTTTTAGAACCAAACGTGTTCTTGTTTATCTTTCTCGGTTGGCCGAGATCTTTATCGGTTTCCGTGAGTTTAACCACATCAAGTGGTATTCGAGACCAGACTCTCAAGATGACAGTGCAACGATACATACCGTCGATTCGCCACGGAGGCAACGGATATGAAGAACGTGATCCTCGAGATGTCGAGATCGAACGCCCCGCCAACGGGTTCGTGATTTGAAACTAACTTTTGATGTGTACGACGCGCGAGTAGACAAAGATGGCAACCAATTCCATTGTCGATGAGCATGATGATGTGGACGACGGCTATGACAACCTTTTCGCCCGCCGTGACCATCGCCAACACCATCCACATAATGTACAACATAGACCACACCCGCGACCACCACAACCACCGGTAGACCCGCTTCGCTCCTTAGGCCTACGCACGTAAATTCCGAGTTTGAAGGCGTGTTACAACCGATTTAGTTTCTAGATTGGCTCCGCATCGTGGAGCGATATTTGACCTTCGTGATATCCCGACAATTTAAAGGTAAAACTTGTTGCAATTAAGTTAAAAAATATGCTTCGTTATGGTGGGACCATGTGCGACTAAGCGCTACGGGAGGGAAACACAAAGTGGACACATGGGACAAGATGAAACGCCTATTACGGGCTAAGTTTCTTCTGTTACACACAAGCAGGATGCATACTTGGATTATCGACGCCAAACAGTGGTTCTTTATCGTTGAGGACCTAATTAGCGAATTTGAACGCACGCGCATGCGTTGTGGCGCGGAAGAAGATGACGAATGTGTTATTGCCCGCTTTTGAGCATTCTCCGCCGGATATTATGGACGTTGTTTCATTACAACAATACTATTCTTTTTCGATGTTTGCCAACTTGCTTGGTGGTGGAACGCCAACTCGCTCTAAAAAATAAAGTGGTCCTCAAAGTTCCCACCGTATCCCGTAACAACACCGGAGGTTCTACCAACACCGAATCGGCCCAATCAAAGCCGATCCACCGCTATTCCTACTCCTCAACCCGGTACTCAAATACCCTACGGTGTTTCAAGTGTCAAGGTTGGGTCACATTAAACGAGATTGTCCAAACAAACAAGTTCTCGCCTTGGTGGACGGCGTAACCAAAGTATGATACTAAGAGAGGATGCCCGAAGTCCTTTACCCGATCGGGTGAAGTCCTTATTTCTTGCAGGTTGCTTAACACAACTGTGGCTGACCCCGATGACGACACTAACTGGTTACGAAACAACATTTTCCGTACTAAGTGTACAGCAAAAGGGAAAGTTTGTACAGTTATTATTGATGGCGGAAGTTGCGAAAATATGGTAGCCACCACCATGGTTGACAAACTTGGTTTACCCATCCAGGACCACCCCGCGCCATACCAGCTCACATGGTTAAAGAAAGGTAACCTGGTTAAAGTTACTCACAAATGTTTAGTGCAGTTTTCGATTGGCAATAAGTATATGGATGAAACGGTGTGAAGTCATTCCCATGGATGCGTGCCACATTTCGCTGGGACGCCCATGGTTATATGATCGGCGTGTCAAACATGATGGTTTTCGCAACACCTACTCCTTCAAGAAAGATGGTCTCCAGATTACTTTGGCTCCCCTTAACCCACGCGATGAACCACCCCACATCGCACCATTAACAAAGACTGATTTTGTGGGGCTTGCCAAACACCAATCCGCCACAGTTTTTGGTTTAGTAGTGGTCGAAGAAAACCCAACAACCAGGGACCTGCCAGTCGAAGTGATCCCACTCATTGATGAATTTTCTGATATCTTTCCCGAGGACATTCCTGCTGGACTACCATTGATGCGCGAGATACAACACTGCATTGATTTTGTGCCCGGTGCTAGTATCCCGAATAAACCAGCATACCGAATGAATCCCAAAGAGTTCACTGAGTTACATCGTCAAGTTACCGAGTTACTCGAGAAAGGCCTTATCCGGGAAAGTATGAGTCCTTGTGCCGTACCCGCGTTGGCTGGTCCCAAAACCCAATGGTACTTTTCGAATGTGTATTGACAATTGCGCAGCCAACAAAATTACCATCAAATATCGCTTTCCTATACCCGGTTTGACGATCTTCTTGACCGCTAGACGGCGCCAACATATTTTCCAAAATCGATTTGCGGAGCGGCTATCATCAAATTCAGATGCGGACACGGATTTAATGGAAAACAAGCGCTCAAAACGCGCGACGGGCTTTATGAGTGGATGGTTATGCCTTTCGCTTGTCCAACGCTCCAAGTACTTTCATGCGCTTAATGAACCACGCCAAGCCATTTATTCGACGATGTGTCGTTGTTTATTTTGACGATATCTTGGTTTTAGCACAACTTTGGAGCTACATTTATCACATCTTCGCCAAATTTTTACAGCTTCTACGGAGCAAAAGTTGTATGCCAACAAAACTAAGTGTCACTTTTGTCCAAGGAAGTAATTTTTAGGGTACTTGGTATCGGAAACGGCATCCGTATGGATCACAAGAAAGTCGAGGCCATCACAACATGGCCAACTCCAAAGATCTTTACATGAAGTACTAAGTTTTCATGGCCTTGCTTCTTTCTATCGGCGCTTTATTCAAATTTTAGTACACCGGTAGCCCTATTACGCATTGTCTTAAGTGTAGTAAATTTATGGACCGCCTCACGTGATGCTTTCGGCTGACTTAAAAATGGTTATCAAGCTCCCATCCTCGCTTACCAAACTTCGACCATGTGTTTCAAGTGGAATGCGATGTGGGACTAGGAATAGGTGGTGTTCTAAGTCGGTTGAATCGTCCAATCGCGTTCTTTAGTGAAAAGTTCAATGACACAAGGCGGCGTTATAGCACCTACGACAAGGAATTTTATGCTATTGTTCGTAGCCTAGAGTATTGGCGCCACTATTTGTTACCTAACGAGTTTGTTTTGTATTCGATCATCGCTTTAAAGTTTATTCGCGGCAAGCTGCTTAGTCCACGGCACGCAAAGTGGGTGAAGCTTTACAAGACTTCAACTTTGTCATCCGCCACAAAGCAGGCACGCAAACACCGTAGCCGATGCACTTAGTCGACGGCCGGTGCTCGTGACTTCCACCACCATTCACGTGGTTGGTTTTACCCCACTCACACACTTGTACCGCGATGACCCGATTTCCGTGATGTGGGAAAATGTTGCGCCACCCGCTTCGAGACTTTGTTCGACGAATGGGTTGCTCTTTAAAGGTCGCCGTTTGTGTGTTCCTTTATCCTCGCTCCGCGAAGCTATTATTCTCGAATGTCACCAAGGTGCGCTGGCGGACACTTTGGACGCGAAAAACAGCTTTAGTTAGTGAGCGATTTTTTGGCCAAAGCTCGCTCGCGATGTGATGAAAGTTCTAAAACGGTGTCGCGCCCGCCATATTGCCAAAACCCATCACACCAACCAAGGGTTGTACACCCCACTACCCACGCCTAACCGGACCATGGGAAGATGTAAGCCTTGATTTTGTCCTCTGATTACCGCTACACAACGAAAGAAAGACTCCATTATGGTTGTTGTGGATGTTTTCAAAATGGCTCATTTTGTTCCGTGCTCGAAAACCTTTGACGATCCGAAGTGGCCCGTTGTATTTTTCTCGAGATCGCAAGTTACATGGAATTCAAAACAATTACTTGAGATAGGGATGTGAAGTTTGTTAGTCATTTCGCGCGACGCTTTGGAAACGCTTGGGTGCTGTCGCAATTTAGCTCTTCACATCACCCACAAACGGATGGTCGACGGAAGTCACTAACCGCATTGGGTAATCTTCTTCGTTGTCTCGTGGGTGATAATAAAAGCAATGGGATCTTGCTCTTCCCAAGTCGAATTCGCCACAAAGATCCTCTCATAGTTCAACGTCGCATCCTTTTCTCGTGGTTTATGGTAGAAACCCGCTCACTCCGCTGATCCGCACCGCTGTTCGGTGTTGAGACCTTTAGCCGAGGGCAATGATAGAGCGTAACAAATTAAAGAGCTTCACGAGCAAAAGCGGAACAGTTACTAAGCATAATTTGCAATATCAAGCTCGTGCGAACAAGCATCGTCGGTGTGGTTTTTCGTGAAGGCGACTGTATGGATTTTCCTACGCCGCGACCGCTTTCCACAACGGCGTTTTGGCGTTACAACCTCGAGCGATGGTCCGCTTCGGGTTCTACAATAATTAATGACAATGCTTACAAGATTGAATTGCCGTGTCATTATGGTGTTTCGCTACTTTTAATGTTGCGATTTACCCTCAGATCTTGAAGGGACGAGCTGGTAATGACTCTGGGACGAGTCGCTTTTTGTAGGGAGGATGATACGGATCCGGACGTTAGCCAGCCCAAAGACAAGACGAATGGTTTATGAAAGTGGCTAGAACCAGCCCAACGAGTGAAGCCCATTCCAACCAAGTAATAAAGAGAGTTTGAGTTCGTGTTGGCTTCTGTTTTCGTGTTTGTGTTTATCACTTTAGGTTGCATGTTTATCTTTTGATTCTTAGGATTTCTATTTAAGCATTGTAAACTCTTTTGGCTGGTTGGTGGAAATTTATTAAAGTTTTTTAGGAACCAAACGTGTTCTTGTTTATCTTTCTCGGTTGGCCGAGATCTTTTACTGGTTTCAGTAGCGAACCACATCATATATAAAGCAACCCCACACTTACTTCATTCTCATCATCTCTTCACACACAGTAAAAACACCTTAAAACACACACACACACACATCTTTTCAGTCTAAGAAATGGCACCCAAGGCAGCAGAGAAGAAACCCGCAGCGGAGAAGAAGCCGGCAGCAGAGAAGGCACCAAAACCCAAAGCAGAAAAGAAGCTGCCTGCAAAGGACACGTCAGGAGACAAGAAGAAAAAGAGACACAAGAAGTCAGTGGAGACATACAAGATCTACATCTTTAAGGTTTTGAAACAAGTGCATCCTGATATTGGTATTTCAAGCAAAGCAATGGGAATCATGAATTCTTTCATTAATGATATTTTTGAGAAATTGGCTGCTGAGAGCTCTAAGCTTGTTAGGTATAATAAGAAAAACACCTTTTCTTCTCGTGAGATTCAGACTGCTGTGAGATTGGTCTTGCCTGGTGAGCTGGCTAAGCATGCTGTTTCTGAAGGTACCAAGGCTGTCACCAAGTTCACCAACGGTTGATTAGATTGTTTGGTTTGATGTAATGGGTTTAGGTTTAATTGATGTAAAGTCGTTATTGATAGTTGCTTTTAATGAATGAAATCTTATGTTTTAGATCTATTATTTTGAGGATTAATCTCTCTGTTATATGGTGAAATTGTTTTATAGTAATCAGTTGTATTGCATCAATGTAAAAGCAGAACAAAACAAACTATGCAAATGAATAAGTTGTAAAGGGGTGTATAAGGGAGGGGGGAGTGGTCACCTAATCACCCAGCGCCACCTCACCTCCATCCAATAAAAACCTTACACCTCAAAACTACCCAATTTTACCCTATCACTACTCCTAAGTGGAGGAGTGGTCCTACACTACCCGATTTTTTTTTTTTTTTTTTTTTTTATTTTTATACGTCATCTTCAACCTCCGCCATCTTCAACCTCCATATTTGTCCTTTTTTTTTTTTTTTTTTTAATGTCCAACAATTTCCTAAACCTCCCCAACGGTCAAATATTCAAAGCCTTCCACACTTGAAACACTCTGGCTTCCTATCACGAATTTTATACCCGATCTTGTACCCTAGTGGCGGCGGTGTTACAGCTCGGGTAAGGGGCATTCGAATCCCTTACCCGAGACCACTCCCTCCTCCCTAATTTATATGGATTGCAAGTGCTCGCCGAAATGTGTAACTTATATATATTCAAACTAAAACTCAATACTCCAATACAAAGTAAATGAGACCAAAAAACAGTAGCCTAAAGAATCAAAGTACCAAACAGAGGAAAACTTAAATGAAGACCTCTTTAGGAGCCACACATATGTTGCGTTTTCTTGTGCCTATTAGAGATTTGAAGTAGATATAACTGATGAACATGTTAGAAGTATGCGTAGCCCCTTTCTCTTTCTCATTGGAGTGAACCTTATTATTTTGCGCCACTTCCATATAGACCATATTAACTTGTTGGTTACACCTTGCAAAGCTTTACATGCACTTTGTGATTCAATTGGGGGGAAAATGCAAAATATTCCATCCTCCACAGAAGATGTGTCAGGTGACGACACATTCCAACATCGCCCCCATAAACGCAATTGCATAGAAAATGATTAACTGTAGGCTGGTAAACAAGCCCAGTTCCATACTTGTTTTTGGTCCAACTCAATGGCGCAAGAATATTATATCAGTAAGATTAGATAATCTTCACAGGCGCAAGGGACCATTGCCATACATCAGGAACTTCAAAAGGTGGAGGCAGGGAATTTAGACATTGTTCCAATTCTGTTGGCTCATCAATAGCTCTGCATCTCGGATCAGCCGTCCAGCCCCAAGGTGTAGCTCAGTGGATGCAAGAATGGATATACCAATTTAAGGCACTGAGGCAGCATTAGTTCTTGCAGAACTTTGAGCTAAAGTTTGTGATTCGATTAGGATAGAAAACTCTTTTTCTGTTAATACACTTTTGGCCAAACTTTCGATTTAGTCTTTTATCAGCATTGTCAATTCATATTTTTATTTGTAATTTCATTGTTATACGTGTTTTCATTACTTTGTGGAGTGCTTAAGTGTCATAGTCATTGCTAAATCATCGTATATTGTTTTGTATAGGACGGGTTAGAGGCTAAAACATGAAATTGAAGATGTTGACACGATTGGTTATATACTCAATTATAAATCTGTAATGAAACGGGCTAAACGGGTTCAGATATAGTAACATTACGCAATGATATATAAATCGTTTCTTTAATGAGATAACTGATGTGCTTCCTAGTCTAGCGTAGAGACAATTTGGTTAGTAGCAAGTAGTAGGGGTGTTGACGAGTCGAGGAATTAGCGAGCTACTCGAGTTCGAGCTCGTTTAGCTCGACTCGAGTTTGATAAGATTCGAGCTCGAGTCGATCTCGGACATAGTTGTAGTGTTCGATTAGCTTCACGAGCCGAGCTAAAAAATTAAATATTTAGCTCGGCTCGTTCGAAAACTCGTTTAATACTGTCGAGTCGAACGAACCGAACAACCAAACGAGTCGAACGAGATATTCCATATTCCAAAATGTTGGTATTGGGATTTGAACACTGGACCAGCACTATGAAAACACTAACATTTACCAACTCTTCACAAGTGCTTTTGTTTAATCTATTTATATTTTAAATATATCATTTATGTAATTACACTTTTTTTTCACTAATATCCTTTTGCTTTTGGTTTACATATGAACACCGAACATTACACTTTGTTTTTTACTAATATCCTTTTGCTCTTTTTTTTTCACTAATATCCTTTTGCCACATTTTTTCAATTAATAAATGTTGTTCTTTATTATTGTTATATTTTCTTTTTGTGGATAAAAGGACATCATGAATTCATGATTATCAATATAATGCATTCTTGAATCGTAAAGTGAAAATGATATCAAAATTCTAATCATTCATTTCATAACACAAGTGATCACTACCACATTTACCAGTTTCCCCATCGACGTTTTCCCCGGCGACAACTGTCGCTGGGGAATCCGCACTAAACGACAAAAATATATCCTACGTGGCACAAATTCTCGTAGAAAAGTCAGTTAAATTATTGAGAAGTTTTCCCCGACGACATGTCGCCGGGATTCAGGGTTATATTTTGACCGAATATTTCTTTTAAAACGTGGCGGAATTTTTCCCGCTATTTTTCCTCAAACGACATGTCGGGATTCATTTGTTTATTTAAAAATTCGTAATTGGTGTTAATGTCTCTTACCGTGACGTGGACAAGAGTTTCCCCAGCGACATGTCGCCGAGGATAACTTGTTGGGCTTTAAGTTATGCAACTGGGCTTTTGTTTTGAGGTAACTGTTTTTATTGGACATTTTCCCCAGCGACATGTCGCCGGGGATTCTCTTTGACTTCGATGACTTTAACAAAAACATGGCGCCAAGAATTCCCACAAAAAACATGGCGCCAAAACTTCCCACCAAAAGCTAACAGATCTGTTTTATATATCACAAAAATCTACCAGATCTTATCCTCAAAACCACTCAACCTTGAGATCTTATCCCACCAAAATCTAATAGATCTTATCCTCAAAACCACTCAAAACCTGAGATGGAGCAATTTAATCCTTTTATGTGTTCTTGTGGAGCAGGAAATATAAAATTAAGAACATCACATAGAGAATATTCATCCGACGACAATATTATTCATGTCCTCCGTCAAAGGTGAACAATCATACATTTCTTATTTATGTAAATATACAAATAATTGGGTTGTAAGCTCTTATAATTTTCTTATTATGTAATGTACCCGTAAAAGATAATGGATGCGGATATTTTATGTGGAAGGATGTATTTGATTTAGTACTTAAGAACAATCTCGCACCAACAGAGTGCTTGAGCCGCCATGAAAAAATCTTAGGATAAGGTTGCCGGAAACACAAAAACATGTGCTAGAGACAAGAGTAAGGTTCATTGGAGGCCAAACTTGAAATGGCAACGATTCCCGACGACCACGCATGTCACCGGATGCATTACTGTGAGTTGTTAGGTGACATGGAAAATCTTCGTATGTAGTAGTAGTAGTAGTAGTAGTAGTAGTAGTAGTAGTAGTAGTTGTTGTTGTTGCCGTTGTTGTTGTTGTTGTTCTTGTTCTTGTTGTTGCCGATCAAAGTAGTAGTTGTTCTTGTAGTTGTTGTTGTTGATGATGTAACCATAACATACCGACTCATCCGCTGAACGCCTAATGTAACCATAACATACCGATTCATCCGCTGAACGCCTAATGTGTAACCATAACATACCGACTCATTCGCTGAACGCTTAATGACATACCGACTCATCCGTTGAACGCCTAATGTGTAACCATAACATACCGACTCATCCGCTGAACGCCTAATGTAACCATAACATATTGACTCATCCGCTGAACGCCTAATGTGTAACCATAACATACCGACTCATCCGTTGAACGCCTAATGTAACCATAACATACCGACTCACGCGTTGAACGCCTAATGTGTAACCATAACATACCGACTCATCCGTTGAACGCCTAATGTGTAACCATAACATAGCGACTCATCGGTTGAACGCCTAATGTGTAACCATAACATACCGACTCATCCGCTGAACGCCTAATGTGTAACCATAACATACCGACTCATTCGTTGAACGCCTAATGTGTAACCATAACATACCGACTCATCCGCTGAACGCCTAATGTGTAACCATAACATACCGACTCATCCGCTGAACTTCTAATGTGTAACCATAACATACCGACTCATCCGCTGAACGCCTAATGTGTAACCATAACATACCGACTCATCCGTTGAACGCCTAATGTGTAACCATAACATACCGACTCATTCGCTGAACGCCTAATGTGTAACCATAACATACCGACTCATCCGCTGAACGCCTAATGTAACCATAACATAGCGACTCATCCGCTGAACGCCTAATGTGTAACCATAACATACCAACTCATCCGCTGAACGCCTAATGTAACCATAACATACCGACTCATCCGCTGAACGCCTAATGTGTAACCATAACATAGCGACTCATCGTTGAACGCCTAATGTGTAACCATAACATACCGACTCCTCATTCGCTGAACGCCTAATGTGTAACCATAACATACCGACTCATCCGTTGAACGCCTAATGTAACCATAACATACCGACTCATCCGCTGAACGCCTAATGTGTAACCATAACATAGCGACTCATCCGTTGAACGCCTAATGTGTAACCATAACATACCGACTCATTCGCTGAACGCCTAATGTGTAACCATAACATACCGACTCATCCGCTGAACGCCTAATGTGTAACCATAACATAGCGACTCATCCGCTGAACGCCTAATGTGTAACCATAACATACCGACTCATCCGCTGAACGCCTAATGTGTAACCATAACATACCGACTCATTCGCTGAACGCCTAATGTGTAACCATAACATACCGACTCATCCGCTGAACGCCTAATGTAACCATAACATACCGACTCATCCGCTGAACGCCTAATGTGTAACCATAACATACCGACTCATCCGTTGAACGCCTAATGTGTAACCATAACATAGCGACTCATCCGCTGAACGCCTAATGTGTAACCATAACATACCGACTCATCCGCTGAACGCCTAATGTGTAACCATAACATACCGACTCATTCGTTGAACGCCTAATGTGTAACCATAACATACCGACTCATCCGCTGAACGCCTAATGTGTAACCATAACATACCGACTCATCCGCTGAACGCCTAATGTAACCATAACATACCGACTCATCCGTTGAACGCCTAATGTGTAACCATAACATACCGACTCATCCGCTGAACGCCTAATGTGTAACCATAACATAGCGACTCATCGGTTGAACGCCTAATGTAACCATAACATACCGACTCATCCGTTGAACGCCTAATGTGTAACCATAACATAACCATAACATACCGACTCATCCGCTGAACGCCTAATGTGTAACCATAACATAGCGACTCATCCGTTGAACGCCTAATGTGTAACCATAACATACCGACTCATCCGCTGAACGCCTAATGTAACCATAACATACCGACTCATTCGCTGAACGCCTAATGTGTAACCATAACATAGCGACTCATCCGCTGAACGCCTAATGTGTAACCATAACATAGCGACTCATCCGCTGAACGCCTAATGTGTAACCATAACATACCGACTCATCCGCTGAACGCCTAATGTGTAACCATAACATACCGACTCATTCGCTGAACGCCTAATGTGTAACCATAACATACCGACTCATCCGCTGAACGCCTAATGTGTAACCATAACATACCGACTCATCCGTTGAACGCCTAATGTGTAACCATAACATACCGACTCATCCGCTGAACGCCTAATGTGTAACCATAACATATCGACTCATCCGTTGAACGTCTAATGTGTAACCATAACATACCGACTCATCCGTTGAACGTCTAATGTATAACCATAACAGGCCCATCCTATATATTACTGTATTTGGTTAGTTTGTCACTTGCTTGTAGCCTTGAAACCTCTAAGGCCGAACACACACAAATAATTTCTTAGCAACATATATTGCTAACGAGCTAGTCACTAAATAAAGTAAAAAACATGCACAAAAAAACGTTTAAATGTACGAAAAAAAGAAGGAAACCATTAAAACTTACAGTAGAAGCAGGTGGCTGGTTTTTGTAGTGTGCAAGTTGTTATGTGCAAAGAGGAAGAGGATGGATATCCGAGTGTGGTCGCTAGTGTGTAATGTGAAACGTGACAACCCTAATATAAAGGAGCAAAGGTTTCGTTAAACAATTTCTTAGCAACATATATTGCTTGTAGCATTGATTTTTTATCGCTAAACATCAAGTCTCGTTGAGTAAAATATATATATCTAGGTTTCAAATGACATGTCACGGGATTATCTTTGACTTCGTTGACTTTAACGTAACAACACATGTAATTATTTTTAACGATAAAATAAAATTAAATTGATTTTCCCCGGCGACATGTCGCCGGGGATACCTACCCACCAAAATTTTCGTTATCGCGCCAATTACGCTAAACGACAAAAAATATAGCTTTCCCCAGCGACATGTCGCCGGGGAAAAAACTTTATGATAAAGTAGATCTGGATTCCTTCTTCACTGCAGAAAACGAAAAAAAATAATCTTATCCTCCCTTGGCGATTTTTGCAGCAATTCGAGCACATCCACCATCACACGACCGCATCCACCATCACCACCACCGCATCCACCATCACCACCACCACACGTTACACGGTTTGTTTTACAAATTTTAAATGTTATTCAACTATATTAGTTAATTATAATATGATTTTTGCAGATTATTATTGTTGTAAGATGTTGTTAATTAGAAAAGTTAAGTAATTTTTTTTGGTTTTGGCAGTAGGCGACGAGGAGCGAAGAAGGAGCACGAGCCGAGGTATGTTATAATTTTTTTTCTCCTTTTGGTATCCGGGTGACATGTCATTTGGGAATGTTTATTGTTTAAATTTTGTTAGTTTATAGTTATTATTAGTTGAATTGCCTAGAAATGTGCTCGTTTATAATTATAATAAGTTGTCAATGATAAAACTTTGTTGATATAAGTCGTTTGTTTTCTTTGTGTTATTACCTTAAAACTTTGTTAATATGAGCCGTTTGAACCCGTTAGGAATGTTTTAGGATTTTAGTGATTAATTTTGGAAAATCCCGTCTAAAGTTAATCATCCTATAGAAAACCGTCGAGACGGAGAAATGTATTATGGTCGACTCAAGAAATCCTCAAGTTTAAGTATTTGTTGTTCAAAGTTGCGTTGTTCCGAGTTAAGTGGTTCGACACTAGCAACAAAGGACGTAAAGTCAAAAAACTTGTCTTTAGAAACAACATGACACAAATCGTCGACTGCAGGCTTGAGACATTTAAAGATGACCAATACATTCTCGTAACACAAGTCAAACAAGTCTTCTACCTTGAAGATAAGACCAAACCCCATCGGAAGGTCGTCGAACATGTTAATCATAAAACGTTTTTCGACGGGGGTGTCATCGTGGTAGAGGACGATCCTGATATTATACAATTCGACAACTCATCTGATCTCCCACTTTCTACTAGTTTGAATGACTTGGATAATGCGACCTTGCATATAGATGGTCAATCAGCGGTGGTTGACGCACCGCCGATATCATTGATGTTCCCGACGAAGACGATGATATTATTGGCGATGAAGACGCCTTCCTCATGATTTAGCGATTCTAATGTTGAAGCCCTCATCAATGTTGATGATGATGGTGTTGAGAAAGTTTATTCTAGTGAAGAAGAAGATTGATCTTGAGTTGTAACTTACAAAATACACTTATATATTTGAATGAATGAATGAAATTGTTGTGGATTGTTTAAATGTGTATATTTATTTGGATGTGTATGTATTGGATGTGTGCATGCTTATATTATTTTGTTCATGAATTTCTATATCTTATGCTAATTGTACTTGTACGAGATGTCGTCGCGAGATGTTGCACGGTCCCACGGCGGTGACGGTGGCGGTGAGGATCGTCCCTCCGCATCACAGACCCACCGGTTGTTGTCGACCTTCATTAACCGAGGTAAGAATTTCGGATTATTGTAATACAAGCATAAATTTGATACATATATTGAACTTGCTTGCCTTGAATTTTATGACTTTATCACTAACTTGATTTTGCGCAAGGTAAACGAAAGCCCAATTTGGGCAGGGAGCGGCATTTGAATACCATGACAAGACCGGAACCTTTCGCTAAAGGCAATCGCAGAAGAAAAAGGTCCGTCTCGATCAATTTTGATGTGGGTGACAAACAAACCTAAACCTCTCGGCCCCATGCGCTCACTTTGGTCTAACTACATCGGGAGGTCGTTAGAGTGTGTCGTTTACTACCCTTCGGGAGAAGGTCCAGAAGGAGAAGAAGGCGCGATCATTTCAGATATTGGGGTCAGTTATCCTTTTATGTTTATTTCATTATCGTGTTCATTTATTTAATTGTGTATATTTATCTAAATTCGCTTATTTATTTATATCATATAAATAAATAAACAAATTTAAATAAATATATAAATTATATCTCTAACTCTGTTTTCGTTTTGTTGTATATGATTGCAGACCTTGTTTGATCTCAGGCCGCACATGGAATCCTCCCGCTGGACCGAGATCTACGAAGGCATCAACAATCACTTGCAAAAAGCCTACAATACCAACAAGGCTTCTTTCAAGGCAAAGCATTGGAAGGTAGACCCCACTACCGGGAATTACGATGTGGAGGCGATCAGGCGGGCACGTCCCGAGGAGATTACAGCGGCTGATTGGGATGAGTACATTAAGATGCCATACATTTCACATCACACGGGAATAAAATAGACCGCGCCACCTGAGAGAAGAAATCTTCTAGTAAGGAAACAAATGTGAAACGTTTGAACCTTCGACAACAATTTAGCACCCTATAGAACACTGGACGCAGAGACTGACGCCTCGGGTATACCGATTCATACTTAGTATCCTATCACCTACACTAACTAAGAAAGGAATAGATCATTATACACCCCATGTCAACCCAACAAGCACCTCCACACGTGACGCGAGGAAAAATTCTGTGATGCACCTGTCTTAGACATATCTGAGTATGACAGAAACTCTACCATTTAAGAGAGACGCTTTACACCAGAGCCGGAAGCTATCCTGATCCAAAAAGGGAAATAATGGTATAGAATACTCGACACCCCAAAGATCCATGAGGAGCACAACGCAGTGCACAAATTAGAATCGAATCAAACATGACCACACTAGGAAAACCTAGAAATGATATCTTCACTACACAGGGAGTACGGTGTACACCGACCACGATATCTTACGGAGTGTACGGAACAAAAGAGAAGTTGACCATGTGACGACACCAACAATTGTAGTCGCAACGTGAGTCCAATTACAACGTTCGTACTCACACAAGGCAAGACCGTCATAACCGCATATACTTCAAGCAACGCCTAGCAAACAAAACCTTTTAAAGCCAGATCATTTCAAGTAGTATCACTCAACGAAAGAACCGACAAAATAAAACCCTTATGACATAATCAAGGCGAAATGGAACTTGTAAAGGCGGAGGAATACGGAGGAATCTTAACCCCAGGGACCAACGTTGAGACCCACGCCATGAAGGGATTTTTAACCTCATTTCGTGAGAACCTTATCAAGGCCAGGAGTTTTACTCATCTAGTGTCCGGAAAAGATGCACCTTGATCCAGAGAGCTATTATGAGCATCAAACATGAAGGCTGGTATTTGACCTATGTCAAACCATACTTAGTATGTTCGAAAGGAAGAATTCAAAACAATCAGGAGCCATCAAACCTACCGGTACAAACCGAAAATTCCCAGATAGAAATGGGAATGCATAACAATAGACTCTAGTACCAAGTCACCAAAGATCCCTATTGATTATAACTCTACATGGGTACTAATTGATCATCTCCTCAAAATCACCTATTCCTACCAAACAAAGAGAACGACAATATGAACAAACTCGCATGGATTGCTCGTAGCAAAGCACTACAAGTCATAGCTTTTCAATTCTCTTCATTCCAAATGGCGATAGCCATTCACCTTAAACCTTCGAGGACCACTCCCAAAATTCTAAGGAATTCAACATGAAATGAGTGCCATTTTCCGTCTTTCAACTACTAGACTGGATGGAAGGACCATTCAAGCTATAGAAGTTATACTTCAAGCATGAGTAACATGTTTCGAAAGGTGAATGGAGTAGGCAAGTTGCCTCAATCGAATTCACTTGCAACAACATGCCACCCCGTAAGGCACTGTATGGTCACAAGCGCAAATCAATCGTGTTTAGAACAGAGATCGGCAAAGAACCAGTCCGATGGTTCCATGCGGCTATCAAGAACCATTGATGGTAGTGTGCAGACCTGAGACCGAATGCAAACAAATCTGATTATCAAGGCCAATAAATATAGGGCTAAGGGTCATTTGAGGTTCAAGTCAGCAAGAAAGTTAGATTGAAGTTCCGCCTCCGGGAAGCGTAACCCAACCCAACGGGACGCAAAAAGGGGGAAAAACCTTAATTTGTAAGATTAGTCAAATCTTCCCCAAGATCGAGCTAGTAAATACCAGCTCGGATCACCATCGACTATACGTGATGCACAAACAATTTGGTGCAAACAACTCGGAGAACCACCCTTCATACCAAGGATTTGTAACGCCATAGAAAGGCGTAATCCGCTTTGGGAATGTGGAAAGCTAAATCTCGTTACTTTAGATCCAAAAAATAAAAATAAAATTATACAAGAATCGGGCGGTAGCCTACTAACCCGAAAATTCCCTAGAACTCAACTCTTTGCATAACGTTTCGCATATGAAACTCAAGAATTACCCTTCCAACGAAACTCTCGCCATTCCAATGAAAGGAATCCAAAAATCGACAAAAGGTTTAAATTTTGTCAAGGAACCCGAACGAAATACTGAGTCAAGAAATCAAACGGCCTAAACGAAGCCGCATTCCTATCGTAAAAACCCATTGGAAGTCTCAAAGAGGTCCGGAATACACGTTGGAACGTGAAGACCAATTCGAGCGTAAATACCCACACCTTTTCTATACTTCAGCAAATAATTCTAACTGAAAACCGAGGACGGTTTTCTCTTCTAAGGCGGGGAGGATGTGACATATGGTAAATTTTCACTAAAATTTAACTGATAATTAGTAACTTATTATTACTAAGCATAAGTCATAAAGCATGCATAAGCTTTGCCTGATCATTTGAGTAGATAACTCGCATACAATAGATAATTTCACCACTCTTGCATTCATATCATTTCATGAATATTTCATTTTTGCCTTATGATTTAAATTGTAAGACGAGAGGTTATCTCGTTTTCCCCAGTGACCGACACTGCACGCGTACCGACACTATGATAAGGACTTGATAAAACAAATGACAAACTCCCGTAATGAAAAATATTACAAAAATAATAATATCTCCGATACGTAACCATAAGATACTACATTATAAAAGTTATCAAACAATGATGCTTCGGTCACAATTTAATATCACGGGACACAAAATATTTAACACACTTTCACTTGAGCAATAACTCTTATAAGACTCAAATACAATTTATACATAAGTATATGTTTATGCACACATTTCCAAAATTTATACAATAAGTAAATACATATACATATACTTACACAAAGGAATAAATGAATACATTAAATAAAAATTTTGTTATAAACTCTTTGTCTTTCTCTCCCACGACAAAACCAACCCAAGAACCAGGAGAAAAGATATCAAATCCCATCTTCAACCTCTAGACTTGTACCTCCTAGTAAATCGAATCTCCAAAGAGGATAATCCAACATGTTTAATCCTTCATATCCTCTTTCTATTACCAAATTCATGAAAGTTCTTGCTTCACAAATCTCTCCTTGATACTCTTGCTACAACTCGCATTTAATCCAAGGGAAATCAAGGCCAAGTCATCCAAGGGAATCATATCTTCACACAAATCTAGCTTGAGCCAAAAGTCCAAGATATCCTTTGTTTTGGAAGCTAACCGAATTTGGTTTCAATATTAAAAATATGAATCGCAACACGCGTCTAACGTCTCGAGTCATAGAAAATCGTCGAACACGCTTTACTAGGGTTCTTGCGATCCTTCTCAAGTTCTCCAAACGAGGAGAATGAGGTTATTATTATTATTTGAAACTTCCTATAATACCCGTGTAATTATGAGGTTATTAATTTCAAATATGTTGTTAAACTTTACACATTTGTATTTAATTTGTTAATGAAGTACTTAATTAGTACTTTTGTTTTTATATATTACTATTTTCAATGTTAAATTTTATTTGTTTATTAGAGCAAAAGGTATGATGAAGCTTTTTCTCTTCATTCAGTCTCATGAGACGCCATATCGATTCAACACTCACTCAAAATACTTTCTCACTCATAACACAAAACAAATTCTTCATTTGGGCGACACCCACACCCAATTTTATTTATTTTTACTATATTTTTATTTATACATACTAAGATAAAAAAAAAAAAAAAAAAAAAAAACCGCAAAACTCTTTTGTCTTTTTGTTCTTCGCTTGAACCATGAGCACCAAACAAAGAATAAACGAAGAAGGAGGCTAGTGTGGCGAAGAGCAACGAAGAGGTGTCACGTGAGAGTGAAGAGCTCCCTCTTCACTATACCTTCCACTCTTATTAATATTATTCTTTGGGAATATTTGTTTATCAATTAACGACTAGTGATGTATAGTCTCGTTAAACTTCTTTAATTCTATTTTAATTACTAAAGTGACATAGCAAATCAAATAGTAGTAATTTCATATTTTGACTACAATAATTTGAAAGTAGAAAAACATTTCGAGTTTGTGTCAAAATATTTGAAATGCAAATTAAAATTTCAAAATCGTTATCAAACCAATCTCCACCGTTAAGATAATATCCTAACAATCAACGGGTCGTATTTCCGATCCGTGTGAAACACAACCAACCAATCACAAAACACCCCCACCCAACTATATAATCAGCCCCGCACTAACTTCATTCTCATCTCATCACACAACAAAAACACCTTCAAACACACACATCTTTTCAACCAAAAAATGGCACCGAAGGCAGCAGAGAAGAAACCCGCAGCGGAGAAGAAGCCAGCAGCAGAGAAGGCACCAAAACCCAAAGCAGAGAAGAAGCTCCCATCAAAGGACACTTCAGGAGACAAGAAGAAGAAGAGACACAAGAAGTCAGTGGAGACATACAAGATCTACATCTTTAAGGTTTTGAAACAAGTGCATCCTGATATTGGTATTTCAAGCAAAGCAATGGGAATCATGAATTCCTTCATTAATGATATCTTTGAGAAATTGGCTGCTGAGAGTTCTAAGCTTGTTAGGTATAATAAGAAAAACACTCTTTCTTCTCGTGAGATTCAAACTGCTGTCAGATTGGTCTTGCCTGGTGAGCTGGCTAAGCATGCTGTTTCTGAAGGCACCAAGGCTGTCACCAAGTTCACCAGTGGTTAAGATTGTTTGATTAGTTGGTTATGTTGATGTAATGGGTTTAGGTTTAGTTGTTTTTGTTGTTTATGGATGTTGGATTCATGTAAAGCCGTTATTAATAGTTGCTCTTATTGAATGAAATGTTATGTTTTAGATCTATTTTGTTCGTTAATATCTGTTATATGGTGAAAATTATTAAGTATCTGTTTGTTTGATAATGAGTTGTGTACATCAAAGTAGCGAGCTTAACTATTCCACCATCTCCAAAATCGCCCCCATAAATGCTTAACCATCACGCAATTGCATTGAAAATGATTAACAGTAGGTTTGTAAACAAGCCCAGTTGTTCCATACTTGTTTTTGGTCCAATTAAATGCTGCAAGAATATTATATTTGTTCCATTCTTGTTTTTGCCATACATCAAGAACTTCAAAAGGGGGAGGAAGGGAATTTAGACACTGTTCTGACTCTGTTGGCTCATCAATAACGCTGCATCTCGGATCAGTCGTCCAACACCAAGATGTAGCTGAGTGGATGCCAGAATGGATATACCAATTTAAGGCACTGTGGCTATTTTTATTGTTTCTTTAACTGTGTTTGGATGTTTAGATGGTTTTGCATCGGGTTCGGTTTAATGGGTTAGCTTGGCTGCATTAGTTCTTTCAGAACTTTGAGCTAAAGTTTGTGATTCGATTAGGATAGAAATTTCTTTTTCTGTTAATACAATTTTGGTTTAGTCTTTTATCAGCATTGTCAATTCATATTTTTGTTTTGTAATTTGATTGTTATACAATGTGTTTTCATTACTTTGTGGAGTGCTTAAGTGTCATAGTCATTGCTAAATCATCGTATATTGTTTTGTATAGGACGGGAGGCTAAAACATGAAATTGAAGATGTTGACACGATTGGTTAGATACTCAATTATAAATCTGTAATGAAATGGGCTAAACGGGTTCAGATATAGTAACATTACGCAATGATGTATAGATCGTTTCTTTAATGAGATAACTGATCTGCTCCCTAGTCTAGTGTAGAGACAATTTGGTTAGTAGCAAGTAGATCAGTAACATCAGGCAAGCAGACATATTTGTAATGTATCAATTCATACTAAAAACTAGTAAATCAAACTTGAACCAAGAAGTTCCAGCCCATAATTGCATACTTTTTACTTTCAAATATTACCATTAAAAGCTATAAATACCAGAAACTTAAAAAGAAAAATGTGAAAAAAAGGTATTTTTAAGGTTTTATAAACCAATAATTATACCGAGAATCGAACGTGTGTGACCTCCAGGTTACACAACCCACTGTAACCACTGGAGCCAACACAAAGCCGGTACCAGTCATCCCCATTTAATTTACTTAAACACAAACCAAATCTTTACTACAAATACACCTCCCATATTTACACTCACAAAATCACACATTCATCAAAACAAAATGAGTCATTGATCTGTACATAATTCACTAGCTATATAACAGATCTATAAAAATAAGTAGTGTTAATTTTAGGCTTTATGAATTGTGATTAGTTTGTGAAGGTTAGGTTATAGTATAAGATGTTGTGTTAGTTTTTGTACAACTAAATAAGCACTTTGAAAGTTTGAAATTTAAATGGTCATATGGAGATACACTTCTTATGTTTATCAATATTTTAAAACTGATTAAGGTGTCTGTCTACTTTCACCTCCTAAAAGCTGCCTATACTTTTTGAATATGGTTAAACGGCTTCAAATTATGATAAGGAGCTAGCTCCCAGAGCATATTCGTATATATAGCTAGCTTATATAATTCCTATTGAAGATGCAGATGCCATAAGAATGCTTTTGTGTGGAATGATCTTTTTGAAGATGACTGTGACCATGCTATTGATGCTATCTACTACCTTAAGATAAGTCCATATAGATCAATATCAGAATAGTATTATAAGTCGACATTAATAAAAGCCTACAATCATTTTTATTATATCCAATATATAAAGTGAATTGGGTTCAGTGGATGAGGTCATGAGGATCCTGCGAAATGCATATTTGGCGATGAGGTAACATAGTTTGTGAGGAAAAAGTGTTCGCAAAGCACGGATATGAAAGTGTAAGCTGCTATGAGAAATTTGGAAGAGTGTTTAGGACCTAGTGGCGGCGGAGTGAAAATTTTCTTCGAGGCGACATTCTAAATTTTTTAGAACTGCACTATAAATTGGTTTGTAAGGGGCAAATTACAAAAAGTTAAGGTGGCGTTTAATGAAAAACATTTTCTTTCATTTCCTATTTCTTGTTTTATAGGAAAAGTGAGGGAGTTTTTTTCCACAAAACAACGAAAAATAGAAAGCGCGTTTAGTTTGGTAAACATGTGTTTGTGTTTCCATTTAAGAAAACTAGAAAACATGTTTAAGTGTTGTTGTTTCTTTATCTCAATTCTCTATTCACTTTTGTAATATTATAAAAACATCTTCAAAATACAAAACAAATATTATAAACTAACAAACTAAATTATAAAATAACGAAAAAATCTAATACGAGAAAATTAAGAATTAAAAAAGTAAAATATAACATCAAATAACATTAAAAATCTTCAAATGATCTACAATTCGACATAAAAACATTAAACTCGACATAAAGTAAAATTTCTTATTTCATCCGTTTTATACGTTTTATCAATTTTTGTATATTTTTATCCATTTTGTACGCTTTTATATGTTTTGAACATTTTATACGCTTTATTAGAAGTGGCGAAAGGTTCGGTCGGGTTGGGTCATGGTTCGCGGGTCATCTGGTCCTGCTTTAAAAATAGTTCGATGGTTTGGGTCGGGTTGACCAACTATTATAGTGTTTTATCCGCTGCTTTTTTAATCTTTATGTTTTTACGTTTTCGTCTGTTTTATTACATTTTCGTCGCTTGTTACTTTTTCGTCCGCCGCCACGTTTGTCGGTTTTCGTTTTCCTCGAGTTTTACGCCGTCCATTTTCACGCCGCCCCTTTTTACGTTTTAACGATTTTTACATTTCGTATTATTTTACGTTTTCGCCGTTTTTACATTTTCACGCTTTATTTTACGTTTCTTACGCCGCGTTTTACATTTTCACGTTGTTTACGCTTTTAAATTATAGTGTTTTCATCCATTTTTACGTTTTCTACATTTCTTTACGCCGCCGACGAAACCTAAAAAGCGTAAAAATAGAAGAAACGCAAAAACCGATAAAACGTAAAGAATCGGACGAAAACATAAAATATCGGACTAAATCGTAAAAATAGACAAAATGTAAAAAATGCGATTTAAAACTTAAAAGAACAAACGAAAACATAAAAATTTGATGAGCCGTAAAAAGGGTCGAAAACCTAAAAAACGGTTAATTACGTAAAAATCGATTTAAAACGTAAAATGGACGAAAATGTTAAAATAGGACGAAACTTAAAAAATCGGATGAAATTATAAAAATCGATTTAAAATGTAAAAAATGGACGAAACGTAGAAAGCAGGACCAAAACGTAAAACAACGGATTAAAACGTAAAAAATGATGAGAACGTAAAAATGGACGAAACGTAAAATTGAGACAAAACGTAAAAAAGACGAAAATGTATAAAAGCGAACAATAATGTAAAAAACAGACGAAAACGTAAAACGGATTAAAACGTAAAAGTGGACGAAAACGTAAAAAAGACGAAACGTAAAAAGCAGGGCGATAACGATAAAACGGCGAAAATGTAAAAAAGCAGACGAAACGTTAAAATCGGACGAAAACGAAAAAGACTAAAATGTAAAAAATAGACGAAAACGTAAAAGAATGGACGAAAACGTAAAAACGGACGAAGACGTAAAAACATAAACGTAAAAAGGGTCGAAATCGTAAAAAGGTCAACAACGCAAAAAAATCGAACGCAAACCTAAAAAATAGACAAAAACGTTAAAAATCAGACGAAAACGTAAAAAATCGGACGAAATCATAAAAAACAGACGAAAACATAAAAAAACGAACGAAAACGTAAGAAAATGGACGAAAACATAAAAAAGGACAAAAACGTAAAAAATCGGACGAAAACGTAAAAAAACAAACGAAAACGTAAAAATTCGGACGAAAACGTAAAAAAACAGACGAAAACGTAAAAGAACGGACAAAAACGACAAAAAACAGACGAAAGCGTAAAAAATTGGAAGAAAACGTAAAAAATCGGACGAAAATGTTAAAAACATATGAAAACGGACAAAAACGTATAAAAACGGTTAAAAACCGACGAAAACGTATAAAAGTGGACGAGAACGTATTAGGGGTATTTCAAAGGAAAATAGGTGAAAACAAAAAAAAAATATTTTGTAGTTTTGTGTATTAAAGTTGGAAATTGAAATTTTGTGTTTTGTAGAGAATTTTATTGGAAAACACTAATTTGAACGCGATCTCTTTTCTGCTTTTCACAAAATATTTTGTGGAAAACAAAGGTGTTTTCCCTAAACTAAACGCACCCTAAATATTTTCAAAATTTTACACTACAATTTTTTTCGTTAGAAGGGCACGTGACCCTTGTGACCCCTCTTTATCTACGTCCCTGTTGGTGGCTCAGTGTGAGCCAAATTATAGAGTATAGTGTCTCATTTATGTATACATTGTAAGTTGTAACAATATGTGTGTTTACTGCTTGTGTTCCATGTGGGTGTGGCCATGGCCGTCCCGTGGATATCGGGGGGACCGTGCGTAAGAAAAACAATAGGCCCTTTTAACACATAAAATTCTTATGAGTGTACAAAAGGAGTACATACAACATCAAGAAAGATTTGTAAACAAATAAAAGATGCTTAGAACTGTTTATTTTCCCCATTTCCATATTTTATATTTTACCATATGTATAGTTCAAGTTATTCTCTCAATCTTTCGTCCCCTCTTATTTGCTTTCCCGTTAATTACACATGCCTAGTTGACTAATTGCCATCCATTTCCTTCTAGTAATAGTTTGATTGAATGGGCCACAAAGAAATGGGTTGCATACTAGTGAAAGGTTAATAGGTTTTGGGTAGCATTTGGAGGCCTCCTAAGGATTATGGGCCCTGTGCAGTTGGTCACCCTGCACAGGCCCAAATCCAGCCCTGGGTGTGGCCTGAGTTTCTTGGCATTTCGTTGGATGATGGTCCTTTCCCCATGGCCTGTTTATGTTTAGCTTGCTTGTTGATCTTATGTGGTTGTCAGGTTTGGCTATACTAGACGAGTACCCGTGCATAGTAACAGGATTTTATAGCGACAGATTGTTTTGTGTTAAAAAATTTATGGGTTATAAGCGAAAAATAATAAAATTTTAAAGATTTGGGGATTAAACATAATGTTTTGAAACCCGTTCGACCTGTGGTTCAACCGGTTGAACCGCTCCTAGAAAACGAGTCGATTTAAACCTAGTCAACCCGACGGGTTGGTCAAACGGTCAAACTAAATCGGGTCAACCCACCGGTTTGAAGCATTCCAGTCAACTGGTTTTCGATATGTATTAATAGTTTCCTTTTGAAAAATATGCTTTCAACATTTCCTTTTATAGTTTCAATGGAGAAATAGATCTCGATGAGACCGATTCACCGGTTTGTATCGGTTTCAACGAGTCCTCTCTCGGTTCGTTTTGGATGGCTTTTATTGGTTAGTCGAAGCGGTGGCGACACCGGTTCTCGGTTGAACCCGTTGGTCGGTCCGATTCAAAACTATATGTACCATCAATTTGTTAGCTTGTATGAAGCTTTGTGTGTTTTATTAATTTGTATAATGTTTATAATAACATGTACTTTTCATTTTAGGGTGTGTGGAAAACTAGAAGGGGGTTGAATAGTTTTACCGATTAAAACTACGTTTTAAAGTATTTAGATCGACTTATGTCAATCTATTTGGTTTGTGTGTTGGATATTGATAGATAAACATATAAGTAAGTAATCCAAAAGATAAAGAGTAAAAGAACACAAAACCACGACACGAGTATTTATAGTGGTTCGGCTACAAGGACTCCTTCCTTGCCCTACTCCACTCCCCGGGTACCCCACTCGAGAGTTTCTAAGCACTACACAACACAAGCTCCTTGATGTGTCGAAGAAGCCTTCACAACGTCGCTTACTCTTTATCCGGTACAAGGCTAGACACCGAGTTTTTCCACGAGGTAGAACCAAACCTATCACAACATCGCCTACACTTTATCCGGACAAGGCTAGATACCGAGTTCCATTACAAAGGAGGAACTACTACCCAACACTACACCACAATACAACTACCCAAAGGAGACACACCTTGTTACAACACTAGAGAGGATATCAACATCCCCAACCCAAACTATACAACTTGTACATCGACGCACCATATCGAATGTATATCTTCGGCACCGTTCAATAATGCCTTCAACACGACACTTCTTTGGAGGGAGGAAAGAACTATCAACAAGATGCACTTCAGTGATCTTGATGATGACAAAGCTTAGCAACTCATGACCTTGAGCTTGCACGTCTTCAAGAGGTGGTGATCTCGCCTTTAAGAGGAACCTAGAGAATCACACAAAGATAAAACTACATAGAATGATCCTTTGGATATGTGGTTAGTGAGGTTAGAATACTGAGAGAAAGTATATCTAAGAGTGGTAGTGAGCAAGAGATAAATGGCTCACTATTTATTGATAAAATGTGTCTACTGTCCCACGGTTCTGGCGGATCCCTCACCAGAGGGATCTCGCTAGTGCAAATCCTGGGATCCAGCTACTTGGTTAGTTTATTTCGGATTTTGGGTTGCAAACCGGGTTATGGGTTATGGGTTATGGACCAGGGGTCATGGATAATGAATCATGAATACCCAACAAGATGCGATGTACCTAGTCATTGGGTTATGGATCTTGGGTCATGGGTCATGGATCATGGATAATATCCAACATGACTTCATGCATGATGTCATGCAATGGGTCATGGGTTATGGATCATGCTCCATGGGTATGGGTTATGGACTTTGGTTTTTACCCAACAAGATTCATTGTACCTAGTCAATGGATCATGGGTTATGGACTTTAGTTTCTACCCATTACTTACCCATTACAACATATGCAAAGTTTATATTCATTTCTATAAAATGTAAACACTATTACGTGTTATACATATACATTTCTATACGATATAAACAATATTACTTGTTAGTGTTTTATAAAAATGTTTTTGGTTTTATATAACTTATTTACTAAACATGTTTTGATGGTTTTAATATGTTTAGTAAAAGTGTGTTAGTAAACTATTGGCTCAAAGCTTTTACGTATTTTTTTTATTTCGTTAAAATGATTTTACGTTTGTTATCGACAAAACATTAGAAGATTGTAAAATATAAATAAACGTTTTATGGTTTATTTGTATTAACAATCTCCCTTTTGTTGATGACAAAATATAAGATTATTTTAAGAAGAAAATAAAATTGTAAGAATTTAAATTGAGTTTTACTCTTTCTCCCCTTTTGTCGAAACAAAAGAGCGCCGAAAAGAAACTAACACATTGTGGAAAACGTTTGAGAAAAACTAGTGAAAATAAGAAAATAAGAAAGAGTTAGAAAGAAAAGTAAAGAGAAGTAGTAAGGTAAGACGGAGATTCTTGTCTTAGCTCCTCTTGACGGATGTTTCCCTTTGTTAAGGCCAAGTAATTAGGAAGGCTAAAACGCGTGTATTGCAAGTATTTTGCAATGTTTCTAACTTTGATGAAATGCTCCCCTTGACGAGTGCTCCCTTTTGATGAGAGCGTCAAGTAGTTAGGAAGCCTAAGTGAATGTATTGCCAGTGTTTTTGCAGTGATTTGCTTTGACGAAAAGCTCCCCCTTGTTAAGGGTGTCAAAGTCTTTCCGTGTATTATAAAAATATACAAAACAAAGGTTAGAAAACAAGTATATGGTGCATTGTTTCTTGCAAATGAGCTTCAAATTTGTTAAAAAATTTGTTTCTGTTGGACGATTCTGGCGGATCCTTCCTGTGAGGGGTTCGTCTAGGCAAAAGTTTGGGAACCATGTACCTGCAGCTTATTGGCAGCAATGTAGATACAAATGGTAACGTAAACGTCCAAATGAGTTATGTATTGTTGCACAAAACATATTCACATAACTATATAGCATACAACATGTAGTTTCATTCAATAAAACAAGAGAAATGATACACATATCTCTAAAACTAATAAAATGATATAACATGTAGTAAATATCCACAAATTCTAAGTTGTGCCTAAGATTAGAGAAAGCACAATTTGTGCTTGTATTCCTAAGTTTTAGGGACGATTAGATCTGTTGACTTCATCAAAACGTTCGAGAAGGTGATAGAACATGAAATGTAATTTGTCACGTACTTCATGGACTAACCCTTCGGCATGTTGACAATGAAGGCAATCATTGTCATGGCTAGGAAATGGTAGTGGTAAGAATGGAGCGGTTTGAGGTGGAAGGTTTGATGAAAAAGGTGAAGGTTCCACAAAGGATGAAGGGATTTGTGGAGGCAAGCTTGATAAAGTTGGAGGTGGTTCAACTATGGGTGAGGGTGGTGGAATATGTGTTGATGGTAGAGGTAAAGTATATACTTCTATATGGTCAGTTGTTGAGTTTGGTGACTCATCATAATCTAAAATGGACCATTTGAGGCGAAGGAGAATAGGACATGGGTGCTAGTGTGGTTTCAACACCAAAGTTTTGGTGAGAAGGTTGTTGTGGCACCATTTTCTCAATCGAGGGAAATGTTGGCAATGGTGGTGGATGATGGGGCCTAGGTGGTAAGTCCTCTGTTGTAAAGGTTTGGGGATGAAAGTGAGGTGGTGAAAGAGACAACTCTAGGTACTAGAGGTGATGGTTTGGTTGTTTTAGCGAAGTAGGAGTGTTTGGTTTGAAGGTACAGTAGTGTTTGGCAAGGGTTGTTTTGTGGGAACAAGCCTTTGGGAGTTGGTTTGATTGGTAGAATTGGTTGTGAGGAGTTCTAGTGTTTGAGGCTTTGATGGGTGATGATTCGATTGAGGAGATTTCATGAACAACCTGAGCAATTTTCTTTGGAGGTCCTTTGGTTGATGAGTGTGCACTTGGTGCCTTTCTCATGGTGAAATGGTAAGAATGAGAAATGTAAAGAGAAGGTTTTAGCTAATGAGAATCAGTGTTTGAGTGATGATTTGGATGTACAAACACAATTGGTTTATAAAGGAAGAAATTTGGCAAATGAATTTATGGAAAGCTAGAATGGGGGGGGGGGGAGTTTAATAGTTTTACCGATTAAAACTTCGTTTTAAACTATTTAGATCGACTTATGTCAATCTATTTGGTACGTGTGTTGGATATTGATAGATAAGCATATAAGTAAGTAATACAAAGATAAAGAGTAATGGAACACAAAACCACGACACGAGTATTTATAGTGTTTCGGCTACAAGGACACCTTCCTTGCCCTACTCCACTTCTCGAGTACCCCACTCGAGAGTTTGTAAGCACTATACAACACAATCTCCTTAATGTGGCGGATAAGCCTCCACAACGTCGCCTACTATTTATCCGGTACAAGGCTAGACACCGAGTTCTTCCACGAGGTAGAACCAAACCTATCACAACATCGCCTACGCTTTATCCAGTACAAGGCTAGATACCGAGTTCCATTACAAAGGAGGAACTACTACCCAACGCTACACCACAACACAACTACCCCAAAGGAGACACACTCCTTGTTACAACACTAGAAGGATATCAACATCCTTTAACCCAACCTATCTAACTTGTACATTGATGCACCATATCGAATGTACACCTTGGCACCTTTCACTAATGCCTTCAACATAACCCTTGACACCTTTCACTAATGCCTTCAACACAACACTTCAATAGGAGGTAAGAATTATCAACAAGATGCACTTCGCTGGTCTTGATGATGACGGCTTAGCAACTCATGACTCGAGCTTCGACGCCTTCAAGAGGTGGTGATCTCGCCTTTAAGAGGAACCTAGATAATCACACAAACATAAAACTACATATAATGATCCTTTGGATAAGTGGTTAGAGATGTTATAATCTGGGAGAAAGTACATCTAAGAGTGGTAGTGAGCAAGAGAGAAATTGTTCACTATTTATAGACAAATTATGTCTCATGTCCGACAGTTCCCACAGATCCCTCACCAAAGGGATTCGGCTAGTGCAAAACCTGGGATCCGGCTACTGGTCAGTTTAGTCCAGATTTCGGGTTGCAAACCGGGTTATGGGTTATGGAACCGTTTGATAATAAGTTTGATTCGTGTGGTCTAAAATGTTTGATAATAAGTTTCATGTGGTATAAATTTCTAAGATGGTGTTTCCTTTGTTTGGTTTGCTACGGGACGGGTATTAACCCCATTGGAACCGGGTCGAATCCGCTTAGGTCTCGAACTACCTTGGATTTGCTTATTTTACTTTTTAAATATCCGAATGTTAATGTTTCGTGGTGTTAGACTCGATTAGGGTGTGTTTGTTTGTTTCGATAAAACCGAGCACGCGTTTGTTGTTTTCGCTCCACTCATGACTAGAAGACTCGTAAGGGTTGTTGCCCTTAGTTAGAGTTGGATTTGAATTGCTATCGTGATGATTCGTGTCTCGCCATTTTCAAATTTGTTTATTTTGTGTTACTTATTTTGGTTGTGATATGCTTAGGTAAGATTAAACCGGTGTATGGTGTTTGTAAGGTGATTGTTGGATCGCTTGAGTCGAATAGAAAGCACCATAGTGGTGTTGTGTTTGTACTCGTGGTATGGTTGGTTTTACCCGAGTCACCGCAAACCCATGTAGCGCGTGTGTGTGCTTGTTTGTTTCGAGTGTAGGTACAACGACCCGCGTGAGGGTGCGTTTAGTCTTGGTTCAACATCAAACACACCAAAGTGATGCTTACATTGGTAAATTTCTTTGCATCTTTGTGTTGAAGTATTTCGTTTGTAATCCTCAAATTGAGTTGGTGTTGGATTCTATTGTTAATGGGCCAAAGCCCAATACATATATAGAGTATGTTTGATTTTGTGACAACTCGTAATTTCAGGACATTTCATATAGACTAGATTTAGTCTACATAACATTAGCAACATGATCATCATATCATTTCATGCATGGATTCGCATTTTTCATTAAACGTTTATTTTCCTATTAAATAAATGCTATCGCGTAAACATTATTTGAACATTTGATCCGACATTTCAAAAATATTCCTAATATATTTTTATTCTCATTTTAAGATTATAAAATTATATTATTAATTTACCCGATGTTTTCAATTTATTTTGTATATAAATTGTTATGTATTAATATTTACGACTTTTAAGTAAATTCAACACGATAAATATTTATTCACTCAATTCTTGTAAGAAATGTATTTTTGTAATTTTTATGACTTCAATACATTTTATTTTGTCCCGTTAAAATCTATTTTTAACTAACGCTACACTTAAAACTTAATTATACATACAAATTACACATTATACTAAACTTTGTATACAATTAATCATTAAAACACATCAAACCATTTACCCCCCACCTTTTTTGCCGACCACCCCAATACAAGTCACCATTTTATACAATTTAGATATTATTATATGGACACATGTACTAGTTTACTAGATATTTTCATGTACAAAAGAGTTTTATTCATTTAAAACACCTACAAAACACAAACTAAAGGTGAAACTTAAGGAAAATCCTCTCATTTCCATTGGGGTGGCCGGCCATGGCATGAACACAAGAAGAGATCCATAATTTTTCTAGCTCATGTGTTTATTTAAGTTCTATTAGTGATCTTGTTAAGGTTTTGAAATAAAAACCTCAAGATTATTAAGCATACTCTTCTCAAAAATTGATAATCATTCAAGTAAGCATTTCATGATCATCATAATTCTTTCATATTCATTTTTATGTTATTTCATCATTTTTGCAAGATATCATGCATTTTACATATGAGTTTATACCACTTTTAATGTTTTTATTACTTATATTGAAATATGATCATCCTATAAATTATCCCTTGTAACATATCACTTTTGGTGATGTCTAGGAACCCATGACACCCTAAGAAGGTGTATGGTAGGATTAGAATAGCTTCGCGTTGGTTTGAATTGGTTAGAATAGGTTTTATGCGAGAAAACTCATTTCGACAAGTTTAACTAAGGTCTGTCCTTATTTTTGAAATCTGAAATTTCGGCAGTTTACAAAACATTTTGGGCTAGATATTCAGAAAATACCCTTTAAAACGAAAACGTGGCGCTTGAATGGGTTAAAGCGGAGTTATAACTAAGAAGTTATGCTATTTTCAAGTTTGACGACGAAAAATATTTGTTTCGTAAAATTCAGATGTAATCTCGACTTTTACGAGTCAAAATGAATCTTAAGCGTTATTAAATGTGACGACTTATCAAAAATATATTAGTATATATTATCACGATTCCGAGGATATATGAAACGAGAAAACGGACTTATAACGACTAAGTTATTCACATTTTTAAACAAGTTGCCGTAACTATTTTATATAAGTATAACTAATATATTTTCTTATAGACAAACATATCGGCCGCAAATAACCATGTTGAGGGTTGTTTTTAACATTGATAGAGTACTATTCAGAAAAGGATGTCTTCTAGTAAAAGTAAGTTCGCCTAGCCTATTTTTCAAAATGTCCAACTGTTTGTCAAACGGAGTTGTAACGAGTAAGATACGGTCACTTAAACTTTGCCGAAAACTACCCTTAAACAATATTTTGGATACAAGTACCATACTTTACCTACATTTTTCTCCACGATCGAGACTTCTATGATAAAAACTTAAAAGCTAAAACTTTGAGATAATGCTACAAGCTTTCCAAAACCGTTGAGTTCGTTTCCTAATACTCGATGTGCCCCATTTTACGACTAGCTTTTCAAGGCCATTTAGTCACTCTCATGACTTGTCAAATTATATTATTTTACGACGAAAAGTTATAATTTCATAATAAAATCATTAAACGACTATCGTAGGATATCATTTCAACGTAAATACTTGTAAAGTACTTTATAACATGACGAGATGTCATAAACATATATTTCGATGATAAACATTATTTTCAAATGTACAAGTGGTATGGATATCATATGAGTTTGCATGCACGACATTGTTTCATGACTTATATTAGAGCATATCATTCATAATAGGTCGCGTTAGAGAGTTGCGCCTCATTTCGTGCATCCACTTTGTCATCATAACTATTGCACCCGTGAGTTCATAGCCCCACTTTCTATTACTTATTTGATTTACAAACTCTTTGGGGGAGATACATGCTCAACTACTTGCTTTTACCATCACAAATATTCTAAACATTGACATATTACTGTGAGTTCGTAGCCCACTCTTACTCGTTTAAATTCTTATAAACTATTTGGGGCGAGATACATGCTCATTTATCAAAACATTTAAACTCTTTTGCCAAACAACATTACTTATACTCTAGACTTGGTGCGTGTATTGACTAGACTTAAACAAACATCCCAACATCTATATGTTGGAAGGCCATTTTATGGATACAACCCAACGTGAGTCGTTGGAGGAACATCCCAACATCTATAAGTTGGAAGGCCATTTTTATGGATACAGCCCAACGTGAGTCGTTGGAGGAACATCCCAACATCTATATGTTGGAAGGCCATTTTTATGGATACAGTCCAACGTGAGTCGTTGGAGGAACATCCCAACACGAGTTGTTGGAAGACCCTTGTAGTGACATTTATACTTTTAACTACCTTGATGCGCATAATCATGATTGTCATTCTATTTTGGGTAATGGGTTGAACACACAAAGTTGCAAGTTTTGTATGGGCGGAACTTGGGCTGGGTGGATTTACAATGCCTTTGCCGCATGAACATTCTTTAAAGGTTTTACATTTCAACACAAACTCTATGAACTCACTCAACCTTTGTGTTGACACTTTTTAGCATGTTTTATCTCAGGTATCTAAGGCATTCACTTCATGGCATGCATTTGGACATATCATAGAGTCGTGGTGACGACGCGTCTCACATGGGATTTACACACTTTAAAAACATCGTTTTACTTGTACCAAACTTATTTCCGCACAAATTGATTTTCATTTGGGACCTATACTTTGTAAACTCGATTGTTTAATAAATCAAACGATGTATTTTTCAAACGACACTTTAGGTCGCTCGATATAATCAGAACTTTGATGCTATGATCCTCCCAAGGTATTCCATTCACCGCAAAACAGTAATTGGGGTGTGATGATTTTTAAAGTATTATAAATAATTTGCATCGATATTTTTCGGATATTGGACTAACGCAATTTATTTGGTTTGACTCTTGTGATATTGGTACGTTTCAGAAATAGAATTGGGATTGTGATTTGGATTTGGCCAATATAAATATCTATCGGATTTGATACTTGAATTTGGACTTGGATGATACATAAAGGATTATGACTTGACATTTGGATTGTTATTGGATTTATGGTATTGGACGTTGAACTTATTGGACATTTTGGGACTTAACGGTATAATATATAAGACTTGAAAAAAATATAATATATTAGACACGGAACGAACACAAAATATTCAATAAACCCAAAGCCAATAATTACGCGAATGATAACGAAACATAAAATTTATAAATATTGTAATTTCAAACTTGGTTTATTTAAAGTCACGATTACTTGGGAATGTGATATAAACGGACGCACCATGCCGAAATTTATAAAACCTTTCCCAAACTCATAAGATTTTAAACTCGTAAACATACTGTGTTTTATTTTAAAACACACATAGCTTCCTTTAAAAACTAAAATTGTTTTCTCCAAGCTATTTGGGATTATAGGGTAATTACCGAAACTTACCAATTTACTTACTTTTTGACATGTTTCGTCGTCGTCGCTTTCTCGACTTCTTTCTTGTCATTGTGTTCTCGACATGAGTCTTCGTCAATACTTTCTTGACTTTTCTTTATAATATATTCGAAAATATATTATAATTTGGCATGAGTAACATTTTGATATAATTTATGCGTGAGTAACATTTTGATATATTTTGGCTGAGTTATATTTCGAGTCTATATTTTCTTACCACCATACGAAACATTGATACCAAACTTTTGAGATATTGATACATGATTTTGAAAATCTTTGATACGAGTATTCCACTAAAACTAAGACACTTTGTCTTTTGAAAATTCATTTGCTTTGTGAGACGATTCGAGATAGCCATATACGTATTAGGTTGTGCCAATCCGTATCGTTATGCTTGTGCTTCTTGGCACCGCTGTACATGTGTCTTCATACCGTTGTGTAACACCCTCAAAATCTTAATGACAACGGAAGACTAATTCGGTGTTACTCGAATGGAGATTATAGTCAATAATTATAGAAAATGACTCAAGGAGATGTCTTATTAAAAGTAGTTATCATTCATCGAAAACTCATAGTTGTTACAAAACATTGTAAATTGTTCAAGTATTTTTCCCAAAAGAAAGATCATGAGTTTGAAAGAATGACAACTTTATGTTTTACACCACCAGATAAGCTCTGCAAGCCCCACTGCACCTTGGTCATAATCTTCACAGACACCGAGATAACATGCTTAAAAGGTCAACAAAATTGTTGAGTGAAATTCATAGGTTTGAATAAAGTTGAACACAAGTATAAGAGCATGATCATTGTAAACTAACAATATCATGAGGAAAAATCACAGAGTATTATGCGCTAAGCTCATGCAACCAAGACTCAATTGCACACAATCGAATTACCAGCAGTATCGTAAAGTTTGCCCCAAAGGAGGTAATAGCCAATTACCTAATGAAATTAAATATAGTGCGCCTGTTATTTCTCTATAACCAAGACGGTCGTTACTCTCCATAGTACTATTCACTTATATATGCTCACTCATGGTGACTAATGATTCATGATATGGGGACTCAAGGCTTAATACTTAGGCGCACCAATAATCAAGAAGTTTAACATTTATGAAAAACCTTGTGTTCTAGTTTAGAGCATGTATCTCTCGCGGGTTTGCAAAATAAAGTAAAAGCGCGCTATGAACTCACCTCGATGATATAAACAAGCACAAAAGATCAAGCACATGTAGCGGAGGTTCCAATCCGAAACCTAAAATGATGAGATGGCGAGTCTCAAGATGATGAACATTTTGGTTGGCGATCAAAATAATAGAAAGCATTGAATATTCTTATTCATAGATCATTGGATTGTCCAATCCAATAGTGTGCGTGCGGCTTAACGTTTTAAGTTAATTTACTTGCTACATTGCCTTATTTAATGATCCTCACTTACGCATAAGTGAAATGTTTTCCTCGTTGTGATCTTGATACGTTTGTTGAGTATTTTAGTTTGTTTAGATTCCGTGCGTTTTATCGGATTATATATATATATATATATATATATATATATATATATATATATATATATATATATATATATATATATATATATATATATATATATGGGAGGTTAACGTAAGTAAGTGTCTTAATGTAAAGTATAGGAAGTGATTTGGTAGTCGTCGGATGTACCATGAGTGATGTCATCTAATCAAGACTTGATGAATGTCATATCTGTAATAATATTGAACCACGTGGGCATTTTCGTCAGAACATTTTATTCGCTGAATTTTCGTTATCTTAAAATAGCTTTAGTGGTTACGTCTTCATTCGTTGAATTTTTCTAAAAGTATCTCAACTTACTAATGACACAATTATTATATTATGTCTTGGTCAACAAATTTTGATACACAACAAAGTCTATGACATATTTTATAATTAAACTTATACCAGTAACTATTAATACAATTGAAATTCTAGTCATTAAATAAAAATTCAATGTCACTACCATCAAGTTTCCGAAACACTGTACTACACTTTTCCAGTTTCCGCTTGTCTTTTTAACATCTTTGTGACCTGTGATACACATCAATTTTTACCGTAATACATACTTTCTACACAACAAAAAATCCACAAAACTTACCAAACAATTAATAAGGCCTATGAAACATCAATCTTAAGAGTTAAGAATCTAACATTGATACATGATTCCAAATAAGAAGACCAGAACCATTAGACAAAACAAAAACCCAACAGATATACAATTGAGAACTTGAAAAAGAAAAAGAAAAATACAGAGAATTAAATCCAAACTTGATACACAAACAGTTGAATGAAACAAATTAATTGATACTCTAACTTGTTGACTGGTACAACCTAAAACAATAACATATCAATCATGGTGAACCCGAAAGCTGGCCGAAACTGGAACATGTATCAAACTGAAAGAACATGTATCGCCTTAATACTTTAATCCAGGATGATGGCTGCTAATATATCGACTTAGTGTGGCGGCAAGGGCTTCACAAAACTCAAAGAGGTCAAGAGATCTGACAAGCTCGTACCCGACAGTCCATCTCCAATGGTTTAGATTTATGGACGAGTAGCTTGGATTTATGAACAAAATGGGGTTGCAGACGTCATGAGAGAGGAGGGAGATAGGCGGCTTAGATTTAGGGTTGAGATATGGATGTTCCGATTGGTTTTTAACACAAAATAAGGAAATAATAGAGGCTCCCATTGAAATGGTCAAACAAAACTCAAACATATGTGTTTTTCAGTTGGTTAACCATATTACTAATATACCCTTTTGTTTATATAATTGATATTCTTAATTAAAAAACTGAATATCACATACTAACAACACGTATTTCCTACACTATTTTTACTTTTATATCTATCTCACATGAACCGCGTTATTATATATATATATATATATATATATATATATATATATATATATATATATATATATATATATATATATAAGTGTATCTTTATTTTAAGAACCCTATTAAGTCATGTAGAATCATGGTAACTCCCTCCGACCAATCATAATTTAGTAAACCATTTTTCTTTTAAATTAATATAATTAATTCGTAGGGGCATTAAGGGTAATTAACATTCTCACACTCTTTAACTGATAATTCAAAATTTTCCAATGATGCAAAATATACGGTTTTGATTTTCCAGATTTTATCTCTCTTTTCCATTCTCAAAAAACCTAGCAGCCTTCTCTCTCAATCTCTTCTACAATCACCATTTTTGACAGCCTCCAACCATAACTCCTTCCATCTGTCATCATAACCATCGTGATTGACGGGTAAGATTTGGTTGCAAGTGATCTAGGGTTCATCAATAGTATTAGGTATGTAAATATTTTTTCACAAAACAAACAAACAAATATAAAACAACGCTAGGGTTGAAAAAGAAAGAAGATGGCGGATCGGGATCGTTCGGTAATTTTTTTCACCCCTTTTTTATTAATTTCAATTGATTCATTAATTCATTAGAAATCGGTTAACATTAAATTAGTATCCGGTCATGTTTGTTTGTTTGATTTAGGGTTTGAATGTGTTTTGTTAAAAAATTATATATTTAGATCGGATTTTGAAAGAAAAAGAAAGTTGACGAGGGAATCGGGGCCAAGGTGGTGAAGGAGATCCGACAGAAAAGTGAAACTCCGAGAGCGCAGTGACTCACCAACACCGCCACGCATGCTCCTACACTCGCATCAAAGATGATGCTTCTCTCAAGTTCACTCATATCCTCTATAACCCATCCCCGCTTGGTAAATATAATGATAATTAACTCATCTAGATAACATATAGATGAACAAAATACTAGCTAGTTATTGTTTAGTTAATTCTTATGATATGTATGGTTATACAGAATTTTATGAGTATGCCATAAAGTATGAGAAAGGATCGTTTATTACGTCTAGTGGTGCTTTCGCCACATTATCTGGTGCCAAGACAGGGCGATCACCAAGGGACAAACGTGCTGTTAGAGACGAGACAACCGAAGATGAGCTTTGGTGGGGAAAGTAAGTTGTTCCAATCCTTGTTTGGCCGGGTTATACATTTTTATTGATGATGCTCAATTTTGAATGTTGTTATAATTATTAAAACCTGCAGGGGGTCTCCGAACATCGAGATGGATGAACATACATTCTTGGTCAACAAAGAACGAGCTGTGGATTACTTGTGCTCGCTTGATAAGGTCTCCTTTTAATCTAATACTCTGAATAGGTGTACTGTATACTTCAATTCATTAATTGTTTACATATGCATATGTTAGGACTACGACTTGGTTGCATTTCATATATGATTCTCTGCTAGTCCTTTCGCCGTAGAAATTAATAGTCTTTTAAACATTATATGATCAAATTATTGGCTTCTTAATTGCAAGATCATAACGTAGAGTGGATAGTGTAAGTTTGTCGTTAAGAAAACATAGGATTTTACATAGATCTAGGTTTCCATATCGATCATACCAACTAGCTCACCAATATGATTCGTAAAACTCATTTCGTATCAACTTATTATTGTCAAAATGGTTTGAGCTTTCACCATTCAAATGAATGAATGAGTTTCAATTGTTTGGTGTTGGTATGTATAGATAATCTTAAGTGTGCACAAAAAGAGGAACGTGACATGGACGTTGATTCATTCAGCAAATCCATGGACCCATGGAAAAACTAGGCATTCATCTACCGGATAAGTTGTCAATTTACAGATAATATGTTCGTTTCAACTTTAAAAGTCAACTTTTTAAACTAATACATCAGTTTTTATCAACCTTAGGTCATCTTCATGTGCTGCACAACCATTTCCGGATATTTTTTTAATTCTTGTCTGGGTTGCACGAAACACTAACATTTAACATATAACTAAACAAGAACATTTTAAGGCATAAAAAGATCTCCTTTTGTGAGATACTAATGCACTGAAAATAAGATGTTGTCTTTGAATAAATTGGATTGTTTATAAACTACAAGTATAGATTAGTTTGACTCCAGGAGTCCTCAGAATCATCGTTTTGTCAATAAATTACTTTATTTGATACTAAATCATGGTCTCCTCCATTGGTGTCACTTGATTATAGACCAATATTTAATCGATGAATCAGCCACACTGCTTAGCTAAGTCCGTTGACATTTGATCTCGTGCAACATCAGTTATACTTCTGTAGTTTTTAAACATCAGAGGTTAAGTCACTTGATACTTGCTTGATGGTTGACATTACCAAATTATATAAATGATATTTACATTTCCATGTTGGTTAACTCACAAAAAGTTGTACTTTTTGGGAGTTACAAATCATTTATATATTGGTCAATTTGTGTCAATTCGACTACCTGTATCGTTTAATGATTCTTGAGCTCCATCATTTAATAATCGCCATTTATGCTTTTGCCCATCCCATTTTTAATTTGTGTGTCTAGTTTATCAAATAGTTTCTTGTTTCATAGGTTACAATAATTTGCATAATTTGATATAAGTAAATATTGGACATATGTGTTATGCTACTTATTATGATCCGTTTACATCATTTGATATATGAAAAGATTTTGCATATATGTTATACTAGTTTTGGTGATTATAGTATTGTTACGTCATTTATTGGATGCTTAAAAAGATCATGCATATGTGTTTCAAGTGGTTTTATTTCAAAACAGATCGATGGTGTCGTTTTTATTCGAAATTTTTATTGCCATTGAAGTTGAAGATCATGAAGTCATTAAGTGCACATATATGTTTACGTATAAAACATATATGTTTATGTATAAAACATATATGTTTTGTGATTTGATTATATATGTTTTGCATACACAAAAAAAAATCTCATGCTTATTTGTGTTTGTTAGTTTAAGCTTGTTCATGTGTGTTATTTTATCTTGAGTTTTATTTTAAAAGTATTTAATCTTGGCTATTATTTTTTCAGGCATGACGTTCTTTGAAGGCGTGCACACATACCGGAAGTACATATATGTTCATGGAAGGCGTGCATGTATGTTTTTGGAAGACATGCACACATGTTCAAAATAATATGATAAGAAACTTCAAACACATATGTTTTGTGCACATATGTTCGTTTACGTTAATTATTGTTAGTGCACAGGTGTAAAATAGATTATATTCATGTATTTCTTCCTATTATAAATTGTATTTCAATCTATATCGAATTTTGTGTTTAACATTATGTTCTTGGTTGTTATAAATTTACATGATCTAAAAACACATATGTACCTTTTCATTTGAAAAACATATATGTCAAAAAAAACTATTCCAATAACAAAAATAATAAAATTAATTCATAAAAACACATATGCACTAAATAAATTTTAAAACATGCATGTTCGAAAAAAGCACAAAAAAAAAAAAAAAAAAAAAAAAAAAAAAAAACCGATTATAAACCGAAAATTGAATGTTTTTAAAAGTAGGATTTGTTTATTTTAAAAATTAAAATAATATAAAATTGACTTTTACTATTATACCCTTTTGGATTAAATAAAAGATTTAATAATTAAAAATACCATGTTGCATTGATATGTTGCACAATATGCATTACTATGAGTACATAAGGAGTTCTCGCAGTTCTCGCACTTAACGGGGTTTTCAAAATAAAGGCCCCTATATATATATATATATATATATATATATATATATATATATATATATATATATAGGGCGTGTTATACGCAAGATTAATATTAGATGCGATCTTTACAAGACTCATTTAGACCAATCGATTTTAGTATTACTAAAGAATTTTTTTATTCAAAAGGGTAAAATAGTAAAACATATTTTCATTTCCTTTTGAATTTTCTAATTAAAAACGCTTTTTAAACAACTTAATTTTCGGAATTTATAAATAATTTTTTTTTTTTTTTTTAGCATACATGTTTTAAGAAAATCAAAATCACTGTGCGTATGTGTTTTTTGATGAATTTATAATTACATGTTTTTATAGTGTATAATTGTTTAACATTCTAATAGATTTTGCTTAAAAGGATAATTGCACATATGTTTTTAGCATACAATTCTTTGAATTTCAAAATCTAAACCAAGAACATAAACATTTGCATAAATTTAATATCATACGAGAGGTCGTTTAAAAACAAATGTCTAAAAGAATAAAGAAATACAATTTATTGATTATACACTTGTGCACTAATAATATTTATCACAGCTAAATTTGGCGTTCCGTATAGGTACTATGTTTCTTGATCATAGAAATTCGTTTATGCATGTGTCATCTTGTACGCATGTGTGAATTCTTCTCAACTCGTTCAACATCATCCCTATCATCTCATAGGTCTTGAATGTCATCATCATCTTCATAAATCCTGCTAATACACACATGTTCAAATATAATTAGATTGCAAAAACTGAGTAAAGCTAGCATAACACATATGCACAATCGTAAAACATATATGCACCATTCCAGAAACAACTAGAAAACACATATTCATAACTAAAACATGTATGCATAAATCTTCCTTGATTTTATTTCAGCCTCACATGCACATCATTTTATTGATTTTATACAAACCATAAAACACATATGCACACTTCACAAATTTTATGTTAACATGTATGCACATAATCACAAAAAGGCTTCCAAACATATGTACACTTCACAAATTTTATATTAAACAATTGAATTCCAAACATACATTTCCTACTTAACCTTATAAAAATTTTTCCTAGCTTTAGGCGTGCTTGTCATTCATCTTTAAAGTGCGGTCATCATGTTACTTCAATTTTTTGACTTTTGACCAAATAACCTTGTTTAAGTACGAATCGTAATAACTCTTTAGTATCTTTGGGTGTATATGCACGAGTAACATATATGCATCCGTAACATATATGTATTACTCAAAATTCATTCATCTAATTTTCCTTATAATGTAAAGGGCATCAATTTCAAAACATATATGCATCCGTAACATATATGTATTACTCAAAATCTCATCCTTCGAGACATCTTTACAATGGTAGAATGAATTTACCTTAGGAACCGGTGGCGGCTTAGTACTACATGCTTGAGAGAGATCTTTATAGAGGTACTTAACTAACGAGCTCAACCGAGGCTTCTTTTGTAGATATACTCGCAACATCCGTGTCACAAGAGCTATAACCTAAAACAACAACAAATGTTTTAGAAATCATACCTTAAATGTATGAATTTCACTTAAAATTTGTAATTGACCCAATGATAAAAGTACACAAGAGAAAAGTAAAAAGTAAAAACTTGGTTACTGTTGACAAGCTCGTTCGATGGTTTTGCATTCAACCACATCGACCTCGTAATCTTGCTCAACAAGTCGCCAATGGACCAAATAAAAGATAAAAGTATAAGATACCAAAGAAAAGCATCAAACAATGTTCCATTCTCTATTTTGGGGTCTCTTATACTCATCTTTATCCACTATTACATCTTAAAGCTACCCCACGCCACATAAATGACCCAAAAAACGGATATGACAAAGGGTGTAAATATATTTGCAAACCTCTAAGTCTAGATTCTCGATTCTAAATTGCTATCCGTCTAGAAATTAGTACTCCAGTATCCTATATGGTCATGTAAACAACACCATCACACCAATATCAAACCCATTTTTAAAAACACTTATAACAGTTAACAAACCTTCACTTTTAATTGGAACCAACTGCTACTTGCGCTCTAGATCCATACAACAACCGTTTCGTCACTTTTGTTGTTGGTTTCGAACATCACTTTAGGTTTAAAGAAAAAAAAATCGGTTCAAAGTTTTTTTTTAAATAAATGCAACAACATAAGAAACATAATAGTGGGTTATTCTCAACCTTAAAGTCCAAGGTTGGACGAGGACCATGGCGAGAGGAAGATCTCGTGAACGGAAAATCGATGGTGTTTAAGTGGCCGAACCGCAAATGATCCGACGCGGCTAGAGTTCCGTGAGTATGAGGGCCATGTTTTGTTAGAGAAAGCGAGAGGACGAGGTTTATATCACGGAATTAGAGAAATATGAGATCGGGTGGTTAGGTGTGTGAGGATGAGAGAAAAGTAGATATGGAGAAGATATGGTGGCTAGGTTTTTTGATGAAGGATGTATAGATGACAAGTGATACTGATAAGTAGCGGTTAATAGGTAAAAAGAGAGAAAATTATGGCTTGACCAATTTTTGTAATGTGACTATAATACCCTTTTTGCTTTTATCAGATTACCCTTGATGATTTTGTGAATTAAATAAATGGAAATTAATTTACTAAATTCTTATTGGTCAAAAGTGGTAATGAAAGATCAGATATAAGATTAGATCAGATAGAATACATCACTATATATATAATTATTTTCTTATAATTATATATATATTCATTTTTGAAATATGTTTATCGATATCCAAAATAAGATACTCATATGATCAAAATACTCATTTTTCAAAGTTACGATAAGATTATAAGTTTTTCTAAACTTTTCCCGAATTTACACTTTTTACCCTCGTTACGAAAAGCACGAGTTTAGTCCTCCAAGTTTGAGAAAATGATATTTTCTACCGAATGTATTTTTATACTAAAACTTCCAGTTTGAGCTTTATCCTCGGGTAAACTGCTTATACGAAACAGCCCTCCAAGTTTGCTTTTAAACGCTTAAACCTTATACTTTCCAAGTTTACACTTTTCACCCTAAACTTTACTTATAACTAGTTTAAGTTAATTACGTAACCGGTCCTCGTGGTTTTTATATATGCGCATGAATGTGAGTTTCTCCTACTAAACTTTCGATTATAGCCATAATAGTCCTTGTACTTTTCATATATGTTTGTTATTCAGTAAATTAGGACCCTTTAACTTTAAGAAATGTTACAATTTTACCCATAAACTACATTATTTGCAAATTTGATCCGAACATAATTTTAGAAAATGAAAACTTTGTATATCGATTACAACTTATTTCCTTAGCTTATTAGCTTATTTTATCATATTGGGTAGGGTTGGGTTTTAATTGGACACGTTGTGGGCTTATTGGGCTCAAATTGTTGGGCTCGTTGGCTAGGCCGAAAGGAAATAAGGGTGGGTTTGTTTGGTGATTCGTGTAAAGAGGCTAGGCCCAAGAGAAGTGTTAAACGAGTTGGGCTAGGTTAGTCGGTCGTGTACAAGGCTAGGCCCAAGGCTTATTAATAGTGTGGGTGGGCTCGAGTTGGGACGAGGCCCAATGACAAAAATATGGGGTGGGCTTGGTTCGGTATAAAGTCCAATAAGTTCCGAGGCCCAATACGAGTTTTAATATATTTTTGTTATAATTTATTTCGTATTTTTACAAATTTTTACATATCCGTTACGTATTTTAAGATTGTCAGGATCGTGGGGAATTTCGTTCTGATCATAACGGTATAACTCTGAACGCTCAAGATGCGTTGATCATGCATATGCCAAATGATATGCAAACGTGATGTTTAGAAAATTTCATGATGATATAAATCGTGCTTAATTTTTGATTAAGGTCTTAAGTACAATGAAATTTTCCGGGAGCTTATAGTACCTACCCCTTAAGAGAACCGCAACCCGCGGTTTAACTCGCAGAGGTTGTCATGGGTGGTTAGATGAGCGGTGGGGATACTTGGAACGCACACATCCTCGCGATCCTGGTGAACTCGCACCTCGTTTCTTGTGATTCCATTGAACTTTAACGATAGGAATGCGACTTTGCTTAAGCCTCTTAACTTCCCCGTCCATGATCTCAACGGGTTCTTCGACAAAGCTAAGTTTGTCATTGAGTGGATTTTCTTGAGGGTACGACTAGAGTTTCATCCGATATACACTTAAGATTCGAGACATGGAAAGTGTCATGTACTCGACTAAGTTCTTCGGAAGTTCGAGTTTATATGTCATTGGACCAATTCTTTGAAGAATTTTGAACGGTCCTACGTATCGAGGTTTGAGTTTTCCTCTTTTCCAAACCCGACGATTCCTTTCCAAGGTGATACTTTGAGCATTACTCGACCTCCGACTTGGAATTCCATTGGTTTCCTTCTGACATCTGCGTAGCTCTTTTGTCTATCTCGAGCTGCTTGCAGTTGTTGCCTAATTTGCATTATCTTTTCGCTTGTCTCTTGGACAATTTCGGGGCCTGTGAGTTGTACTTCTCAACTTCTTGCCCAAAGAACCGCGATCGTGTTAGGATTTAGAAAATCCGGTAGTTAAAAGTCGGTCACCTCAAGTATATGTATTCGTTAAGCTCGTAGTTGTAGTCATTTAATGTTAGTAAGTAGTTTGTTAAGTAACACCGTGGAGGATGGACGGGTCTTTACCCACTGTATGCTCGATCCATGACCAAAGGAGGCGAGTCATGTTTGTAACTATAAATACCATTTGCCTTCCAAGGCAAAGGTTGGAGCTTCATAATATCATTTTTCTTTGTCTCACTAAGTTCCCAAAACTCTTCACTTTCTCTCTCTAGAACTCATACTATACGCCTTTTTTTATTAGTGTATTTGTGTGTTTATGAAAACCAATATGTTACAAATGGTATCAAGAGCCATGGTTTGATCACTCATCTTTCATTTTCTTGGATTTCTAGTGGTTTTCATAAGGTTTTTGGGTTTGAATGAGTTTAGAGTAGTTTGCATCATTTGGATCATTTCTAGTGTTAAAGTTTGAATTTTGATAGTACTTTTGTGTTAAGAATCATTATAAGTGTTTAGATTTTGGTTTGGAAGGTTTGAATCATCGTGGTTGTGTTGTTTTGGATTAAAAGTGGTGTTTTGAAAGTATCTTGGATGCGAGTTGAGTCTCGGATTGTTTTTCTTGATGCGAGTTGTCCTAATTTTGATGCGATTTGTCTCTTACGTGTATGCTTATTGAGCGACTTGTCACAAATTGTATATGAGTTGTCACGATTTGTGAAGCGAGTTGTCTTATCTTGCGAGTTGTCTATTGAGACAAAACGACAAGAAAGGACAAAGTAGTGGAAGTAGTGGCGACTTGTGTACTATGCGAGTTGTCGACCTATGCGATTTGTGTTTTATGCGATTTGTCATTAAGCGAGTTGTCATTTAAGCAAGTTGATAATCAGGGTGCGAGTTGTCTTATACTGCGACTTGTCTTGTACTAAAATCTGTCAAGACTGCGATTTGTCCAGGGTGCGAGTTGTCTTGGGTGCGACTTGTCAAGGGTGCGAGTTGTCTTGGGTGCGACTTGTCTATTGAGACTTGTCATTTCTTCGTGTTACGTTTTACGGTTTTTCTTTTGATTTAGTAAAATCCCGTGAAAGAATCTATTTCCCGGTTTAATCAAAGAATAGTAAAATCCCGTAGAATCTGTTAATCATGTCTATAATCACTTCTTCGGTTGATGATGATGTTCAAGTCCGCAGGATCGATACTCGTCCTCCCATGCTTGGATAGAACCGATTATGACTCTTGGGCTCAAAGAATCGACTATCTTGCTTAGGAAAGGAAAATGGGGTTAATATCCTCAAATCAATTGATGATGGACCATATCAAGTTGAGACTACCAGAGACATCCTTGAAACTAGCATTGATGGTTCGGTTATATTAGGATTGGATAGACCAAAAATGTATGACGAGCTTAATGATAAGGAGAAGAAAAGATCGATCGAGACATCGGGGCTTCAAACATTATACTTGTGGTTTACCTAAGGACATTTACAAGTTGATTAATCACAACAACGAAGCAAAGGCGGTATGGGACAATGTTAAGATGCTTCTCTCGGGTTCGAATTGACTAAAGAAGCAGAGTCTCACTGTATGATGACTTTGAGAACTTTAAGATGAATCCGAGAAATGTCATCGAATATTATGTGAGATTCCACAAGCTTGTGAATGACATGAGGAATATCAAAATGACTATGCCAAATATCCAGCTCAATTCAAAGTTTGTGAACAACATGAATCCCGAATGGCACAAATTTGTCACTGCAGTTAAACTGAACAACGGATTCAGGAACACAAATTACGAGCAATTGTATGCTTATTTGCTTCAGAATGAGAAACATGCTGTGTTTGAACGAATGATCTTGGAAAAGTTCAAAACCAATTCTGGAGATGCAAGCTCGTCAAATGATTCAACTGCATTCTATACTAATGTAGGAATAACCACCAAAGCATCACAGGTCATACCAACCGGTAATGGTTATCACAAACTCATTCCGGATCCGGTATAAGCCTCAGATTCTTGATACATTTATGGAACACCTTGTCAATCGCTTGGCTCTAATGGTTAAGCAAAACTTGAACCTCACTCCACACACCAACAATCATATCGTAACAACCTCCAATCTCCACAATCATGCAATCAAAGAAGGAAATGTAGTGGTGCAAAATGTGCAAGGAAGACAAAGATGATCAAGGAATGGCGGGAGGCGGGTTATGGAAATGATGGTGTAGGTGGAGGATATGCGGTAATCGAATCGAGGAAGAAACATGGCCAAGGTCGCGGAAGTCAATCAAGTGTTACAAGCTGTGGTGGAGAAGGACACATTGAGGAACCGCACCTCTCCAAAGCGTCCACAAAATGCGTAGTACTTCAAGGACAAAATGTTCTTGGTACAATCTCAAGATAATAGAGCAAGATTGGATGAAGAAGAATTGTTGTTTCTTCTCGAGGGAAATGCCAAAAATTAAGATGCGAGACGTGGATGAGCGACCCGGTCTGGGTATGGGACACAACAATCCCAATGTATTTCAAGTAGCGACGTGATGCATTTGATTACGATGTCGATGATGAACCCACTTGTCGCACCATCTTCATGGCTAGTATCTCACCAATGGTTTCTCCAGAGGCTCCTTTACCATTTTGGACCTTCCAAGGAATCAATCATATCGGAGATATTAAAACTATACGATGATGTTGATGTGCAAAGATACACGACAAGGTACAACCAATCGAAATTATTGAATCAGATATTGAAAATATGGGTAATAGCAATGTTGTCCTATATGATCAATATGTGAAGCAAAATGAAAGTGAAAGTGTACCAAGCGATGCATCTTCTGCAGTCAATGATGACTATATTTTTGATGAATACACTACATGTGCCCCTGATGACTCTATAACCTCTGAACTGAATGCCTATAAGGAACAAGTTGCTATATATGAACAACGTGCTAAGTTTGAATTGACTAACCGTGAGCAGGAGATGGATTTCAAAATGCGTACAATTATCATAAAAAGTAACTTTATGGAAGAAATGTTAAAACATGAGTTAAACTCCTTACAATAAAAGCTTAATAAAAATGTTAAGCAAAAGCAAGAACTTCAAGAAAATGTAAATGTACTTAAACAGGAGTTTACTGCTAAGGAATCAAAACTTTTAAATGACTTTTCCAACCTAAAAACTTTGAAAAACAAACTTGAGAACAAGTTGTACATACAAGGGAACACCATTCAGATCGCTCACATGATCACTAAGCATAGAGTCTAAGCGATAAGCATGGTATTCCCATTGTAGATAAACCCAACCCGAGTATGGAAAAGTAGCTAGAGTCAGCACAAAAGGTAGTCTATGATGGTAATGAGATTCTCAAGCCTAGGCAAACACCATCATGCATAGGAAGCCGATGAGGATAGAAAATAGAAGATGCCTCTAGGGAGAAGATGGCAAAGAAGTTAAATGATCCTAAGTGTACAAAGCATAATATAACATTTAAACCCCATGATTACATTAAAGAAAACTGGATAGCCTTGAATATGTTTAAACCTCAAACTTGTTAACCCCGAGCAAGTATTCGGAAGAAAGATTTGGATAAACAAAAATCGATATTGATTGAGAAGAATCCTCCCTTTAGGAGAATGCCTCCGACCACCGTGTATCCCCAAATACACCTATGCATTTAGTGCCTAGAACCTCTCTACTCAAAGCAAGACCTTAATTCGCCTACACGTAGTCTATCAATTGTTTGTTGACTTTGAGAAAACATGTAAGAAGAGAATTACACCCAGAGATTCTTGAAGGGAAAGGGGTTTGAGCAAACTAAAGAGTGTTATTTAAGCGAGGTCATGCCTTTCTTTAAACTACTAAAGAACAATTTGAGAGTCTTCAAAAGGGCATTGATACGTAGATTTAAGAAATGAAAATGTGTTCAATGAAATGGAAATTGAGGTCAATGATTATGAGCGTGAACTCAAATGCAATGAAATTGAAAGGAAGAATCTGCATATATTAAATGAGAACTTGATTTTAAATGTGTTGCTCAAGATGTGTTTTATATTGTTACAAATTATTCTATTAATCGCTTCTCAATTTTATGAATTATCTGTTGCTTTGAAAGTTTCCCATGATCGTGTCATTGAGCATGAAAAACAAAAATTCTAAACCGAATGAGAAAATAGAACAGGATGATCATGATAACTTGGTAAAACATTTTCTCGGAAGTTGAACATTTTTCTTTGCAATTAAAATATCAACATCTCAAAAATGTTAAAACCTCAAATGTCAAGACATCCTCGGATGCTCCGAGTTTGATGCGAGTTTTCAAATAAGCAAGCGTGATGAATGATTCGAGCTCATTGTAACACGATCGAGAAGATTGAAAACCCAAATTTCACAATTGAAGGGTGAAAAGAATAATATGAATGGCTCCCAAATAACTCCTCCGTTAGATTCTCGGAATTCTCAAAACTTTCATCTTCAAAACATCATTAACATTTTACAACAAGAAAATGAGAGTTTTCTAGAAGAAAACGAAAAGGTTAAACAACATTTCAAAGAGTTATACGATTGAATGAAAGTCACTCGTGACAAGAACAATGAAAAAATAACTTCTTTACAAAAGGAAATTGAGAATCTGAAGAGTCAGGTAAAAGGGAAAATGCCAATTGTCGGTGATGAGAATCTAGTATCAAAGGCATCTGCGGATTCTAAGTATGTTGTATCTGTGAAGTATATTCCCTCATCTTAGAAATAATGAACTTGTGTTAAGAATATTTTTCAGATCTTAAGGATAGTCTAGAATGTCTGCGTGAGATTGTCGAAGAGGATAGCATAAATAAACCACTTGATAGAGAAGTTAGGTATGCATGCTTATATGCCAAGCGATCTCAAGAGCTTTTAGAATGTTTAAGAGCAACATGCCCTAAATCCTTTTATACTAAAGATAAAGTCATTATGACATGCTCTATGCCTAGTATTAACCATGCGACGATGTTTTCTTGATATGCCTTATTCTATGCCAAATGTAAAGCATGTGAACTTTGATGTGTCTAATCGCTAGTACTTGAAAGTGATCCCATCACTTCTAGACCAGAATGCAAAAGTAGCAAAACCAACTAATGTTCCCATCATTCCCTCTACAGAGTAATCAACGACACTAAGGCAAGCGGGTTAAAGCCTCCAGGAAATACAAAGCAAGATAGGACCTCGCAAGCTAAGAGTGATCAATGGAAGAAAGTAGAAGACCACCCTAGGAACAATAAGTTTGTGTTGAATAAGATGAATCGTGTTGATTCTAGTATTAGCTATAAGCGTACTGTAATTAATTCGAATTCTGCTACCACTTTCAAAACATGTAATGAATGCTTGATTTTTGGTATTAATCATGAATGTGTTGTGAATGATTTGAGTAATGCTGTTAAACCTCCGGAAAAAAAATGTTAACACTAGAAAACAAGATAAGAAGGTCAGAAAACCATGGTGGAAGAAGGCTAGAAAACATTGGAAACCAACAGGAAGAAAATTTAGTAATGTAGGTTATCAATGGATACCCTACCGCCATAAATTCAATCTTAATGAGTTGTGCCCTAAATTATCTAGATCAATGCCCATTAGAAATGGATGCCCTTTGGTGAGTGATACCTTTAAGAAGTGAACACACTTTGAATAGATCTCTGTCACTTCTAGTCCCGCATCTACCTCTAGTGATCTCATTGATTCTATTTACGATGTGGGTGTTCCAATCTGTTTACTAACCGGTGGAACCCATTCTCGCATGGGATCCAAATTATCGATCATCCATACTTATGCGTGTTCAAGCGTAGGTCGTTCAAATCGTTATGTGGTACGGACTCGGGTTGTTCCAAGCATATATTGGAGATCGCTCATGACTCATGAACCGTGAGTAAGTTCATTGGGACTATTAGATTTGGAGCGACCATTTTGGGGCAATTATGGGTTCTGAAGATTATGTTGTTGGAGATAGTGTAATTTCTAGGTATATTATGTTGAAGGTCTTGGTCATAATTTGTTTTCTGTTGGTCAATTTTGTGATTCTGATCTAGAGGTGGCCTTTAGAAAACATACATGCTTCGTTAGAGAACTAGATGGTGTTGAACTTTTGAAAGGAACATGTGGAACCAATTTGTACACCATCTCTATCGAAGACATGATGAAGTCTTCTCCAATCTGCTTATTATCAAAGGCTTCGAAAATAAAGTCTTGGTTATGGCATCGTCGTCTCAATCACTTGAACTTCGGCACCATTAATGATCTTTCTAGAAAGGACCTCGTAAGAGGCTTACCCAGATTAAAGTATGAAAAGGATCATCTTTGTTCAGCCTGCCAATTGGGAAAAAGCAAGAAATATGCCCATAAGCCCAAACCTGCAAACTCAGTTATGGAAGTTCTTCATACTCTTCATATGGACTTATGTGGACCCATGAGAGTGCAAACGATAAACGGGAAGAAATATGTGTTAGTCGTTGTTGATGACTACTCTAGATTCACTTGGGTTAAGTTTTTTAGGACAAAGGATGAAACTCGATGTCATCATCAAACTTATCAAACGATTGCGAGTTCGACTTAACAAAGCGCCGTAATTATCCGAGCGGACAATGGAACTAAGTTTGTTAACAAAGAACTAAGTGAATTTTATGAAAGCATTGGAATCGACCATCAAAGAAGTGTTCCACGAACTCCTCAACGAGCGGTGTAGTTGAAAGATGAAATCGGACGCTTGTGGAAGCCGCAAGAACTATGCTAATTTACTCAAAGGTTCCAATGTTTCTGCGGGTGAAGCCATTGCCACTGCTTGCTATACTCAAAGTCGTTCCTTATCCACACCACTCATGGAAAAACTCCATATGAACTTGTCACAATCGAAAACACGATCTCTCGTTCCTTCGTGTGTTCGGTGCTTTATGCTATCCAACTAATGATGGTCAATATTTAGGTAAATTAAGAGTTAAAGCGATCATTGGAGTTTTTATGGGTTATGCACCAAACCGGAAGGGTTACCGAATCTACAACAAAAGAACCCGAGATATCATGGAAACTATTCACGTTCGTTCGATGAGTCGTCGGGCAAATGGCTCTGGACAATCTAGTTCAAGACCCGCATCTCAACATTCATCTTATAATCCTAACGCTTCTTCTCTTGTTCAAAATCCTCACTGAAACTCCATATGTACCTCCTTCGAAGACGATTTGAAGAAATTGTTTGATCCGATGTTCGATGAATACTATGAACCTATTGTTGTTGGGAATTATGTGAAAGTCGATTATCTTGATATTAATGCGAAGTGTTTCTCTTGAAGTGAAGTGGATTACTGATAGAAGACTTATTCTCTTGAAGTATAATAGTGATTAGTTTGTTTCTGCGGAAGTGTTTATTCCGTATTTAGTTTATTTAGTGTGGATATACATGAGCTTTATTAGGAAGTGATTGTGTATATCTTATTTAGTTTTATGATTATCGTTTCTTGGAAAGCGGTTTAGCGATATTGTTTAGGGTTCCTTATCTATAAAAGGAACACATTAGAAAGGTTTATGTACCGATTGGAAAAACTCGGTTTTAGTTAATATAAAGATCCATAGAGGATCAAAAGTTCTTAGTTATTTGTTACTTGTGTTTATATTCGATAAACATTAGTAGTAGAGATTGTCTTTTATTGTGCTTGTGATTACATAGGCATACATAACGATCCACGAGCTCAAGATCTATCAAGGTCTTTGTTTGTTTCAACAAGTGGTATCGAGCCTCGTGAGAGTCTCTACGATACTAAGGACAAGCTTTTCTAAACACCCATACAACCATAACAAAACATCATGCACGGTTCGGATCGTCTTGAACTCACCAACAACCAAAACTCCACCCATCTGCGACAACTAAGTCTATCTAATAGCAATGCTAAGTTTCCTTACCTTAAAGGGAGGAATATGATCTTTGGGCTATGAAGATGCAAAGCGGATCTCCAACATTGATTGGAATCTATGGCGGGTAATTTTGAAGGAGCAGTTTGAAGAGGACTACCACGGATCTTCTTTGGTAATATGATGAATGTTCCTCCCAAAGCTGCTTGAAGAGTTGTTGGCGATTCGAGAGAGAAACAAAGGTCGAACTATTCTTACGCAAGCTATTCACGAGGATCACTTGAGTGATTTTCACTTCATGCAAGATGCCAAAGATATCGGTTAGCGATTAAAGGCGAGTTCGGTGGGAATGAGGAGTCTAGAAGGCGAAGAAGTCGATGCTAAGACAACAGTTTTCGGGACTTTCGGATCTACGAAGAGGAAGGAATTCACAAGGGCTATGATAAGTTTCACAAGATCTTAAGTCGGTTGAATCGACTCTGAGGCTAAGCGGATAATGATATTGTAACTCTAAGTTTCGAGGTCCTTACCTCCATCACGGCTACATGTGAGCATAGCTTTAAAAGCTAAAGGTGGTTTGGACATGATGACCTTTGATGAGCTTGTATAACAAACTTAAAGCTCTTGAACATGATGTTAGAAGCCCTTTTCGATCATCTTCTCTGCTAGTCATCTTGCATTTGTTGGAGCCTCTACTCCAAAGTCAAGCTATTTTCAAGCTCATATCCATCATCATCTAATCTTGCTCCTTCATCAAGCTCTCTTCCTAGATCGGTGGAATTATGGAAGATGTTCTTGGATCTTTCTTTCTTGATTATGATCCTCGGGAGGCGGCTTATGAGGATTTTGATCAAGTGGACCCGCTTGAGTTTGAAGAGATGAAGCTAAAGTGGCAAGTGGCCATGCTTTCCATGGATATCAAGACCTTTGGCGTAAAGGTGGCGGACGGTTTGGATTCAAGGGCGCGATCCGACAAGGTTTGATAAAGGAAGGTTAAATGCTTCACATGCCAGCGGATAGGTCACTTTTCTAGAGAATGCAAAGGCAGGAAAGGCGGTGATGAGATCGATACTCCACTTATCGTGATGTCGGAAGGATCGAGGAACTTCAAGAGGATCAAGCTGCTTTGGTCACTCTTGATAGCAATGTAATTTGGAAGCTACATGAGGAGGTCGATAATGATGGTTACGATAATGTTGGGTTGATTGCGGTTTGTACTTGAGGAGGATAGGCATGATCAGTTGCCTTGATGGGCATCTCTCGGTACAAAGCTGTTTGTTTGGTTGTAGTGGCGTTATAATGAACTCAAACAAGCTTATGATATTATGGAACCAAAATATAATGAATGCTATGTGGAAGTAGAAGCTTATAAGCAGGCTTTAAAAACACTAGAAAGACAAAAGGTTTGGTTACAAAAGAATGAAATAGCTTATGGTGAGAAAATAGGTGTTTTAGAAAGAGATCTCGAATGTGCTACAAATGAATTAAAATGGTGCGAGAAGTTAGAAGCGGATGTAGAGTCGGAAAATCTAGAGCTTAAGGAGAAACTTAAGGAGGAAATTGCTAGGAATAATGAGTGGATGATGAATGGTAATAAGTTGGCTAGTCTCATTTATAGCGGTCAAGCTCCCAATTCTCTGGTGGCTTTAGGTTTTAAGAAATATGTAGGCCTAGAAGCTAGGGATGACACACGTAGATCTACACCGGTGGCCTAGCTAATTTTGTGAAAGAAGGTGACCTACATCTTTGTTCGTGGACCAATTAGAGGTGAGCACATGCCCATTGACCTTTCCACTATTAATGACTTTGATGGATCACACCATCGTATGGCAAAAGTCAAAAGACTTGCGACCTAATACTTCTACTAATGACTTTGTCTCTTGTGTTATGATGACAAGTCCTCCAACAAGGGTCTCTGAGTGTGATTCAAATGACAAGTCGACCTTCCCAAGTCGACCTTCCCAGTCTTCACCCACTGCACCCAAGACTACCAATAAGCATGTGAGTTCTTTGCCAAGGAATGCCCTTCAAGGCAGTTGCCTCGAAGACTTGCTTTTAATTCTTTGCATAATAATCTTGTTAAAACAATTCTTTTCATGGTTTTGGTTTGAATACTTACCTTGTAAGAATACTTCTTTTGGTTTGAATAAATCTTCTCTTGGAAGAAATGTTTTGTGTGTGGAAGTAAATCTCATTTAATTAAGGATTGTGATTATCATGAGCAAAGAATGAGTAGGTGTGGTGATTCTAGAAATCTAGACCAATGTGGACCAATGTTAATGATATACCACCTTATGTTCCACAAGTGCTAATTATAATACTTCTTTTCCTTGGAGAAGATCATTTGGAAAACCATATGTTCAACCAACAAGTGAATATTTTAAAAATGGTTTTGGCCTAGATATGTAAACCCTATGGTGATGGGAGAGGTCTTGGGATCTCTTGTCAAGACCTCGTGAGTTGTTCTTGGAATAAGCGAGACCTAAGTTTCATTGGAAACCCAAGAACAATAGTGGATCTTATACTTCTACATGGCACAACTCATATGATCCACAAGGCGGGTTCAAGTCGGCAATGACTTGAGCCTCCATAGTGTACTAATTCTTTGTATATTTTTGTTGTTGTAGGATCATCCCTTAAGCATAAAGATGTTGGAATTGTTGGCGGTGGTTGTTCTAGAAGTATGTCGGAAGCAGGGACATGATGCATAACTTTATACCTATTGAAGGTGGAGGCAATGTAACCTTTGGAGGAAGTGATGGGCGAATTACAGGAAAAGGGACCATCAAAACACCTCAATTTGGACTTTGAGAATGTTTATTATGTCAAGGAACTTCAACACTTTAATTTGTTCTCGGTCTCACAAATCTGTGACACTAAGAACAAAGTACTCTTCTGAGAGGATGAATGTCTTGTCTTTGTCTAAAGACTTCAAACTCCCGAAGATACTTCAATTCTCTTGAAGGTTCCTCGTAGTCACAATTTGTATACATTCAACAACTAATGTCAAACCGGTGACTTAACATGTTTGGTGGCTAAAGCATCGTGGATGAGTCCACCAAATGGCGCGAAGGATGGCCCATGTCAATTTCAAGACCATCAACCGACTCTCTAAAGGTGGGCCTTGTTCAAGGTCTTCTGCCAAAGTATTCACCAATGATCATAAGCGTGTTGCATGCAACAAAGGAAAGCGACCTGAGCCTCATACAAAGGTGTTCTGTTCTACGGTAACCATTATTTACGAACCTCTTGATTTGCTTCATATGGATCTGTTTGGTCCAACTAAAGTGAGAAGCATTGATCATAAATATTTTTGTCGGTGATCGCGATGGTTTTAGCAAATTTTGTTGGGTATTCTTTCTAAGGACCAAAGATGAAACTTACGAAATATTGAAAGACTTCATTACCCTTATTGAGAATCGGTTGAACAAAAGGTGAAAGGAATTAGGTGTGATAATGGTACGAGTTCAAAATGCCATTCTAATAGAACTCTGCGGGTTAAAGGGAATAAAAGGGACTATAGCACTCCAAGAACCCCTCAACAAAATGGGGTGGCGAAAGAAAAATAGAACCTTAATAGAAGTGCAAGATCAATGCTAGCGGACTCTAAACTTCCTACCATGTTTTGAATGAAATTTGTTAGTGCGACTTGTTATGTACTCAATAGAGTGTCCATTACTAGACCACATCTTAAAACACCATATGAACTTCTCTTTGGAAAAGTTCACATTATTCATTACCTTAAACCGTTTGGTTGTCGGTGACAATCTTGAATACCGGTGATCCTTTGGGCAAATTTGATGAGAAAGGCGATGATGGCTACATTGTGGGGTATTACGCTCATAGTAAGGCATCTGAGTTTACAATGTATCGCAAAGAAGATTGAGGAGACATTGAATCGAGGTATCTTGAAGACAAGCCTAATGTTCAAGGCCGGGGTCATGTTTGGTCATTTGATCTTGACTACTTGGTGATTACTTGGGTTATGCTAGACATAAAGGTGATCAAAATCTGATTTGAAGCATCTCCAACTCCTCAATCTGAGACACTTTGGATGCTCATTCGGCGGTGGGTGCGATGATGAACAACCCATTGTAGTGCCTTCCTTCTCTCTAACAATTTTGTAGGTGACACTTCTAAAGATTATCTTGATGTGGGTGAAGATGAATTCTATTATCTTTGAGGACCTTGCGGTGAAGAAACAAGAGTATCGACCAATTTAGATCTTTGAGAGGAATGTTGAAAATAGTACAAATGAAGCAATCGTGAAACTTCAATTCTTGAAGGTAGTTTGTTTCTCCTCACCTCTCCAATTCGGTGAAAGACATGGTGACACTACTCCTAGTTCTACTAAAGTGTCAGCGGATCTTGGTGAACCTTATACAAGGTTTCCAAAACCTTGAGATCTTGGTCATCATCAACCTAAAGCGGGCATCTTCAACACACCTTCCTATGATCGACTTTGAACCTACTATGACTAATCTTGATTCTTCCATTGATGTCAACACCACCACTACTACAAGGATCAACAATGTTCATCCACGGTCTAATATTATTGGTGATCCTAATGCACTGTTAGAACAAGAGTGCGTGGCGCGTTCTAAATATGGACGGTGGCTTTTGTCTCTTATGTCTCAAATCGTGAGAGAGACAATCACACGGACTATCAACATTGTACATTTGCTTGTTTTCTCTCACAAGTGGAACCAACCGGTGTTACTCGGGCTCTTGAAGACTCAAGTTGGCTTGAAGCAATGCGAGGATGAGATGCAACAATTTCAAAATCGGCGAGGTTTGGATATTGGTACCACTACACGATGGTAAGTATGCTATTGGGACAAAATGGATTACGAAGAATAAGAGATGCTAGAGGTGTTGTCATTAAAAACAAAGCGAGTTAGTTGCGGGGTTATAGACAAGAGGAGGATAGATTATGATGAAGTGTTTGCACCGGTGGCAAGAGTTGAGGCTATCTGGATTTTCTTAGCTTATGCATCCTATATGGGCTTTATGGTCTATCAAATGGATGTTAAAGGAGCCTTCTTGTATGGTGAAATTGAAGAGGAGGTGTATGTCACTCAACCTAAAGGTTTGAAGATCCGGATCATCCTAATCATGTTTATAAGGTGGTCAAAGCTCTCTATGGACTACATCGAGGCACCCGAGGCACGGTATGCTAGGCTCTCTACATTTCTTTGAAGCATGGTTACGAGAAGAGGTGCAATTGATAAGACTCTTTTCTAAAGAAGAATTCCATGACATTATTCTTGTGCAAGTCTATGTGGATGACATTATCTTTGGATCCACAAAGGAAGCTTGGTGCGGGGAGTTTGAGGAGCTTATGAAGGAGAGTTTCGAGATGAGTGCAATGGGAGAGATGACTTTCTTTTGGGTCTTCAAGTTCGTGAAAACGATGGTATCTTTATCGGTCGGGACAAATATGTGAGGACATCTTGAAGAAGTTTGGTATGGAGGGTGTAAGGGCTGCTACTACACCTTATGAAGCTCAAAGTCAAAGACCAACAATGAAGGTGATCCACTGTGAATGTTCATTTATGCAGGTCTATGATTGGGTCTTTGATGTATTTAACGACTTCGGGCTGATATTACTTTTCTTTGTGAGTGTTTGTTCGCGACATCAAGTTACTCCATGACTTCCCATCTCAATCTTTGTTAAGAAGATCTTTAAGTACCTTAAAGGCCAACCTTTTCTAGGTCTTTGGTACCCAAAGAGTCTCCTTTTAAGTTGGAAGCTTATAGTGATAGTGACTATCTTTGGTGCTAATCGGATAGGAGGTCCACCTGGAGGTTGCCAATTCCTTGGAAAAGATTGATTTCTTGGCAATGCAAGAAACAAACTATTGTGGCTACCTCATCTCTTGAAGCAGTATGTGGCTCTTTGCTAATTCTTTGTAGACGAGTTCTTTGGATTCAAAATCGGTTGTTGGATTATGGGTATAATTTCATGAACACAACAATTTTATTGATAATCAAAGTACCATATGCATTGTTAAAAATCCAGTTTTCACGGTCGAACAAAACATATTGAAATCGAGGCACCACTTTATAAGAGATGCATATGATAAAAATTTGATAAATGTGGTCAAAATTCATCTTGATGATAATGTGGCGGATCTGTTAACAAAGGCTTTTGAAGGACCAAGGTTTCAACACCTTGTGGTCCATATTTGCATGTAACCATAGCGCAAAGTTTAAGGGAGGCATAAACCTCGGGGAGGCATATGCCTCGGGGAGGATTGTGTATAACTTTGCATTTTGCTATGTAATTTTGTATATTTGATAGATTTTAACTAACTCTAACACGCTAATGTAATTTTAGTGTGTTTCTTTGTTGGTTTGTGTATGTTTACGTGTTTGTTTTGCGAGAATGGTTGTCCACGATCGGTTGAGATATGGTCATGAAAGCTTAAGTTGGTTTCCCTTGAATTCATTGTCTTTGAAGTGTGTTATTTGTTTCCTCTGAAGTTGAAATCTTGAAGTTATATGATTCAATCAAAAGAAATCGAAGCAAATAGATCATTCATTCATTCAAAGCAGTTCTGACTTCTGATTCTGAGTACTAGCAACATCAAAAGCATCTACATGATCTAATAGTCCTAATCTATTACATATCATCTATTCCAACATCTAAAGATGAGCACGATGAGTATATTGCTCACATCTTTCACACTAATATTTGTTGGATATGCACGATCGCTCGCATCTTTTGGCACTATATGATGGATATCTTTGGTGTGATAAGCATAACCAACTCTAACAGATGCTAAGGATCAAAATGGAGAGGATGGATTGATGAAAGCGAAGAAGTGAAGGCGATTGTGGCGAGAGATGAGAAGGAAAGATTTTCATTTGTGCATCATCTACTCTTTCAATCATACATCAACTTACATCATTTTCCTTTTCCGTTCCTCGATACGATATGTGATGATGCACCAAAACATGATGCGAGAGACCAAGCACCACCTTTCTTCCCATAGGAAGTGGTGGATTTTGGCTCGTGGCCTTTGTTGAGGCCTAGGTCTTTGAGGGTTGGGAGTAAGATGTTCCCTCATTATAGGATTCATCGAATCTTGACGAGATATACTTGGTTTCTCAACACTTTCATCTTACGAGGAGGAGGTGAAGAGAATCTTAATGAATCTCTTGATATATTGGTGATGTGGCATTAACATCTAATGTTTCTTCTTCATTGCTAAATCTTCACGAAGAAAGGAGTCTAGCAAGGAGCCTATTCTATATACTAGCAAAAGGCGAAGACATTCTTTGGATAAGGTATCTGTGACACATCAAAGGAGCTAAATATGAAGGATGCATCTATTGATGGTTTAGTGAAAGAGGTTACTTGATGGTCAAACTTCATCTATACGAACATTCAAATGTTTCACCTTTGAGATGATGAAGAGGTTTTCTTCTTTGGGAGAATGTATAAGTTGAATGCTTCTCTGAAGTTTTCTCTACACAGTTGAGGAATTGTCTCAACCTATTTCCTCGATGTGGGTTTGATTGTTTCTTACGAAGCTCACATTGGTTCTGCTTTGAAATTGGTTCTGTGAGACATCTTACGAGAAAGACGAGGATCTGTGATTGATGATTTCTTTGAAGTCGGTAAAGTGACTAAAGAACAATATCAAGCTCGGTGGATTGTTCTTGATTATGAGAATATCCGGAAGAGTCGTGTTGTGGCTAAATTTCTTCAAGATCGGTATGCTTGATTTGTCTCACGAAAGAAAATTAGAACTTGATGCATTCTTTCCTCGATTCTTGATGATCAATGGGATGGTTATATTTCTCAAGGTGCTTGATCTGATCTAGCAAAACTTATCTTAGGAGATTCTTTTAATGATGATGATTTTGTGGATAAAATGGTGGCACTTGGTAATCAAAGGAAGAAAGAATCTGCTGCTGAGAGAAGAGCTCTTATTGATCGGAGAAATAAAGCCAAAGAGAAAAACCTATATTTGTTGCTCGAAGAGGAATTATATGAGGAGAGTTGTGAAGAATCTTGCTATGTATAATTACGGTATGACAATGAAGCAAATCATGACTTTATCGATGATGCTTTGATTAGACAGTATCATATGGTTATGAAGTTCTCTTCTTACGGTTCTACTTCTTCTTCTAAATTGGCAAATAGTGCTTCAATGTCGATGTTCCTCTGACCGAGAGACGAGAGCAGTTGAAATTGTGGATAATTTTGATGATGTTTTGCCTTGGTGGTATCTCCGGTTGTTCCTACGATACAACCGATGATACTCCTTCTTACGATATGGGTGTTTCTGCTTGAATCTTCTTTGGTTTCTTACGAAATGTTGTCAAGTGTGGAGTTAAGTGATTCTACGATTCGAGGCGATCTACAACTTGATCACGATAACATTCTTGATATGGGAAAGCGAGTTTGGTTACAAGAAGTTCGGATAGATTGGCTAAGAAACATGCTTCAAGGAATACTACTTTAGATCTTAAAGGTGATGAATCTACATTTATTGAGGTTGGATCTATTGAAGCTTTTCTGAAGGTACTCATGTGGTTTTGGTTAATTGGATTTTGGTAAGCTTAACAACTTTGTTTATAAATTTGGATAAATCTTTTATTGAGTTTAACTTCTTGAAGGATATTCTTCATTTGGTGAATAGACATGATTTGAAGATCTTTGTATGAACATGTCATTCGATATTATAAGTTTCATTCAAACAAGCGGTTACGGTTTATATTTGTTGGGAGATCTTGAGTTATGTTTGATTACGATTCTCCACATGGTAAAGGGTATTCTATTTGGAAGAATTCTCATAAATGGGAGATTGAGAGTTGGAGATTTTATCCTCGCCTTGTGTTCGGGTAGTTCGGACTACATGTGGGATGATTTTGTGTATGCTATCGGATAGGCTTTATCCTTTATCGATACTTTTATGGAAAGATTCTTTGAGACACAAGTTGGAAGTGCCTCTAATCCGGTTGGCAATGATGACCTTCATGCTACTCAATGTGTTGGTTTGATTAAGAATCAACTTCTATCACATAAAGGTTCATCTTGATTGTAATATTTTGTAATATTTGTTTTCTTTTGTTATTTTCTTAGTTAAAAAAAAAAAAAAAAAAAAAAAAAAATGCTTTTGGTTTTATCTAACTTTTCTTGCGGGTTTGTTGTATATTTTTGGTTATTGACTCACACGATATACTTTGGGTATGTCAAAGAGTTAGCTAGTCCAAAGTGCAGACTTTGGTAAAGACACATCAAATCTGTTGATAGTTGTAATGATTTGCTAAAAATCATAGGGTATGCAACCACCTATGCTTTATTCTTTGAGTGTTGTATGGTTTCAATTCACCATGGTTTATTCTGTTTGGAATCCAAGAATTGGCTAGCCCACTTGTATATGGCTTGTGGTAAAGGCGGTGGCATTCCATATTTGGTTCTCAATTCACCAATTCTAAGAATTGACTAGTCTGAGCAAGCGGCTACGGTAAAGACATTTCAAATCCGTTTATATGGTTCTTTGGTTTGCCCATAAATCGAGATGGTTATCGGTGTACCATAGTTCTGACTGAAACATATGGCTACTCCGGTAGTGATGGCTATTGGTAAAGAGACATCAAATCCATTTATTTTCAATGATTCACCTCTCACGGGAGTTAACACACACGGATGTGATGAGAATAGTATGAAACTAATCTGTTTTGATGTACCTTTTGTCATTTGTTCTTTGCAAAGATATGGAGTTTGAGTTTCTTCATCATAGAGATGTTCTTTGGATTCTTTCTTTGTTCTTTGTTGTTCGTGTCCAATCCTCTCAGTCTTGTAAGATCTATCAAGCTGGAACTTAACAAGTCAAATTCCGGTTTAGGGAGGATTGTTGGGAATTATGTGAAAGTCGATTATCTTGATATTAATGCCGAAGTGTTTCTCTTGAAGTGAAGTGGATTCTGCGAAGACTTATTCTCTTGAAGTATAATAGTGATTAGTTTGTTTCTGCGGAAGTGTTTATTCCGTATTTAGTTTATTTAGTGTGGATATACATGAGCTTTATTAGGAAGTGATTGTGTATATCTTATTTAGTTTTATGATTATCGTTTCTTGGAAAGCGGTTTAGCGATATTGTTTAGGGTTCCTTATCTATAAAAGGAACACATTAGAAAGGTTTATGTACCGATTGGAAAAACTCGGTTTTAGTTAATATAAAGATCCATAGAGGATCAAAAGTTCTTAGTTATTTGTTACTTGTGTTTATATTCGATAAACATTAGTAGTAGAGATTGTCTTTTATTGTGCTTGTGATTACATAGGCATACATAACGATCCACGAGCTCAAGATCTATCAAGGTCTTTTTACATTCGTTGTATGCATGTGTGCTAGATACCGAGCTAAGCCTGCAAAAACACCTTGAGCGGTTAAACAAGTCTTTCGGTATCTCGAAGAACCATTAACATGGGACTTTGGTATCAGAGACACCAATATGTCACTAGCGCATATGCGGATGCGAGACCATGCGAGGGTGTCAAGATACTGCGTCGAAAGCGCGTCGGTGGTGCTCAATTCTTTGGGGAAAGCTTGTGAAGATGGTCTTCTAAGAAACAAATGAGTATGTCTATATCCTCTCTGAGGCGGAATACATAGTCATGTCATCTTGTTGTGCTCAAATCCTATGGATGAGATCCCGATTATCGACTATGGCTTTGAATTCAACAAAATCCTACTGTCTTGTGATAACAAAGTGTTATTGCTCTCTCCGCAACAACGTTCAACATTCAAGAGCAAAGCATATCGACATTCGATATCATTTCATCGAGAACAAGTGAAGAAGGTGTGGTGGAGTTATATTTTGTGAGAAGCCGAATATCGGTGGCGAGATATCTTCACTAAAGATCTTCCTAGAGAGCGTTTTGAGTTTATTCTTCCACGACTTGGACTAAAGAGTTTACAACGAAAACACTCAAGCGTCTTCAGAGGAAGGCGAGGAGTAAAGGCTTTTCTTCACCTATCTCTTGTACATACTTATTCAAAAAGCAAAATACAAAATTAAAAAATAAAATAAAATAAATATATATATATATATATATATATATATATATATATATATATATATATATATATATATATATATATATATATATATATATACGGACTTTGTTGAGTATTTTAGTTTGTTTAGATTCCCGTCGTTTTATCGGATTTTATATATATATATATAAAATTATTTTCTTATAATTATAGAGTTAGGATCGAATAAGAAGATTACTTAAAATAAGAAGCAATAAGAAGAACTATAACAGTAAATCCGAGATGCACTATCCTAAATTAGATGCATCCTATAATCTTAGATGCATTATAACGCACCATAGTGTGTTTTATAGCTTTTAATCGATGCATATCGTATATTATATGCATTTCATGATTCTCTTGTTTTTTTCTTCTGCGTGCGAAATCATGAAAATCAATTTGCACCATCTATACATCAAATTAACTTTGAAACTCAAGATGTTGCATCTATGTGAATAGAAATGCATCTAATGCAAGTCGTTGCATCTCGGATCGTGGTTTGGTCACTTCACCACCTTCTTATTTTAATTTCTTACCGGCGGATCACTCTCTATAATTATATATGTATTCATATTTGAAATATGTTTATCGATATCCGAAAATAAGATACTCATATGATCAAAATACTCGTTTTTTCAAAGTTACGATAAGATTATAAGTTTTTCTAAACTTTTCCCGAATTTACATTTTTACCCTTAAGTTACGAAAAGTACGAGTTTAGTCCTCCAAGTTTGAGAAAATGAAATTTTCTACCCGAATGTATTTTTATACTAAAACTTTCATATTTGACAGTTTTACCCCTTGGTAAAACTGTTTGTACGAAAACAGCCCTCCAAGTTTACACTTTTCATCCTAAACTTTACTTATAACTAGTTTAAGTTAATTACAGAACTGGTCTTCGTGGTTTTTATATGTGCGCATGCACGTGAGTTTCTCCCCCCTAAACTTTCGATTATAGCCATAATAGTCCTTGTACTTTTCATATATGTTTGTTATTCGTAAATTAGGACCCTTTAACTTAAAGAAATGTTACAATTTTTACCCATAGACTACATTATTTGCAAATTTGATCCGAATATAATTTTAGAAAAATGAAAACTTTGTATATCAAGTACCAACTTATTTCCTTAGCTTATTAGCTTATTTTTATCATATTGGGTCGGGTTGGGTTTTAATTGGACACGTTGTGGGCTTATTGGGATAAGTTGTTGGGCTCGTTGGCTAATGAAAAGGAAATAAGGGTGGGTTTGTTTGGTGATTCGGTGTAAAGTGGCTAGGCCCAGAGAAGTGTTAAGCGAGTTGGGCTGGGTTAGTGGGTGGTGTACAAGGCTAGGCCCGAGGCTTATTAATAGTGTGGGTGGGCTCGAGTTGGGGCGAGGCCCAGTGACAAAAATATGGGGTGGGCTTGGTTGATTTCGAGGCCCGATAGCATGTTGGGTTGGGTCGTGAGGTGGTATAAAGTCCAATAAGTTACGAGGCCCAATAAGGTTTTAATATATTTTTGTTATAATTTATTTCGTATTTTTACAAATTTTTACGTATCCAGATTCGTATTTTAAGATTATCGAAGATGGTGAAATTTCGTTACGATCGAGCGGTATAACTATGAGCAGCTTAAGTTGCGTTGATCATGCATATGCCAAATGATATGCAAACGTGATGTTTAGAAAATTTCATGATGATATAAATCGTGCTTAATTTCTGATTAAGGTCTTAAGTACAATGAAATTTTCCGGGAGCTTACACGTTGTGTTTTGCTACTTGATGCCAGTTGTGCTATTTTTCGTTGCTTCATATTGAAGTGAGTTCATGGCCCCTACTTTTACTTTTTATATAACTGTTTTGGGGTGAGAATACATGCTCTTTTTTTACTAAATGAAATGAGTGATTTGGTTATGCGGAATTTGATTGATTTGAATACATTTTTATGTGGACACAAGTGCTTGGAAACAAAACTATTTTGATTGGACATGGATATGTTTTGTGGATTTAGGAAAGTTATTACGTGGTTATGCTAAGGTTAGTATCCCAAATTGCCCATTCATGAACCGTTAGTTCATGCGGGAAGCGTAAATGTTGTAGATAGATCTATCGGGTGGCGCCCATCCGGGTTAGTAGCGTAAGCGGTCGAGCATATAACATGTCGGATCACGGTGGTTAGAGATAAACACCGTTGAGGGGCTTGTATATATATTTATAAGTCGAGTGTCGGTTGCATGACTTAGCATCGTAATAGATAACTTGTATGATTTTGATTTGGTCCAGTTGTTGTTTATGAGCTATTTTGGGGATAAATGTTTTAATTCTGGGAATTAGGTAGGGTATGCATTGGTTAAATTTGATTTTTTTGTGAGAAATGATTTGCACTTGAAAACCTTGTGGTCCACATTACTATTTTGCGAAAGGCAAACTTTGTTTTCGCGACGTTGTGGGCGACACAATGATCGAAAGGCTCTTTTGAACTAGCTATACTTTTATGCAAACATATGAACTCACCAACCTCGTGTTGACACTTTTAGCGTGTATTTTCAGGTATTGAGACGATAGTTTACTTTTGGAGGTGCTTGGGCAATGGCATGGCATGGTCATAGACGACTCTGATTTTTGTATTTGGTACTTCATATCTTTTTTGAATAATGTAAACTTCATATCTTTGATTATGAAGTTTCTTAATGTAAAATCGTTGTTTTATACTTTGTGTTGTGATACCAATTAGTAGCACCCGACTTGTATGCTTAGTTGAACCCGATTTTTGGGGTGTTATAAAATTCTCCCAACAATCTCCGAAAACAACTTCTCCAACAATTTTCCGAAAGCACGTTAACACTACCAGCGAGATATTATTCCGTTATTCCCAACGGAATACAAACCGTTTCAGCTTACTGAGGAACAAGAACAACAACGACTACTTCTTTAGGATGAATAAGTTTTGAGATAAATGGAAGAAAACGAAGCACGAGAAGAAGAAGCTCGTAGGGAGCAGCAAGCAAGGGAAGGAAATATTGGAAGGACAACTTATTTGACATTTTGTACAACGAGTGAGAAGAGAGCACGGTTGCATATGAGTATACTTCTTACGACGAGGAATCTAACACAAGTTAATCTCTATGTTATATTTTATGCAGCGTAATTTTATTTTCTTTGCAATGTAGTACTCTGCTTTCTTTCTATAATAAATAAAAGTTCGTCTTCTACTTTGGTTCTTCGTACTCAAAAATAAGTTTTCATTCATTCAAATACAAGTTAACATTACAATACTAAATTTATAAAACATTACAAGTTTTATTATTATGTTTATTGAAAAAAAAAATAAAAATAATAAAAGGAAACTACAAATGTTCTTGACAAAACAATACCAAAGGCGAATTCTTGCTTAAGTAAATGCGAACGGCGAGCTCATCTATGGCGAGCTTAGCCGTTGTCGTGGCGGTGACGAACGAACCTGCAAGTTACGATAGCGAGGGTGGCGAGCTCATACTGAGAGCTCTAAGGTGTATGTGGATATGGTTACTAGTTAGTATATAAAAGTTTGTGCAATATTTTTTATTTTTTATTTTATGTGGTGATTTTTAACATTTGGCGTGAAAAGCACTAGAGATGTGCTTTGCCATGAAGCAAAAAATCAAATAGTGCTACATATTAGACTATTAGTTTAAGTTTTTATCGTAATGTTTTGTTTAGTTGCATTGTTAACGTAATGTTTTTTATTTTAGTTTTCGTTATTGTAATGTTTTTAATTATAAATGAATTTTAATTTAAAATAAAAATTACGGTTCCATTGTGGTCATGCATTAGCGAGTTATGATTGAGTGTAGTGTTAAAAATAGAAAGGCGAGGTGGCGAGGGTGTGCTTGATATTTATGGTTGTCGTTAGCGTTGGCTTATGACTATTTTAATTACAAAATCAAATAATTTCATATTTTAAATACAACAATTTGAAAGTAGTAGAAAAAACATTTCTTGTTGGTGGGTTTACGTCTAAATTTTGAAGCGAAAATTCTTGTTGTACGATTTTTTAGTGCGTGTCGCACATGTCCTTGCTTTCTTCAATACTCATTTCTACCGTCGATGTCGGGTAAAAATATCCTATATACACGGCACGCGTGTAGGGGTAAGATTAAGTTCTACAATTAACTCAAGAAAATGTCGTGTTAATATTTACCTGTATCTGTGACATTGATTTTTTATTCATCATCTAGCCGATGTCGGGTATTATTTTACCCTACATACACGACATGGATTTCTTATTCAAAATAGGTCGAGGTATAGCCATGTCGGGTATAATATTACACGACATTGTTTTTATGCATGACATTGAATACAAAAGTGATGATTGCTATATAGAAAAAAAATACAGTAGAATAAAAAATGCATTGGCTCTATCATCACTTTTTTATTCTTACTTCAATCAAATCATTACTTCAAATCATTGGCTCCATTTCACTTCATTAAAAAATGCATGTCGTGTATGTAGTGTAAGTATCTACCCGACATGTATATAGGGTAAATTTATACACGACATTGTCTTGAATTAATTGTAGAGTGTAATCTTGGCCCTACACGTGTGTGTCTTGTATATAGGGTATATTTTGACCCGACATTGATGGATAAAAATGAGAATGAAAGAAAAGTGATAGCTTATGCAAACACACACTAAAAAAAAATGGGTACTACAATAATTTTCGGCTTTGCGGAAAGCAAAATACATTTCAAAATCCTTATCAATCCAATCTCCACCGTTAAAATAGTATCCTAACAATCAACGGCTCGTATTTCCGATCCGTGTGAAACACAACCAACCACTCACAAAATACCCCCACCCACCTATATATAATCAACCCACAATCCCATCAATATCCACAATCTCTTCATCACTCACACTCTAAAAAAAAACACACACATCTTTTTGATTTTTAGCAATGGCACCAAAGGCAGCAGAGAAGAAACCCGCGGCGGAGAAGAAGCCGGCAGCAGAGAAGACACCAAAGCCCAAAGCGGAAAAGAAGCTCCCATCAAAGGACACGTCAGGAGACAAGAAGAAGAAGAGACACAAGAAGTCAGTGGAGACATACAAGATCTACATTTTTAAGGTTTTGAAACAAGTGCATCCTGATATTGGGATTTCAAGCAAAGCCATGGGAATTATGAATTCCTTCATTAATGATATCTTTGAGAAATTGGCTGCTGAGAGTTCTAAGCTTGTTAGGTATAATAAGAAAAACACTCTTTCGAGCAGGGAGATTCAAACTGCTGTTAGATTGGTCTTGCCTGGTGAGCTGGCTAAACATGCTGTTTCTGAAGGTACCAAGGCTGTCACCAAGTTCACCAGCGGTTGATTAGATTGTTTGGTTGGATATGGAGTTTTTCGATAGGTTACTTTTGGGTGTTTGGTTAGGTTGGGTTTAGGTTTAATTGCTTTTGTGGTTAAGTGATGTTGGATTTATGTAAAGTTGGTATTGGTAGTTCAGTAGTTGCTTTTAATGAATGAAATCTAATGTTTAGATCTATTTTGTTGATCAATCTCTCTTCTATGGTGAAATTGCTAAATATCTGTTTGTTTTATAGTTATCACAAAACAAACTATGCAATATTGCAAATGAATGAATAAGTTGTAAAGGGGTGTATAATTATATGGATAACAAGTGCTTGCTGAAATGCGTAACTTATATATATTCAAACTAAAACTCAATACTCCAATACAAAGGAAATGAGACCAAAACCAGTAGCCTAAAGAATCAAAGTATCAAACTGATGAAAACTTAAACGAAGACCTCTTTAGGAGCTACTCCTATGTTGCGTTTTCTTGTGCCTATTAGAGATTTGAAGTAGAGATGAGTGATGAACATGTTAGAAGTAAGCCTAGCACCTTTCTCTTTCTCATTGGAGTTAATCTTATTATTTTGCACCACTTCCATATAGACCACATTAACTTGTTGGTTACACCTTGCAAAGCTTTACCTGCACTTTGTGATTCAGTTGGGGGAAAATGATTAACAGTAGGTTGGTAAACAAGCCCAGTTGTTCCATATTTGTTTTTGGTCCAACTCAATGGCGCAAGAATGTTATATCAATAAGATTAGATCATTTTCACAGGCGCAAGGGCCCATTGCCATACATCAGGAACTTCAAAGGTGGAGGAAAGGAATTTAGACATTGTTCCAATTCTGTTAGCTCATCAATAGCTCTGCATCTCGGATCAGCCGTCCAACACCTAGATGTAGCTAAGTGGATGCAAGAATGCATATACCAATTTAAGGCATTTTTTATTGTTTCTCTAACTGTGTTTGGATGTTTAGATGGTTTTGCATCGGGTTCGGTTTAATGGGTTAGCTTGGCTGCATTAATTCTTTCAGAACTTTGAGCTAAAGTTTGTGATTCGATTAGGATAGAAATTTCTTTTCCTGTTAATACACTTTTGGTTTAGTCTTTTATCAGCATTGTCAATTCATATTTTTGTTTTGTAATTTGATTGTTATACAATGTGTTTTCATTACTTTGTGGAGTGCTTAAGTGTCATAGTCATTGCTAAATGATCGTATATTGTTTTGTATAGGACGGGAGGCTAAAACATGAAATTGAAGATGTTGACACGATTGGTTAGATACTCAATTATAAATCTGTAATGAAATGGGCTAAACGGGTTCAGATATAGTAACATTACGCAATGATGTATAGATCGTTTCTTTAATGAGATAACTGATCTGCTCCCTAGTCTAGTGTAGAGACAATTTGGTTAGTAGCAAGTAGATCAGTAACATCAGGCAAGCAGACATATTTGTAATGTATCAATTCATACTAAAAACTAGTAAATCAAACTTGAACCAAGAAGTTCCAGCCCATAATTGCATACTTTTTACTTTCAAATATTACCATTAAAAGCTATAAATACCAGAAACTTAAAAAGAAAAATGTGAAAAAAGGTATTTTTAAATACCTAAACCTGTGTACAGGTTTTGTAAACCAATAATTATACCAAGACTCGAACGTGTGACCTCCAAGTTACACAACCCGCTGTAACCACTGGAGCCAACACAAAGCCGGTACCAATAATCCCCATTTAATTCACTTAAACACAAATCTAAATCTTTACCACAGATACACCTCCCATATTTACACTCACAAAATCACACATTCATCAAAACAAAATGAGTCATTAATCTGTAGATAATTCACTAGCTATATAACAGATCTATAAAAAAAAGTAGTGTTAATTTTAGGCTTTATGAATTGTGATTAGTTTGTGAAGGTTAGGTTATAGTATAAGATGTTGTGTTAGTTTTTGCATAATTAATAAGCACTTTGAAAGTTTGAAATTTAAATGTTCATGTGGAGATAAACTTCTTGTTTATTAATATTTTAAAACTGATTAAGGTGTCTACTTTCACCTCCTAAAAGCTGCCTATAATTCCGATTGATGATGCAGATGTTATAAGAATGCTTTCGTGTGGAATGATCTTTTTCAATGGTCTAATAAGCCGGCATTGATAAAAGATATCCAATAAATATAAAGTGAATTGGGTTCGGTGGATGAGGATCCTGGGAAATGCATATTTGGCGATGTGGTAACATAGTTTGTGAGGAAAACAGTGCTCGCAATGCACACATATGAAAGTGTAAGCTGCTGTGAGAATTTTGGAAGAGTGTTTAGGACCTGGTGGCTCAGTGTGAACCAACTATAAAGAGTATAGTGTCTCATTTATGTATATACTAGCTAAAAGACCCATGAAATTCACGGATATCTTAAAAAAATATTATAAAATAGCTAATAATTTGTGTGTTACGTAGTTAGACAATAAGAACCACGTTAGTATAAGCAATTATGAAATATAAATTTGCTATTGATGAAAAATTCGTTAATCAACACAATAGACAAACAACTAAAAAAGAACATAAAGTTCCATAAAAACATATTCTAGCTTTTGTTTCTGATGAGCTCATTTATATTTCGTTTTGAATTATTTTTTCGATGACTATTTTGATGATCTTTAATAATCATCTAGATGAATATTAGATACATGAATTACCTATTTTATCTCATCTCAACTACTCTAACATCACATTTTTATTCATGTTTAGTCTTAAGAACCCTATCTTATCCCATTTCAATTGCTCCTAGCATCACCATTCTCCTCAGACTTCCTCCCCATACTGTATTCACATGCCGCCAAAGCATGAAGATAATAGCAAAACATGCGAAAAGAATTAAAGATTTGGTGTCGGGATGACTATTCTTTATGTTATAAAGTTCGAGCGCCTCATAAACCTTGACCCGGCGAGTGCAACAAATCCGCATTTAGTTTTGTGTGGAATCATCTGTAATATCGACAACTAAATGTTGGAAATGTATATATTTACAAACGTGTGAATGTCCGGATTGAACTTCGTGACCGGGATTGCACGTTAGCGAATGAGAATTAAAGTTAATAATTAATGTTTATGTTTACGATTAATTATTACACATTAAGTCCGGTTAACGATCGTTAAGTATTTAACGGAAAAATGACTAACGACAGTTAAATGGAAAAGAGAAGGACTAGAAATGGAAAACTTGGAAAATTATGGGTTGGGCTTTGGGCTTTCCATCATGGCGGCCATAGGGCTTCTAAAGCCTAAATCCTAACATTCACTAAGTTCTCTTGAGTATATAAGGAGGCTAGGTTAGGGTTTCATACACTTGCGTTAAATTAACACTGATCTCTCTCTCCTCTCTAGTCCATTATTCGGCCGAACACCCCAAGTAAGGGAGTTTGGTTTCGTTTTTCTTAGCGAGGACTTGTGTTAGATCTAGTGATCGCTTGATTCGTTTGGTTAATCGTGTGTACAGAAGCGTGGTTGTAAGACATTATTCTTACACAATTAAGTACTTCTTTGGTTTGCTTTGCTAGGGTGGTTTTGCTTTGCTCGAGAGATTTGATATTCGCGAAAGTGCGTTACGCATACTTCGATTAATTAATTTATTTGTTATGATCTTAAGTCTTCTGTGTACTCTTGATGTCTTTATGTTTTATTTTATTTTATATATCATAAACTTAACGGTGGCATCACGAGCCTTGTATAACAAGTAATTAATTCTTGAAACACATAATTAAAATAAACATGAATGTGTTATTATTTGTATGCTTAGATCTAGGGTTTGCAAAACCTAAACCCTAATTTTTGAGGCGTTTTTTTGGTGCCTAATTAGGGTTTTGTAAACTATTGTTTTAATTGGATTAGAAACCTAAGATGCATACAACTTTATGTGTATATCGTAACTTTGATTTAATTGCATTAATTGTTAAGTGTAATTTTATGTCCATGATAATTACATGCATGTTTTATCATGGATATGCTTTTATTGTATGTCTTTTCGTGGTTAAGTGATATACACTAATTACGATAGATCTATATTTGGGAAAACCTCAATAATTATTATTTTAATCAATTATGTGCTATGTGGTATATATTTAGTTTTGACTTACTTGATCGATGAATCGATGCATGTGGTTCACCTTGTACATAGATGAAAGCGGGTGGAAGTCTTAATTAAATATATGCATATTGACTTTATAAATTGGTTATTAATAAGATTTATCAAAACCGTTTGCATGTGGCTATTTGATATGCATGACTTTTATTTGTTATGTATTCATTGTTTATTTGTTTATTTTTCAAATACTTGCTTGTTTGTGTTTTGTAACAAGGGTATTTTACAAGAAAAATAAAGCTGATCTAAACAATGGTGAAACATGTATTTTAAGAATAGTAATCATATTAGTTTGATTGATTGATGACTTTGGTACAAATGGTGAAAAGGCTCACCCATGAGAATGAACTAATAAAAGGGGTTTAAAAAGTGCGCATAGTCACCATTGAATGGATGTCTAAGGTTGTGCTTTAGCGTGCACAGTCCTCTGCCCACAACCAAGTTCGGTGGAGCTACTTAGTAAGTCATTGAATGTGCAAGCTCATCTTAAGGCGAATTGGTGTTGATTCCATGCGCGGCTTAGGTGGTAATTATCCGAAACACTAAGTGTTTACACTTATGCAAAAGTGCGGTATAATGGATGATAATTAACACTAAATTCCTTGATTGGTGAAACCAATACCTCAATTAAAGTTTGATGATGAAAAACTTAAACATTAAAACAAGATATAAATGTTTTAATAAAACCTATATTCTGAAGATGAATGCATGACATCTTTGTACATATTTGATTTACATCAAAACTATTACCCTTTAATTTAAGTTATATGCCATCAACGAAGCGGAAACACCTAAGATTATTTTTATTTGCGTGAGACCGTGACTTAGATCGTAATCAAAGGGTAAAATGTCGCGTGTCGTGAGAGCGGGCATGGACGATTTTACGGTTTCTTAAGTTGGACAACTTAATTGAGTTTTGTAGTGAGCGGCAACTCGAGGCATAAGATGGGATAAAACATGTTTACATGGCAATTGAAATTGGCTATATGTAAATCCCATAAATCTAGGAATTGCAATTGAAATTGGCAATTGAGCTGAAGCTCTACCATTTTGTATAAGGTTCATTACTAGCGGATCAAGCGATGTGATGAGATTATGACAATTTGGATCCTAGTTTTCGATGAAAATTAAATGGTTATATGTTTATGAACCATGGGTGTTTAATTTTCTTGAAAAGGTTAATTATCGAAAATACTAAAATTGAATTTTGTAATTCTTTTGAATGTATAATTGCAACATTTAACAGTAAGCGAAGTTTAGTCTTTGATCAATAAATTGTTCCATTACGCTTTCAAACAAATGTTTGATCGAGAATAATTTACCGAAAAGACAAGCGAAGTCTCTTTTCCATGGGAGAAGCATTAGACTCAATCATATTCTTTTTCATGAATGAGAAAGGTATAATAGGAGCGTTTTGAATTGTCTAAATTCTAATGTAACTCATAGCAATGATTGCCGTCATATTTTCCATAAAGATTTCATTACCTTCATTAGGTGAATGAATCCTTTTGTAACAACATGAATGTTGGTTAAGCGGAAAATATGTATGTGAGTTACTAAATTAGAAGCTAGACTAATTACTGCGAAAATTGGTAAAAGCGAACTAGCATATTTTATCTAGTTGTTTTGCTTTAACCTTTAAAGGTGCTACATACCATTATGGGCATGGTAGGCTGTTAAGGAAGAAATTGCATACCAAATTTTCAAGTTAATAACTTTGATGGATAACCCATCATTCACAGTAGAATACACCTTTTAGTACCTTAGTAATGATTACGTATGGATCTTGAAAGGTGTAGGAAAGTAAAAGCAAGCAAGTTGTTTTCTTTGGTTATGCAACACTTACAATGTTGTCGATTCGGTGGGAGCATTTGTGTTGCATTCTTGAATAAAGTTGTTTTAATGATTTCTAATTCGGTGGGAGCATTTGTGTTGCATTCTTGAATAAGAAGTTGTTTAATGATTTCTAATTAGATGGGAGCTACAAGCCTTATTTCACGTGTAGTAACCCATATTATCTTCAAAGATAATTACTTTCCAATTGTAGGCACTTATGGTTTCAAGGATTGTCATATGCGTTTCCTTACTAATCAATATAGTCCTACATCTACTTGTTATATCTATGACACAAATCATATTAATCAAATAAGCGAGCGTGTATCGTGTTGTTTATCTGCTACATGATGTTGTTCCATGCACAAGTGGGAGAAATCTTTATTGTGTGCAAGGTACAACACATATAAATATGATTCTCTTGACATGAGGTAAAGAGTAACGTTCAATAGGAATTATACATTTAAATATGTATGATTGCCGTATTAAGAACATGTGTCAAGATGATAACAAAGACTACTTTATTTTAAATATTTATGTTATTCAATATTTAAGAAACACTTGTAGTTACAATTTATGTTGCGTGAGCGTGAACTAGATTGTAGCCAAGCTATAATATCCGCGTGTCGTGAGCGAGCATGGATGATTTTGCGGTTTCTTCGTTGAACATTTCATGGAATGACATAATTAAATGAAGTAATCTAATACTACTTTGGATTTAAGTATTCGTTGAATGACTTAAGTATATGTAGTAAATATTAACTTGAAATATTAATTGAAACCTAAGGTGGTGTTCATAATTACTTTAATTATAAATGTTTATGATTTTGTAAAGTCACAAACATAAAGTCTTTTAAAGACTTACAATATAAAGTAAGACGTTAACTTGCTATGTTTTAAGACATATGCATGAAGTCAATGAGGTGATCAATGACTTATAACGTATAGTGGGATTATAAGCGATATGTCTTTTGACTTGGTGAAAATACTTGTGTTATAATACATGCAATTGACTTGGTAATTCTATTGTACCATTAAGTTTTACTTTGTTGGTAAATAGATGAGCCAAAGAGTAGATGGTTATCTTAAATATTGTTAGATTATCTTACAATATTAATTCTAATGAAATACCATAGTTTTATGGTATGTTCGGTTAGAAGAATCAAAATCTATTAGCATGTTTGATTCAAGATAACTATAGTTTCTTCCAAAAGTTATCAAGGTTAGTAGATTGGTATAGATTGAATATACTCGATAAGACTCCAACCTAGAAGATTGATAAGACACCATTTGTTTATGGAATGTGATGAATCACATTAAGTCTTATAAATGAAGTTAAAATTTGTTAAACTACTTGTATAGTGAGTTGTAACAAGCGATGTCGGGAACTATCAATGTGTTTTGTAATATTCAAAAGAGAACAATGTATTGTTACTCTTGCTAAACTATTTAAAGGCAATCTTTAAATTGTTAAAGGCAAGTGGGAGTTTTGTTTAGATCTTGAAAGATTGAATTACAAAATACATAATCTTCTAAAATGCACTAGCAAATATCATGATGAGGCTAAACATGTATATGATGACCTCAATATGATGGAATTGTCATTCATAGATCCGTAAGGATATCTCGGATATTTAATATGTTGAGAAATATGAGTTCTGAGGATCATGGTAGCTGTTAATCATAATGATAAATTTACCAAATGTTGAATTGTGGTAAATCAATCATACTATGAATGTTGAGATCTTTGTCCATAAAGATAATCAACTTTAGATACTTGGTTTATCTTAATAATGAATATGAGTTTCTTGAAGGATGGAAACCTTAGTGGTTTAAATCTTTATGTAGAAATCATATGGACAATATTATACACATATTTAATGCATGTCTAGTGATAATAATATTAATCATATTTAAGCAATTAACTATGATTGAATATTCTTTACTAGATCCATTAAATAAGTATAAAGATTATAATTGTCATACTTAGTTTCATTGATATGAAATTTTGACAATGAATGTCATAACTCTTTGTTGTGGAATTACTTTTGCGAGGGCGATGAGTAATACAAAAGTTTTATGAATTCAAATAATCCTTGGATATGTACAAGCGCAAGAATCCATAAATGGATATATGCATGCATCTAGGAGATGATTCTTATGTTTAATATTAAATCCATGTTTGATTTAATAATTAAAATAAGATAGCTCATAAGTATTCTGAAAGCTAGTGGGAGTATTATTTTTTATTTTCTTAAATCTTATAAGTTGTATGGGCAACTACATTCCATAAATTAAGTTTTAGTTGGGAATGAAACTTTGTTTGTAAGATTTGGAAATAAGACATGCAACCTTTGAATATATATATGTTTATTATTATAAACATGTCACGGTAAATAAATGAGTCTAATAAAACATGATAAATACATATCTTTAACAAGATATAATATGAATGAGATCTTAAAGTTTAACTTGAAGATTCATCATGTACATCATGTTGTGTATAAGATTGTTGTGTCATGCTTGGTTACAAGATGATTTGACAACATTGAAAGTTGTTAGTGTAATAAATATTTTAAAGGAAAATATTTGGATTTAGAATCACATTCCACGATCGGATATGCTCTAGATTCTATGGGCGCAAATATGGCAATTATTTCATAATTGTCATTGCCAACAAACTTGAGTTTGGTAGGCACCAACATTACACTATAACTGTTCGAAGTTTACGGATGTTTAAAGAGCATATTGTTGTACACAATGATGCTGGTATAATTGAGATGACACTCAATTCTAGTCATGGTATCGTTGGTGATGACCATATTGACTAGTTATGCTCAATTAAGAGCATAGTTGCATTATACATTAAAGAATGAAGAATACTTTAAACTTTAAAAGTTTTGAAAGATGATTGTCATATAAAGGTGGTTCAGGTTATCACGCACCTTATGGAATGATATGACAATATCAAGATATGTGTAAACACATACAAGAAATTCAATTATTGAATTTTTGAAATAAGTATTCTCAAAATTCTTGTAGATCAAAGTTAGTTGAAATTATGCCTTGTCAACAAGTATGAGTTGCATGACTTGTGCAAAATTCATTAAGCGAGAATTATCATGCATTGATCTATTTAGTATTTGGATAAAGGATGTTAAACAATTATTATTTATAATGAATTAAAAAGTACGGTATCGTTTAATTTCATTTATAATATTGTGTCACTGTATTGCATGTTTAAATCCTTGAATAACTAATATTATTCTAAATAGTCCGTTGTCAATCAATAACATGGGAATGATATTGAATTAAGACAAATCGAGTATTAGTTAGAATATACTTGAAAGTATATTGATCGTAGCATGACTAATTTCGAGATGATATTGATGAATTGAATATAGGACTTATCCACCCTGTGATGATACTTTATGGATCTTTGTAATTAAGTATATCATGGATATTTATCCTCGACTTGAGATACAAGAGATATGTCATGGATGTAGTGCATTTTGTGAAACAATCTAACTTATTTATCGTGGCTGGTAGTTATAAGGGTTGTTTCGAAGTGTTGCGAAATTTATGAATCACCTTGTAGTCAAAATGGGATTTGTTTCCTTAATTTATTTTGAAGTATAATACTCTTGGGCCCTCGTAGGATTGTTAAGATGTTTGTATGGCCATACCAGGGTCTTGTTTAGAAGAATTGGTAATCTTAATAAATCATAAAAGCGAAAGCAGAATAGTTAATTAAGAAATGAGTAAGATCCATATTCTTATTAACATGGTATTAGAAACAAAGGATGAATATGATGATGAATCATCAAACTTGGTTTTCTCGGAAAACCATACACGAGTTATCTTGGGGGCATTGGCGTGTTGCTGAGCGCTAACCAATGTCATTTCACGTTTGTAAACATATCAGTGGGAGTGTTGGAAATGTATATATTTACAAACATGTGAATGTGGGATTCGAACTACGTGACCACGGATTCACACATAGCGAATGAGAATTAAAGTTAATAATTAATGTTTATGTTTACGATTAATTATTACACATTAAGTCGATTAACGATCGTTAAGTATTTAACGGAAAAATGACTAACAATAGTTAAATGGAAAAGAAGGACTAGAAATGGAAAACTTGGAAAAATTATGGGTTGGGCTTTGGGCTTTCCATCATGGCCATAGGGCTTCTAAAGCCTAAATCCCTAACTTGTTCCCTAAGTTTACTACTTAGTATATAAGGAGGGCTGGAGTTACAGGGTTTCGTACAACATGCGTTAAATTAACCTAGATCTCTCTCTCTCTCTCTAGTCCATTATTCGGCCGAACACCCCAAGTAAGGGAGTTTGGTTTCGTTTTTCTTAACGAGGACTTGTGTTAGATCTAGCAATCGCTTGATTCGTTTGGTTAATTCGTGTGTACAAGAGCGTGGTTGTAAGACATTATTCTTACACAATTAAGTACTTCTTTGGTTTGCTTTGCTCGGGGTGGTTTGCTTTGCTCGAGAGATTTGATATTCATGAGAAGTGCGTTACGCATCTTTCGATTAATTAATTTATTTGTTATGATCTTAAGTCTTCCATTGTGTACTCTTGATGTCTTTATGTTTTATTTTATTTTATATATCATAAACTTAACACTAAAGACAATTAAATGACAAAAAAATGTATCTATTTCAAAAGAACATATAACACATACTAATATATATAAATTCAATTATTAATCATAACCTAATTCTAATTATAAATTGTATCAAACAACTATAATGTTTTGCAACCAACTAAATCCATTTAACAATGCAACAAAGAAAATAAAACACATATATATATTCAATAGTTAAGTGATAAATATATAAATCGCCATATCAAGTGCATCTCTGCAAAGGTTAAATACAAGATATCTACATTATAATTTTCCTCAGTCCACTTCCACCAATTCAAAACATGATCAATCTATGATTATACATTATGAGTAACCATGAGAGTATGAAGAACTTGATAAGAAAGATTACCATCTTTCTATTTTTGTTTCATCTTTGTAATAGGAACTTATGAAGACTCTACATCCATAGTACAAAATTATCATAAAGTAAACCTATTCTCTTTGAAAATATCAACTTATATTATGAGTAATATGCATATAATTAGATGCCCACAAAATTACAAACCAAGAAAATCTCTACAAATAAAATGGCAAGTAAATAAAATTGTGACGAAGGGAGCACATATGGTAAAGGGTCAAAGTTCAATAAAAGGTATATTTGAGAAAAAAAACTTAGTCAGATAATAGGATAGCACTATTTTGTGAAAAACTCAATTTAATACCTTAAGTTGAGTATCTAACATTTAAATGGAACTAACATATGATAATTTTTTTATGTGATTTGCTTTAAACATATAATAAGCATATTCACAAATAAAACACTCGTTCAAAATCTCTCATAATAAAATTGATGCAGATGTTGTGATGATGATATAATGATTCAACCAGGTATCTATTGGTCACAAACGAAAGGAAAAAAGTTGAACACTATATTGGTGATTAATATGATGTTAAAAATGAAATTCTTGGTGTTTGAGTATTACTATCATGACCTCTATGTATCTCGTAAGCATCACAAAAGAAATCCACATGATAATCTATCTATATATATACTACATTATAAATTATTTGTGACTTTTTATAAAAGAATGTCTTAAAATTATGATAAAAAAACATTATTATAAAAAGAAAAAATCAGAAAATTAATGTAAAATTTAATAATTTAAGTCTCATTTAAACCATATGTTAACTCCCTACAATATTAATAATTTAGACGTTCGAATTTTGAAAAACATATATTTACTACATAATAAAGTATTTGGGACATGCTAAATAAGAAAGATTTAAAATTAAAAGCAATTGTTTTGCTTGAAAATAGTCGTAGAGATCTGACCTTGCATTATCACAGGTACCCTTTAGTTGTAAAAAAGGTGGTCTAATATCATTTGTACAATAAGAAAGACAACTACTTGTCCTACATACATGTTATATCCATATGTTCAACTTTGCATCATATCTATGCCTCAATCATCCCATCGTCACTTCAAAAGGAAAATACGAACCCACATAACAAATAACAAAATACATCATCTCTAACTTAACAAAAGACCCAATAAATTAGGTGGCACGGTTAATACAAATGTTCACTTAAATAAGAATACCAATTTTAGTCTTAACGTTAGCCCACACCTATTATATTTTTACATCGGTTGAAATTCACCAAAAGTATAACATTGCAAAGGCATGACACTTTTCTCTCCTAGTTGATGCTTGAATCTTTTAAACGAAGCCATTTATACATTTTCAGGTATTTTGAAATTCTACAAATACAATTAAGTGGTTACGTGCTATTCACAATTTCACATTATAGATTACTTTAAAAAAAATCATAAGAAGCAACTTATTACATTAACATAATAGCTTATACATTTTCATATATGATGATTATCCCCATGTTGTTGATTAAAGATTTGATTAAAGGTTTGTTGTATAAGGGTTGCATCCATGTCTGCTTAATAAATACACGAAGGATAACATTATCTTTAAAAAAATAAGAAATGAAGCCATCCGGTAATAATATGCTCAATAGAAAATAAACTTCTATTTTATATATAGAATAGATTATATATGCACATACAATTTATTCAAGTATTAGATACGGTTGATTAATATCATCTCTAAAAAAATAAAAGAATGAAAAATAAATATATTTGTTTCATAATTGCTTAAAGAGACCAAATATCTTCATACCTTTTTAAAGAAAGCGAATGATGATCATCCTTTCCATGTCTATAAAAAAATCAACTCTACATTCATCTGAAAAAAAAAAAAAAAAAAAAAGGTTAGGAAAAGAACAAAATACTGATGCTAAAGAAAACCCTTTTATCATGAAATTTTAGAAGATTTTGCTAACCTAAATTTCAGACATTTGTAGCTAGCTATTTATAAAACGTGATATAATCTGAATCTGAATGTAAATATGAATGTTATGTAGTGTGTATGTTATTTTTAAATGTAAAACAATCACCAAAATTAAGGGTTACACAATTATGTTTTTATATTGAGAAAAGTTCAATTAGTGCCTATTACATTCGTGCATAATAAGCAAGAAATTTCAACAGCCCTTTTTGTAAAAATAAAAAAAATAAAATAATGTTAATTGATATTTTTAATCAAAATCTCCTTCCACCCCCTTTTTCATTTTTTTATAATTTCGACAAACAACCTTGAGCTTTTCAGGCATTAAAAAAATATATATAAACAACTAATGTGTTGATAAATTATATGAGAAAATCGATAAACATTAGAACATAAAAACTAAGCATCTTGAAAATAATAAATTATGATTTTTCAAAATAATCATGGATGTTTCTTTGGTTTAAATTGTTTATAACAACGAATTTGTTAAACTGTCACGCGTCAAGGGAGAAATCTAATCCAAAACTATTTTTTTCTTTTCACTATATAGGATTTATGATTTTCACATTTATTGGTCACATGAACGTAAACTAACAATACAAAACATGAGAAAATAAACAAAACACATATAATAAGTAAGATATATATTATAAGTGTATTAATGTATTGTTACATGTTGATATGTAGCACAAGCAATCTGGAAGGTACCGAAGATTTGTAGAGCTTCACCAAATCTATCTACCTATATCAAATAAAAAGACACATAAGTAAAAGAAGTGAGTGAATAAAACTATGATAACTTTGTTACCAACTCTCCAAATCCTCGCCTAATTATCGTACCTTGAACATTCATAGCAATGCAGAGATACATTTTTGTATCAACAACACAAAATAAAACCATAAACTTATGTAATAAGATACCTGTATCTCTTAGAATATAAAATCTAAAGCAATCCAAAGCCAAAGGTTGTTCATAAATACTCACATCGAAATAAACCCTCATAAACGACGTTACCTCGGTATAAGAAATGACCCTTAGAGATGGTATTTAGTCGTCGGTCGAAGATGGTGGAAATATTGGGAAACACATAATTTGGTTCCTCATTTGATTCACTATTTTCAATAAACATTTGAAATTTCAAAATTAAAATAGATTGATTAGCTGTAACTTTGGGAAAAAAAATAGGAAACTTTAGAATAGATAACTTTCAAAATTAGAATAGATTGATTAGTTGTAAATTTGGGAAAAGAAAAATAAATAAAATAAGAAAAAAAAATAGGAAAACCTTTATCATCAAACACTATTTTTCTTAACAATTTTGAATTTGAATAAAACTTACTTCATAAACTTCCAACTTACCAAATATTTTCCTAACCAAATTTTTTGTTGGTAGTATCTTTTATTATAAAGTTTAATGTTACTCGTAGAAGATTCTATTGGTTTAATAAAAAGAATGACTTCATATTCGAATCTCACACTATTGTAAGTTGTAACAATTAATCGCTAAATTTGAATATAAGTATAGCAGTTTTCATGTATTTATTTTGAACAAATAACGGTTTTCATTTGAATATTTATTAAAAGTTTTAATATAAAGTTATAAATGGAAGGTATTAAAGGAAATATGTTTTGCATGCCTAGCATACTTAAAATACGGTTTTAAATGAACAACTCTACTAATATAACGATCTTCAATAGTAATTGTTCCTTTGTCTAAATTAATGTGTAGTCAAAGATATGCAAAACATGTACTTTCGAAAGGTAATAAAACCGGACTTTTTAATCCATAATTTCAAAATGGCTCTTGTACACGTGTCATCACCAGCTTAGAAGCTATTTTAGGGAAAAATTAATTAGTAGGAGGCCAAAAACTCTCTTTTATTAGTATAGATAGATGTAACAGTGTGTTTGTTGTGTTCCATGTGGGTATGGCATGAGTTCCTTGGCATTACGTTAGATGATGGTCCCTTCCCCATGGCCTGTTTATGTTTAGCTTGGCTGTTAATCTTATGTGGTTGCCAGGTTTGGCTATATATGTTGCGTGTGATGTATATTGTGGTATAATTCTTTGCAAGCAACTACAACATATAACCAAGAAAATAGAAGAAAAATTACAACAACAAACTTATGAAAACAACTATCAAACTTATGAAAACAACCTAAACGGGCTGGTAATCCAGAAGCTCCACGAAATTGGCTGGAGAGATTAACGAGCTGAGATCCATGTCTTCGAAATCCTCTGAATAGTAGGGAAGATGTCTTCATTTTTGGCACCTTCAACGCCATCAGGTGGGGAGTTCACCACCTTATTCCTCCAATTCCAAACCGCCCACAATGCACTTTGGAACACTCCATGAATAACCTTTTTAAGCCGCGGGCAACCTTGAGTAACAACCAATCCAGATGCAATATCTTTGATATAAAACGAAGGGAAGGAGGTAGGGGGAGTTAAATGCCACCAACTCCAAATTTTCCTCCAAATCGACACAACCCGAGGACAATTAATAAGGATATGGGCGATAGATTCATCTTCGTTCTCGCAAAGGGGGCAAAGGGTAGAAGAGACATTAACACCTCAAGACAAAAGGCTTGAGCAGTAGCCAACTTATTTAAAATCGCTCTCCACACATATGTTCACTTTTCGAGGAATCTCTGAGTTCGGATATGATGATTATCGAGATCACAATCTGTGAGAGAAAGGTTACGGATATATTTAGATAATGATCTAACCTTGAAATGGCTGAGCCATCCATGGTCCACTTCCACTATCAACGTCGGCCTCGTCATGTGAGAGCAAGAAAGCACTGTAACATATTGGATTTCACAAACACATCAAACCATAAACACAAGGCGTATAAATGATGTTTTAGAGAGAAAGTTAGAGGTTGGGAACTTTAGTGAGAGAAAGAAAAATCTTATTATGAGCTCGACTCTACCTTTGGAGGTAGAGAGTATTTATAGTTCTTACATAAGTCGCCACCTACGAGGTGTGGATCGGGCATCGGTGGGTAAAGACCGTCCAGTCCTCAGCGGTGTTACATAACTAAATACTACTAAACACTAAATAATCTCGACTACGAGCTTTCTAGCGATTACATATACTTGAGGTGGTGGAGTCTTTAATAGCTGGATTTACTAAATCCTAACAATCTCCCCTAAGGGAGGTCACCTCAAGATCACCTCAAAATTACATTGAACACAAGCAGATATTACATTTAAAATTGTTCTTGCATTCTTGATGTAGTTCTTTGCTCGGGAGCTCGTAGTCATTGATTCTTCATTATTGCATGTTTGGATAATCAATGTGGAGGTCTTTAAGCGATCCAGCGTGATAATGAGTTTTGAGCGACTTTGAGATCATCATCTATCATAAATCTCGACTCTTCCATTGTGGTGTTGGTATTATGTGATGTTGTGACATTTGGACGAGACATGCTCACATTACGAATCTGATATATTCGCATCGAGTAGCGGAAGCTTCGTTGATTCATGATATTGTCGTGACATAAGCGAAGCATGGAGTGAAAATATCATAGTCGTTGATGCACTTATCATGATTTCTTTAGAGATGAATGTGTAGTGTGAGCATGCGGCTATGGATTGACCGCTTCATTACGATCGGTACAAGCGTCGGGCGTGCTTGCATACAGCAGATTAGCAATAAAGTGCGAATGTGTCTTTGATCACTTCGTTGAATTGAGGTACCGACCCACGGTTCCCGTTGATCGATTACAATCTTGCTGTGATCGGTATAATTCGAAGAATTTCCTTGACGGGGTTTCGTGATTGTTCTAATTGTTCTCAAGCCGGAGCGTCTCAAAGAAGACAACACGGAGTGAGTGAACGGTAATTGAGATTCAGCGATTGATAAGAAGAGATTTGAAAAGCAATCGTGTATCGCTCGATAGAAATTGTTTTACAATCTGCGAAGGTTTAAAGAAAATCAATTATCAATCATTAATACCTTTTATTTTGAAATATTAGTACGATCGATGTGCTAAGGAAAAGAATTTTAAGCACAACGACCAGGTTTTCAAAGGTATCCGTCGATCCATAACTGAACAGGATTGATTCAAAGATTGAATCGCCCCATTGTTTACGCTTTCGGTTGTCACATGGTTGATCTATTGGATAGATCTCACATGCCACCCACCGAGGAGCTTGTTTGATGTTGGATCCATAAGGCTTTCCATCTTCATTGTGAATATGTTCGCATATCACTCGGATGTTACAGCAATACCACAAGGATAATCGTGGGACTCGTAAGATATAATCTCTCTTCCACATTATGTGAAGCAGAGTCTTCATTGAAAGTGTCCTAATGAGATTTATAGATGATCTCGTGGCTCTAGATTCAATTGTGCATATTTGGATCCTATTTGGAGACTAGGGAGAGGCCTCCTTCTTCAATATCAACAATCTCAAAGAAAGTCGATAGATTATGTCGGTTCCCGTGAGAATGAAACAAGTCCTTTTAAGAGGAACTTGAGTGGTTTGGGAAGTTGAAGTGCGGTGCGTCCTTTGGGTCCATGACGTCTTGTCTTCAATACCGATGTTACCTTAGTAACCACCGGTAGCATATGAATCGAACCCATGTATCGCCTAAGGTTGAATAATTGGAGGGTTATTTATTTTCACCCTTTTCTCATTCAATTCTTTTCATTCTTCAACTCCTTGATGCTTACGAGACTTCATAACTAGAACCTTGTTGGGTTTATTCGGTACTAGCTCGGTCTTAGTGCACTCTTCCCGTATCTCATTTTCTCCTTTTTCAATATACCTAAAGACTTACACTATATAGTGGATCCTGGGTAGATCCCTCGGTTACGGCGGATCATGGAACAAATACCTAACCTTATCGTCCTTATTTCACCATACATAAAGTAAAGTTGGTGGTCTATTTGGTATTGTTCATACGCCATTGGAACCAATTGAAAACCATTTGAAAATCAATCCGGATACTTGTGATATATTATCAAAGCATTTTGTACTGAATTGTTTTGATATTTTTAGAACAAGAGCTCCCCTCGACATGTGCATCAAGCATCATTTTGTAATAGAGATAATTTTCATCTTTGAGGTTGGCTTGCATCTAAGAGTAGTTATATAAAGAATGTGGTTTTCAAAATAGTTGCTCCCCTCAATATGTGCATAGATATTTGAAAATGTTTTGCACATATTAGGAAAAAACGCACATTGAAATAAATTGATCACGTTTCAAATCTTTGTGGTTTAAGATAGATGCTCCCCTCGACATGTGCATGGAAAACTTGAAATCGTTTGGCACATGTGGGAAGGAGAGCTTGTACATCCTTATGAAACCATTTACCGAATTATCAATTTAAATCCAATTTAAATCACAAATTCTCCCAGATCACAATTATCAAATCATTTGAGATTTGTGATCTATGTAATTAAATTGATTTTGAAAGCTTTTAAGGAGAATTGTGACTTGATTATAAGCGTTTTAGCGATAAGGATCGGATTTTGAGACTTTAAACTCCATTGATTAAACATGCATGATTATCTTTTGAAAACAATTGTATGACAAATAACCTTTTGATTTAATTGAGATCATTCTCCCCTCGATCAATGACATAAGTTGTTGATTGAGAGATAGATATTTTGACAAGCGTTAAGTCGGATGATTTTCAAAAATAGAGTCCGAGTTATTTTTCAAAGCAATTAGTTTTCATTAGATAGTAAGTAATTGTTTATAGAATTAGAGCATGAGTTTTGAAAAACAAGATAAAACATGGCTCTGTACTTTCTTTGAAAAGCGGGTTATTGCACGAAATGACAATAAACCATTGTTTCACTTTCTCCCAAAAGTATATATATATATATATATATATATATATATATATATATATATTTTGTTTTTTGTTTTAATATTGAGCGACATCTAAAGTCCGTGTCATTCTTTGAATATGACACAAAGATCGTAGATATTTATCGAATCGAGAAAATCATGACAAAATGACAATATTTTTGGAATTTTCAAGATTTTTCAAATTTTATGGATTTTGAAAGTTTTATATTTTCTATTTGCTTTTGAAGGTTTTGTAATTTTGTATTTTGCTTTTCGAAAAGATATTTACAAGAGATGGATGAAGAAAGACCTTTACTCCTCGTCTTCCTCTTGAAGGCGTTTGAGTGAATGTCTGCTAGCGGTATTCGATCCTCGCAAAATAAAGTTCCACACGCGTTTTCTACTTGCTCCACGGTGAAATGATGTCGAATGTCGATGTGCTTTGCTCTTGAGTGTTGTGCGTTGTTGCATGAGAGAGCAATATCACTTTATTATCACAATACGAGAGGATTTTGTTGAATTCAAAGCCATAGTCGAGATAATTGGGATCTCATCCATAGGATTTGAGCACAACAAGATGACATGGCTATGTATTCGACCTCTGTAGAGGAAATAGAAGTACTCATTTGCTTCTTTGAAGACCGACTCACAAGCTTATCACCCAGCGAGCACCTCGGGCGTGCTTGACGTGTATCTTGACATCCTGCATGATCGGCATACGCATAGAGGTACATTAGTGACATACGGTGTCCTTGGTGCAAAGTCCCATATTGATGGTTCCTTGAAGATACTGTAACACCCCAAAAAAATAATGGTTTGCAGCGGAAGTAAGTGTTACCGGGGTATTACTCGATTGGTACCACAACACAATGTTACCGGGGTATTACTCGATTGGTACCACAACACACATATATATATATATATTATGAAGTAAAAGAATAGACAAGATATCTCGGGAAAACGAGTCACAAAAGTATTGACGAGTGGATTATAGGCGAGAAGGTAACGACAAGAAAATATGTCAAGAAGTAAGTCAATTGGGCTTTAGCCCGATAATAGTCCGACTTAATTCTAGTTCAAATCCAATGTGTCCAATATTCTTAGTCGGATATCTTAAGTCCATCACGAGTCAAATTATGCCCAAACGATTTCAATCCAATATATATAGTCCCGAGTCAATATTTGTCCAAAGTCTATTATTTTTTTGTCTGACATAAATCTAATAAGTTTGTCCAATTTCGTCATGTCCGATATTTGTCCAAGGTTAGTCCAATATGATTCAAGTTATAATCCGTATTATGTAAGTCCAATAAATATTAGTACTTATACGATAAACTTAACAAATTAATATTACTCTTATTATTTTGTTAGTGGGTTTTAACCTACAATTTATATTAACGCGCAATTACATGTTGTTGAACATCTGAACACAAACACCTTGCATTATACAAGTTAATCCTCAAATTCAAAATAAAACATTCCATTTCTTTTTTGTTTATTGTTGTTAATAGAAACATAACACCATCCTCAATGGTTTCCTTTTAAAATCAAAATTTAAAACCAAACACCTCTCGGTGTTATTACGTGATCAAAGCGAAACCAAACACAACCGTTTGGTACGTGAATTGCTGTGAACCAAACGACTCCTATGTGGGTGTGGTCGAGGCCAAGCAAGCAAGGACCACCTAAGTCGTGGCACACAAAGCCAACAAATGTAACCACTCTTGTGGTGTTCTCGTGTGAACCAGACCAACAACAAACGCCCCTTGGGTCGTGAATACCATAACAAACAAACACCACTTTTGTGGTTGACCCGAATAGAAGCAAGCAACCACTCGGCTGTGATGACTCAACCCGAGCCAAACAAACAAACCACCCTTCGGGGTGTTCACGTCGGAAGAGAACCAAGAAAAATGTACACTACTTATTTGGTGGTGCTTTTCCACTCAAGTCTTGAAGCTAAAATGAAAACAAACACCTCTTGGGTGTCCTTGTGATAGAGGCTAAGCAAACATCACGACACCCCTTTGGGTTGTTGTGCACCGAACAAACAAGCAAGGCCAAACACTCCGTGCGGACAATATAAACGACGCCCACGATGGGCTGCTGCTAACCAAGTACACACTCGTGGTTACATTGTTGAGCGAGATAAACACGCCCTAGGTGTGTCGTCCTCTTGACAGAAAACAACCACACCTTTTTGGTGTTTCTCCTTTGATCGAACACACAAACAAACAAGCACTCCCTATGTGTTGTTCTAACCTGCGACTAAAGATAACCAACCAAACTGCACCTCTTGGGCGCATTCTGTGGCCACGACCCAAGACAAACAACAATTTAAATTGACCGAACTCTATCAAATAAGTAATTAAATGATTAGATAAGTAACACCAAGATCAAACCCAAGATCAAATCGGGTCCTAACCCAACTCGAATACCAAAAATAGATTAAACAAACACCACTTTTATCGATTAATCACCACGCGAGTCTTTGTCAAAAATTTGTTTTGATTCAGTTTTAATATCCACGAAAACTTTGATAAATCTTTTATAATCGATTTAGATAAAACGATGTAACAAGGATTGATTTGACATATCACATACCACGAAAGGTAAAAGTGATAGAGAGGTGGAGTGATGGAGGAGCAGCTGTGATGGTGTCACGTGAACAAACACACCCTATCAAACCTCGAATTCAACCCCTAAGCAAACGCACCCTTGGCTCCTCTTGGTGGTGATGGCAGTGGTGTTAACAGGTGGTGATGGAGGAGAGGCGGTGGAGTGGTGGTGTTTCTGTCGTTCACCAGGGAGAGGGAGGAGAGAAGATAATCTCTTCTCTGTTTTCTTTTTTGTGTCGTTCAAGAGAGAGAGAAACAGATATATAACAAAAATTTGGTGTCATTCTAAGGGATAAAGAGGGTAGGATAAGAATGAGAGTTTGATATTATCTTGAGTTACGGGGTGTATTTTGATCCCGATAATTACTAATGTTAAGTCTCTAAATTATAAAATTTAAAAATCAGTTAACATAAAAAAATATAGTACTTTCAAAGATGTTAAAACTTATTACTATTTTCCAACTAAGTATATTAGGTTCATAATACTATGAGTAAACTAAGGTTTAAACTTATGCAGTAAAGACTTGTAATATGAGCTTTAGATCTTGTACTTTAGAGTTTGTAAAATAAAATAAAACAAAGTTTGAAATGATACATTAGAGGGTTGTACATTAGCTTTAAAGTATTGTACTTTAATATTTATGATTTAATTAGATAAAATCATAGTTATAATAAATTAGAGTTTCGTGAAACTCCATTATATATCAAGCGTTTAGCTTGAGCGTTTATTAATTGTCGTTAGCAAAATAACGTTATGCGGTAAAGAAAAGTTGAAGACTCGTCACATTAGTTAGTTTTGTGATCGACTAAGCAGATAACATTTAATCTAAAAAAATTATACGTAGAAGATGGATAAGCATTCTTTCATTAGAATATTATATCAATTTAATATAAGGTTAATTTATTGGTGGTTACAGTCTCACCCCCTTATGGGAACTTCGTCCCGAAGTTCAGTGAGTATTATCTATTGACGGTGTGTTTGAGTTCATTTTCATGTTCCCATGTGAATTCAGGAACTCTTTATCGAGTTCCATTGAACTTTGACAATAGCAATATGGTTTGCTTAAGTCGTTTGATCCTTCGGTAGTTTCTCCGATATAGTTCAGACGTTCATCAATCTGGATCTTTTCCAGAGAAATAATGAGTGTCTCATCAGTATAACACTTCTTGTGATAGTACAACTGAATGACGTCGTGTACACTAATAAATTCGGGTAGTAGCTCGAGTTTGTACGCTATCGATCCAATTCAAATGAAGATTTTGAAAATTCTGATCTTGAGATGTCTGGGAAAAATGTGAGTGTTTATGATGAATTCTGGTCTCACGCCCCTAAGTGACATCAGGAATTCTCTTAAGGTTTTATCAGTGTGCAAAAGTTCTGATTAATATCAAGCTTCAAGTTGGTATATTCTAAGGGATAATATAAAATATAGATAATTGGAGGATTAACGAAACTCCAGATTAATGTTGCAGGGCCAGTTGAAGGCACCACAGGCATAAATGTTATATCAGTGGTCAGAGGTTGTTCTTACAAGGAGTTTTGGAGCTACAAGCTCAACAATTTCAAAGTCACGGAAAGAACGGTTGGTTTGGATCGTTGGTTTGAGTGGACATAGTCAATATTTCTAATCATCAACTATGTTGAAGACTGCAAAGTCAAACATGCCGCAAGCATTCTTCTGAATGATGCTTTGTCATGGTAGAATGTTGTTGCTCAATGTATTAGTATTGAGAATACTCATAAGATTGTTTGGACTAAGTTGAAGAAGTTATAATCAAGAAGTATTGCCCTCGGAATGAGGTGCAAGAAATGAAGGTGATTTTAAAACCTTGTTGTCAGAGATATTAATATCACGACTTATATCTGTTGTTTTCAAGAGTTGGTAGTATTGTGAATTGTAAGTTATGCATGTATCTTTGTCTAAGACGGATAGTTGGGTAAGATGTTCGTAACCTCGAAAGAATTATTTTAGCAAGATAGGTTTTCAGAAGTGACGTAATAAGACATTTTCGCAGAAGTCGACGTTTTGATGTTTCTTAGCATAAGAAAGTTTGATAAGGTTTGACCAGAGAACTTCTAATTCGTAAGAACAAGTATCTTTAGGAAAATGTCGTCACAAGTTTTATCGTTGACACAAATGAAACTTTAAAGGAAGGTCCTTGAAGGTGAAAGCGTCATAGTAGAAAAATATAATCAAGTATGTATGACTCCATAAGTTTTAGACGCCTAAGGTTGGAGTCCAGTTGTTAAGGTTATGCTCGTTGGTAGTGTACCCTATAATGACTAGAATGGTGTCACCGTCCTCTCGGATTTGATCGCTATAAAAACAAGAGTCTCGACTTATTAAAATTTCGGGAGAGAACTTAAATGAATGTAGAGAAAGTTGCTGAACCTCAGTTTTTGTGATGAAAACTTGTTAAATAAAGTTCTTAAATGATCACATGGACTCGGTTCCAAGTTGAAAGTTTACATGTCTATTATATGAGTTCAAATGTTACTTCATAAATTCAAATAATTCCAACACCTCAGTCTTTTTTGTAAATAATGAATCAGTTTGTTCCTTAGCAATTTCCCATTAAATGTTTATTATTTATTATTTCATAACAAAGAGTTTGATCTATTCTCAAGATTTGGTTCAGATATAAAAGGAGATGTCGGTTAACCTTTAAAGCTTTTCAAGAGGGTAAATAGTTTATAATGTAATTGTAGCATAATTTGTAAAACGGTTTGTGAATCCATTTATTGTGTAATAAGGATAACGTTTTGTCATTTGTAAATTAGTGGTAAATCGTAGTTTGTGATTTAGTATTCGAAGCATCAACTTGGTAAGTTGTTATTATTATTATTATTATTTTCTTTTTTTTTTCTTTTTTTTAGCTTATAGAATAATAGAAAACGATTTATTATTTATAGAATAGTAGTGAAATCTTAGTTAGATTTTGTGACGTTTTGGTAAGACAACAAATCAGGTTGTAACATAACTCATGAAATAATTTGTAAATAACTCATATAATAGATAAGAAAACAATTAATTGTCCAATAGTAGAAATATTTGTAGTTCATTTTGTGATTCAGTGGCAAAGCTTGTTCATAAGGTTGTGGTAAACTTGTAGGGTAATTGTAACTTAGTTTACAAAATGTTAGCAAAAGTGTTTGTTGTCTAATGAAATAGAAGCACAGTAGTGAATCGGTTTATTACAATATAGTAGTCCATGAAGTGATTTGTACAAAAAGTTTGTAGGACGATTTGAGAAAGACTCGTTGTTTATAAAATACCGGTAAGGTCGAAAATTTTGATTCAGTGATGAAGTAGTACAACATTTGGTAGATTGACCGCGAAATAGTTGACAAGATGATCGATTACAATTTGTGCGTTAGAAAACGACACCGTTTACTATTTTATAAGAGACAATATTTGAGCAAACTATTGGTGTTCCCTAGGGGTAAGTAGAGGATTAGGTATATGTTCCCATAAACAGTAGCTCGAGTTACAAGTTAACTCGTGGTATGTTTCTAGATTGTTAAAAGTTTAGTAGTTCGCTCGTTGTTTATGTTCAACAAGGGTTTCCCTTCGTAGATGTCGTGATGTGTCGTTCCTAGAACGTCAAGGAATGTATTCCGACTCATCAATTGACTAAGAGTTTTGGGATAGAGGAGACACTATTACAGCAGTGAGTGATGAGGCAACCTCGATTTCAACGTCTGAGAAAATGTTAGTGGGACGGGATAGAGATGACATGGTGTTGCAACGACCCATAAATAGTGATTTAATATGTCGTAAGTTATGTTTTAATAGTTATGCATCATTTCTGTTGGGTATATAATTTATGTTGAAGGGAGTGGTTAGCAAGTTCAGGGTACAACTTCGGAGGAGAGAGTTAATTACTACTAGTAATTAGTTGATTGGCTCAGTACTTAACGAAGAAAGGTACAACGTTTGAGTTCAAAGTCATAGTTTCAAAAGAAATATGACTACAAGTCAAGATCAGGTCAAGTTCCAAATACGAGTAAATGTCAATAGTTCCCAATGGGTATGATAGAGGATTACACATCGATTGAGTGTAAGGTATTTATCGATAAGATAGCATCGATAAAACAACATCAGCAAGATATTATTGATAAAACAACATAGTAGGATGATATGGATAAAACGACATTAATAAAACGGCATCGATAAAACGATATCGATAGGAATACACCAATGGAGCATAAGGTATAACACCAATAGTGTGTGAGGCATTGCATCAATAAAGTGTAAGGTATAACCTTAATTGAGTATTGCTGATGAAACAACGTCAGTAGAACATTATGGATTCAGAAAGATTAACAACATCGAGTGGATAACGTCGATTGAATAATATTGAGTGAACGGCATCGATTTGGATAAATAAACAACAATCGTTCCAAGACAAGGCTTGGGGTACGGGGTCCGTAACAAAATCACAATCAAGGCAAGGCTAAAATAAAGTGGCAAATCCAAATCCGCAACGAGACCCAAAATCTCAATACCAAATAATCCAAAGTCAAACATAGTCACGATTAATTCCAAAACACTCCAGTAAGTTCAATGAACTTATTACGATATCAAGCGTGTCGAGATACGCAACTCGAATACAAATGGTGACCAATCGGGTCTAACTCGACCCAACGTAAAGCACGATTAAACGTTTTCATTAATTCCAAAAGTAATTCATAGTCGTAACATAACCAAGCGGCGATGAAAGGCGTTCCGTAAAAGTGAAAAAATATCACTATGAATAAGTATTGTGATGCTAGTGTGTTGTGTGTAGGGTTAAAATTTTATCATGTCCATGCTCGTTTACGCATACAAAATCATTTCGTTTCCCCAAAACCAAAATAATCATCCCCAGCATTGCAAAGTTCGCCTCAGGGTCGGACATAGGTGATCAGTCTATGCCCTTCTCACGATGAATATAGGTGATCAATCTATATTCACATGAACTTTGGAATACTAAACCGATTACACTAGCAATAAGTCCTTTACTTTTAGAAGTTGTTACGAAAGTGTAAAACGAGCATTCCATTTATGTGGGGGATAAGGCGTAGCGCTGTGGTACGTAAACATACGTATAAGAAAGCAATCATAGTTCATAGTGAGATTAAGTGGATAGTAATATAATACATATCTCATCAAGTATGACTTCAACAAGTCAAAATCGAGGCATCAGCTTGGCAGGCAGGCATGTATCGGTCATAGGGTTAAGTTTTCGTAAAAGTAGTTATAGTCTAGGTTTCAAAAATACCCAGTTCTCTATAACCGAGGCTCTGATACCAATCTGTAACACCCCAAAAAATAATGGTTTGCAGCGGAAGTAAGTGTTATCGAGGTATTACTCGATTGGTACCACAACACAATGTATAGAACAACAGTTTAACTTGAGAAATCGTATTTCGTAAAGATTTATGTTTACATTTTTCAAAATATATATTATAGAATGTAGGCCCATAAAAGAATTAAAGTGGTCCCCAAATTTACATCAGAGTCTTCTATGATCATGCCATGCCAATGCCCAAGCGCCTCAAAGTTTAGCTAACGCCATCACGAAAATACATGCTAAAAGTGTCAACACAAAGGTTGGTGAGTTCACGGTTTTTAATACTCAAGTAGTTTCCAAAAGCAGGAAAATCAATTGGTTGTCAAAATTTCAAAGGGTCCATTATGTATGCGGTAGCGTTCATGGCATAAGGGTTCCACTACTTAAGCCGATTGATAGTATACATTGCCCTACGTGCAACATGCTCTAACCTAGCATGAGAAGGTGATTCTATGCACTCCGGTTAGTAGAGTGAGGGATGGCTCTACCCTAAATAGCGCTATCCATAGATATCAACGGCTCGTCCGTTCGGTGGGAGGAGTTAATAAGTAGTGTAGTAACAGGGGACTTTTCTGATTGTACATAGGCGCCAAACATAAGCATACATACCGGTTTGCGCGATATAGCGAGCATAGCTCGATGGAATTGAATCGATTCGATAAATCCATAATTTCATGAATGCACAACCAATTTAGTTTTAAGTAATCATAGCATGCTTTTCACCCCAAAGAGTAAAATAGTAAAATGGAACATGAAACTCACCTTAGTCCGAAGAAATATAAGAATCACAACTAACACGGTGGCATCGAGAAATGTAACACGGTAGCTTCACAATGTAGCGCGCAGCGATACAAAAGTACCGACACAGCGATGCGTCATTGAACCTAATAGTATATGGTTTATCTCGAATCGTCTCGTAAAGTAAATAAGTTTTCAAAAGGTAAGTGTTTTAGTTTTCGTGGAATACTCGTATTAATAATTATAAGAATTTATTGTTATAATTCGTAAGAAAATCTTAGTATTACGTTTCGTGTGGTGATTTGAAGAAAATCTTATATATATATTATGAAGTAAAAGAATAGACAAGATATCTCGGGAAAACGAGTCACAAAAGTATTGACGAGTGGAGGCGAGAAGGTAACGACAAGAAAATATGTCAAGAAGTAAGTCAATTGGGCTTTAGCCCGATAATAGTCCGACTTAATTCTAGTTCAAATCCAATGTGTCCAATATTCTTAGTCGGATATCTTAAGTCCATCACGAGTCAAATTATGCCCAAACGATTTCAATCCAATATATATAGTCCCGAGTCAATATTTGTCCAAAGTATATTATTTTTTTGTCCGACATAAATCTAATAAGTTTGTCCAATTTCGTCATGTCCGATATTTTTCCAAGGTTAGTCCAATATGATTCAAGTTATAATCCGTATTATGTAAGTCCAATAAATATTAGTACTTATACGATAAACTTAACAAATTAATATTACTCTTATTATTTTGTTAGTGGGTTTTAGCCTACAATTTATATTAAACGCACCCAATTACATGTTGTTGAACATACGAACACAAACACCTTGCATTATACAAGTTAATCCTCAAATTCAAAATAAAACATTCCATTTCTTTTTGTTGTTATTGTTGTTAATAGAAACATAACACCATCCTCAATGGTTTCCTTTTTAAAATCAAAATTTAAAACCAAACACCTCTCAGTGTTATTCTGTCGATCAAAGCCAAAACCAAACACAACCGTTTGGCTGTGGACTGCGCAAACCAAACAGCTCCTATGTGGGTGTGGTCGAGGCCAAGCAAGCAAGGACCACCCTAAGTCGTGGCACACAAAGCCAACAAATGTAACCACTCTTGTGGTGTTCTCGTGTGAACCAGACCAACAACAAACGCCCCTTGGGTCGTGAATACCATAACAAACAAACACCACTTTTGTGGTTGACCCGAATAGAAGCAAGCAACCACTCGGCTGTGATGACTCAACCCGAGCCAAACAAACAAACCACCCTTCGGGGTGTTCACGTCGGAAGAGAACCAAGAAAAATGTACACTACTTATTTGGTGGTGCTTTTCCACTCAAGTCTTGAAGCTAAAATGAAAACAAACACCCTCTTGGGTGTCCTTGTGAGCCGAGGCTAAGCAAACATCACGACACCCCTTTGGGTTGTCGTGCACCGAACCAAACAAGCAAGGCCAAACACTCCGGTCTGGACAATATAAACCAAACGCCCCTGATGGGCTGCTCCTAACCAAGTACACACTCGTGGTTCTGTTGTTGAACCGAGATAAACACACCCCTCGTGTGTCGTCCCTGCTGAACAGAAAACAACCACACCTTTTTAGTGTTTCTCCTTTGATCGAACACACAAACAAACAAGCACTCCCTATGTGTTGTTCTAACCTGCGACTAAAGATAACCAACCAAACTGCACCCTCTTGGGCGCATTCTGTGGCCACGACCCAAGACAAACAACAATTTAAATTGACCGAACTCTATCAAATAAGTAATTAAATGATTAGATAAGTAACACCAAGATCAAACCCAAAATCAAATCGGGTCCTAACCCAACTCGAATACCAAAAATAGATTAAACAAACACCACTTTTATCGATTAATCACCACGCGAGTCTTTGTCAAAAATTTGTTTTGATTCAGTTTTAATATCCACGAAAACTTTGATAAATCTTTTATAATCGATTTAGATAAAACGATGTAACAAGGATTGATTTGACATATCACATACCACGAAAGGTAAAAGAGATAGAGAGGTGGAGTGATGGAGGAGCAGCTGTGATGGTGATGGCTGTGGTGGTGTCACGTGAACAAACACACCCTATCAGCCCTCGAATTCAACCCCTAAGCAAACGCACCCTTGGCTCCTCTTGGTGGTGATGGCAGTGGTGTTAACAGGTGGTGATGGAGGAGAGGCGGTGGAGTGGTGGTGTTTACATCGTTCACGAGGAGAGAGGAGGAGAAGATAATCTCTCTCTCTTTTCTTTTTGTGTCGTTCAAGAGAGAAAGCAGATATTTAACAAAATTTGGTGTCATTCTAAGGGATAAAGAGGGTAGGATAAGAATGAGAGTTTGATATTATCTTGAATTACGGGGTGTATTTTGATCCCGATAATTACTAATGTTAAGTCTCAAAATTATAAAATTTAAAAATCAGTTAACATAAAAAAATATAGTACTTTCAAAGATGTTAAAACTTATTACTATTTTCCAACTAAGTATATTAGGTTCATAATACTATGAGTAAACTAAGGTTTAAACTTATGCAGTAAAGATTTGTAATATGAGCTTTAGATCTTGTACTTTAGAGTTTGTAAAATAAAATGAAACAAAGTTTGAAATGATACATTAGAGGGTTGTACATTAGCTTTAAAGTATTGTACTTTAATATTTATGATTTAATTACATAAAATCATAGTTATAATAAATTAGAGTTTCGTGAAACTCCATTATATATCAAACGTTTAGCTTGAACGTTTATTAATTGTACGTTAGCAAAATAACGTTATGCGGTAAAGAAAAGTTGAAGACTTTTATACTTGAGATATAAGAATGTTTATTTGAAATAAACAATAGGTATGTTGGTGTCGGTGAGCACGTTTATTGGGAATGTGAGTCACGTCACATTAGTTAGTTTTTGTGATCAGCTAAACAGATAACATTTAATCTAAAAAAATTAGACGTAGAAGATGGATAAGCATTCTTTCATTAGAATATTATATCAATTTAATATAAGGTTAATTCTTGGTGGTTCTGAGATACCGAAAGACCCGTTTAACCGCTTCAAGGTGATTTTGGTAGGCTTAGCACGATATCTAGCACACATGCAAGCAATGACAGAATATACGGTCTCTTGGTGTGAGGTACATCGGGATCAATCATACTACGATATTTAGTTTGGTCTACCATGATCCACAGTGGTCTTCATCCGATTTAATGCACGCTCTATCATGGGAGTGTCAGCGGTCCTGGAATCAAATCCAAATTTCTTTAAAATCTCATTTGCATATTTAGATTGATTTATAAAAATACCTCGGGACTTTGTGAAATTTGTAATCCCAAGAAAAATGACATTTGTCCCATCATTGACATTTGAAATTTTGAACCCATTTCACTTGAAAACGGTCACATTCATTGGGGTCGGTCGAGGCAAAAATAATATCATCAACATATATTTGAGCGTGAATTAAATGTTTGCACGACTTTACGGTGAACAATGTTGGATCAGCTGCTCCTTTCTTTGAATCCGGTAGATAGAAGAAACTTTGATAGCGTATCATACCGTGCCTTGGAGCTTGCTTCAAACCGTAAAACCTTCTTCAAGCGATAGAGCGTGAGTAGGATGCTCTGGGTTCACAAAGCCTTCAGTGGTGGCGTCAACGACTTCTTTAAGATCTCCATTAAAAACGCCGTCTTTACATCCATCGATGACCACCATGTTCTTACTAGCGGCATTAGCCAAGAAGATTACGATTGCCTCGATTCGAGTAACAGAGCAAACGATTCTTCAAAGTCAATACCCTCCTCTTGACGGTATCCTTTTGCAACCAATCGAGCCTTGTTCTTCAACACATCACCATGCTCATCAAGTTTTACTTTGAAGATCCACTTTAGAGCAATGATCATTGCACAATCTGGATCAGGTACTAATTCCCATACATCTAGTCGATCAAACTCATGAATTTCTTCTTGCATGACATTGAACCAGTTGTCTTCATTCATGGCAGTTTTCACATCTTTTGGTTCGATCTTAGAGAGTACGGAGTTGAAGAAGCACCATAAGGCATCGGTTTCAAGTTGTTTCCGTGTGGATACTGGACGAGAAAGGTTTCCAATGATGTTGTCAATGGATGATCATGTGTCCATTTTCTAAGGTGTTCATGTGGTTCTTTGTTGAGGCCGAAGTAGCGAGTCGATATCTCACGAAGAAGATGGTTCGATGATGATTCGAGGAGCAAATATGTTCTCAAAGGGTTCATCTTACGGAGGAGCAAAAGCGTTTTCATCATCGTAATAACAACAACATTTCCATTGTGTACACTCGATGATTGATGATTTGTTGATGAGATAGAGTGATCGGCGCTTCTTGACTTAATGACATTGAAGCGAAGGGTTAACTTCATTGGCGGGGATAGAGGCAGCCTCTTATGATGGAGCCGACATATCATTAGCACTTGGTTCATAGTGTTCATCAAACATTGGATCAAATAATTTCTTCAAATCATCTTCGAAGGAGGTACATAAGGAGTTCTTTGGTGAGGATTAGAAAAAAGTAGAAATGATAGGACTACTTGATAAAGGTTGAAATCTTGGTCCAGGCTGGATTGTCACGGAGCCATTTATTGGTCGACTCATCGAGCATGCGTGAATTGTTTCCATGATATTTGGGTTCTCTTGTTGTAGATTCGGTGTCCTTTTACATTTGGTGCATAACCTACAAATACTCCAATGTCCGCTTTAGCTTTTAGTTTACCTAAGTCTTGACCATCATTAGTTGGGTAACATAAAGCACCAAACACACGAAGGTAGGATAGATCCGGTTTCGTTTATGGACAAGTTCATATGGAGTTTTCCATGAGATGTGTGAATAAGGGAGCGATTTTGGGTGTAGCAAGCGGTGGCAATGGCTTGACCCATAGAAACATTGGAACCTTTGAATAAATTAGCATTGTTCTTATGGATTCCACAAGAGTTCGATTTAGTCTTTCAACTACCTTTGCTACATTGAGGAGTTCGTGGAACTATTTTTTGATGTTGATTCCAACACTTTCATAAAGCTGAATTAAGTCTTTGTTAACAAACTATGTGCCATTGTGCATTCGAAAAATTCTAATGATATTGTTGAGTCGAACTGAAGGTCATTTGATAAGTTTGATGATGACATCCGGAGTTTCATCATTTGTCCTCAAAACTTTACCAAGTAAATCGAGAGTAGTCATCAACAACTACTAGAATGTATTTCTTCCATTTATCGTTTGCACTCTCATTGGTCCGCACAGATCCATATGAAGGGTATGAAGAACTTCCATTCTTGAGTTTGTGAGTTTTGTTTGTGGACATATTTTGTGCTTTTTCCCAATTGGCAAGTGAACAAACATGATCTTTTTCATGCTTTAATCTGGGTAATCCTCTTACTAAGTCTTTTACGGAAAGATTGTTTATGGTACCAAAGTTCAAGTGATTGAGGCAGCGGTGCCATAGCCATGACTTAGTTTTGGAAGCCTTTTGACAAGCGAGATGGGTGAAGATTTCAACATATCTTCGATAGAGATGGTGTATAGGTTTGAACCACGAGTTCTTACGAGAAGTTCCACACCAAGTTCTCTAACAAAACAAGTATGTTTTAGAAGGCCACTTCTAAATCGAGTCACGGTGTCCGACGAAAATAGATTATGTCCAAGACCTTCAACATAATATACCACAAATCACACAATCTCCAACCACGTAATCTCCATAACCCATAATAGCACCAAAATGATCGTTTCCGAATCTCACGATTCGATGAATTTACTCACAAAGTTCATGAGCGTGACCGGTCTCGATCATATGCTTGGAGCGACTGAGTCCGGTACCACGTAACGATTTGAGCGATCTGCAGATTGATTCTGAACAAGAATGGATAATTGGATAATTGGGATCCCCATGCAAGAATGGGTTCCATTTGGTTAATGTGATTATTGGAACTCCCACATCGAAGTAGAATCAATGGACTCATTAGAAATAGATGCGGTGCTAGTGTCCATATTTGACCTATTCAAAGTATGTTCACTTCTTAAGGGAATAGTTCTACCGGTGAGGCATCCATTTTCTAGTGGGCATTGACTTAGAAAATTTAGGGCAAAACTCATTAACCTTATGCCCGGTGGGTATCCATTGATAACCTATATTACTAAATTTCCTTCACGTGTTCCACTATTTTCTAACTTTCTTTCGCCTTTGCCTTTTAGCCTTCTTAGCTTGATTTTAGCATTACAGTTTAAGCGGGCATTTAACAACATTAGACAAATCATTCACACCACATTCAAGATTAATAATGAAACCACGCAATCATCATTACATGTTTTGCCAAAAGTAGCGAGTCGCATTAATTACATTACGCTTAGAGCTAACACTAGAATCAACACGATTCGTCTTATTCAACACAAACTTAAAGTTCCTAGGTTGGTCTTCTACTTTCTTCAATGCACATTCTTAGCTTGCGAGGTCCTAGCTTGCTTGGTATTGCTGGAGGCTTTGACCGCTTGCTTTAATGTCATTGATTACTCTGTAGAGGGAATTATGGGAACATTAGTTTGTTGATCAACTTTGCATTCACGAAATAAGCGCGGGGATACGAACTACTTGAAGGCACATTAGTGTTCACTTTCTTAAAGCGGGCATAGAATGATTTGTATGCTTGTCACTAGGCATAGAATAAGGCATCACAACTTTACCTTTTGCACCTAAGGATTTAGGACATGTTGCTATTAAACATTCTAGCGACTCTTGAGATCGTTTGGCACGAATGCAAGCAAACCTAATTTCTCTATCAAGAGGCTTATTTAAGAAATCCTCTTCCACGATCTCACGGAGACATTCTAGACTATCCTTAAAGTGAGCAAAATAGTTGTGAAACACGGGTTCATTATTCCAAAGATGAGGAGGAATGTATTTACTTGATCGCGATATATTTGCGATCGAGGATGACTTTGATGCAACATTCTCATTAAAAACAAGTGGCGGTTCCCTTTTCACGACTCCTCGAGTTCTTAATTTCTTTTGTAAAGACGCTATTTTTTCGTTGTTTTTGTCACGAGTGACTTTCATTGAATCATATAACTCTTTAAAGTGTCGTTTAACTTTTCATTTTCTTCTAGAAAACTTTCGTTTTCTTTTGTAAAGCATTAACTAAGTTTTGAAGATGAAAAGTTTGAGAATCTTGAGAATCTAAAGGAGGGGGCATTTGGGAGCACCACATTCTTCTTTTCACCCTTTAATTGAGAGATTTGGGCTTTTAACTTTACGATCGTGTTACAATGAGCTTGAATCATTCGTCACGTTTGTTATATCGAAAACGCATCAAACTCGGAACATCGAGGATGTCTTGATATTTGAGGTTTTGACATTTTCTTTAAGATGTTGATATTTTAGTTGTAAATCAAAATGTTCAACTTCTAGTTTAGAAAGATGTTTTACCAAATTATCGTGATCATCACGATCAATTTTCTCACTTAGTTACGAGTTTTTGTTTTCAAGCTCAATGACACGATCATGGGAAACTTTCAATGCAATAGATAATTCATGAAATCGAGAAGCGGTAATATAGTGCTTAGTGTGATATAAAACACATCTTAAGTAACACAACTCGAAATCAAATTCTCATTTAAGATGTGCAAGTTCTTCCTTTCAACTTCATTATATTTGAGTTCTGTTCATAATCATTGACTTCAACTATCATTGCATCAAATTGTTTTCCATTTCTTTAATATCGAATTTATCCCTTTTGAAGACTCTCAAATTGACCTTTTAATTGTTTGAAGAAAGGCATGACCTCGGTTAAATAACATTCTTTAGTTTGCTCAAACCCTTTCCCCTCGGTTATCCACAGCAGGTGTGATTCTCTTCTTACATCTTTTCTCAAAATCAACAAACGGTGATAAACAACATACTGGTGATTAAGGTCTTGATATTAGTGGCAATAGATCTAGGAACTAGATGCATTGGTGTATTTGGAGGATACACAGTAGCTCTGAGCATTTTCCTAAGGGGAGTGTTTGTTTCAACAAGTACATTAACTTTTAGCTTATCCATGTCTTTCTTCCAAAAGATACATTGTGGGGTTAATTGAGTTTGAGACTTAAACATGTTCAAGGATATCCAATTTTCCTTAGTGTAATCATGGGGTTTGATCATTATGTTATTCTCTTTACACGCAGGATCGTTAAGCTTCTTATTCATTTTCTCCCTAGATGCATCATCTAGTTTTCTATCTTCCTTAGTGCACTCAATGCAACTAGGTTTTTGTCTAGGTTTAAGAATCTCATTGCCATCATAGATTACATTTTGAGCAGCTTTTGCAATCTTACCATACTCAGGATTAGATTCCTTTATAATGGGGGTACTATGCTTATCGCTGAGAACTCTATGCTTAGTGATCATTGATTGGTCCCAAACGGTCTATCTTTTATTAGTCAACCACTTGTGAATGGTCAACCATAAAAGTCAAACAGCTCAGAACGCAATGCAATTAAGTCCAGAGGAGTTTAGTGTTTCCCCGGGTCGTTAAGTCCCAACGAGGTGTGTAAACTGTAATACAACGAATCTGTGATCGGGTGATATTGAACAGGAAAGGGGTTATGATTGATTACACTAAGGAAATTAAATCTAATAAAGACTTTGAAGTCATTTTAATTCTATATTTAAAATCGTTTAACGATTAAAACCTAAAATGATCTAAAATCACTTTTACTCTAAAATGCAATTTAAAACTTTATTATGATTTAAAACTAATTTTATGATTTTCTTTTATTTATTTGATTTAAAAACTAATTTTAAACTTTTAAAATATAGCTTAAATACTAAAAATTAGGAAAACAAGCAAGAAAATTACAAAACTATTTTTCAAAAATCTAAAATAACTAAAAAGAATTTTAGAAACTGGAATAACATTTTTTTTACTTTTCTCTATTTATTATGAATTTAATACTATTTAGAACTAATTAAAATGCTAGAAAATACTATTTAAGCTAAGAAAATTCTGGAAAAATACTTTTTATGACTTTTTGAATATTCTAAAACTAATAAAATTGAAATTGCATTTTTGAACATTTTACGAATTATTTGAATAAAAAGCTAATTAAAAATGCTAAAAGCTGGAATTAAATGCGAAAAATAGCAAATGAGCATAGAAAAATATGAAAAGTTCGGATAAGTCTAAAATAATCATCGAGAATCAAGGAAAATGCGAAACTACTTTGGAGATCGGGAACTATGATTTGGGCGCACAACTAATGAAAGAAGCTAAGTGAAATAAGCTATAAGCTATCCAAAAGCTACCTTAAGCTACCCTAGCCTTAATCTAACCTGAATTATGCTAATGCAACTGAATGGGACCCTAAAAGCACAGGCTAGAAGCATTTAGGCTACAAATTCAATTTCTAGTCTATTATGCCAAACGGCCCTTATGCATCTACTTTAAGCACTATATTAAGCTATCTAAAAAAATCACAAAAATAAGCAAAAATGTCCTAGGAGTAGACAACCAACCAGTGATCAATTATCCAAAGTTTCAGCTCCTATGGATGCAAGATGAGGAAATTAAAAATCAAAACTATAAGTGGATTGGGACATGATAATGTTTTTGAAAAGCTATAAGAAATAAGCTTTAAGCTGCTAAAGGGCTATCAGAAGCTACCACAAGATAATTTTGGATAAAACTCACTATACTAAACCTAAAGCAACTGGAATGAATCAATAAGGCAGAAGATTAAAGCTAATTATCACTAAAACAGATTTCAAATAACTTAAGCCAAACAGCCCTTAAGGGGCTACTTTAAGCTCAAATTAAGCTAGCTTAGCAAAATCTTAAAATAAACTAAAAATACCGGATAACAACCACCAACCAAAGTGCTATAATCCAAAATTTCAGCTAATAAGGACTAAAATTGAGTGAATTAAAAATGCGAAATGGAAGTGTTTGGCCATTTAAGGGCGTGTGACGATTGCTCTCATGCAAAGTGGGTAAAAGCGATATTTTGACCCAAAATGGGTTGGACCAGATTTGAGACAGTTGCAATAGACCAATTGGAACTTGTTTGAACCACTTTTAACAACTAAAAAGACTAAATACTACAAATTTAATAAAATGACTCAAAAATACACTATAAGACTTGAAATTTGGAAAACTATCAAAACTCAAGTAAACTCTATAAAGCGAAAACTTTTGCTTCAAAACTAACTTTAACACTAAATTAATGCTGATTGAATTAAGAACTTTAAAAAATTGATTTTGAGCTCAAAATGAGCTTATTCCCAAACACACCCTTAAGTTCGGAATTTGCAAATCAAAGCGGTTTTGACTAAATTGAGCTAGAGATCTTGGTTCCTCTTGAATAAGTAACTTCTATTTATGCTAAATAAGCAGATTACAACACTAATTAAGAACAAAACAATCTAAACTATCTTTAAGCTATTTTGGCTTTTTTGTGATTTTTAGGCAAAAGCGAATTAGAGCACTACAAACATCAAATTAAAGCAATTATCTATACTTAAACCAAATATCTTGAGAAAAATCCAAATAAGTCGTAGAATAAGCTAATGAGCGATAACATGACCAATGTTGACTTAATTTGATTTTTTAGAAAATTGCAATTAAGACCGGAAAACCTTCTCATTTGCTTAAAACACTTTAAATAAGTTAAAAGAAACTTAATGAAGCTAATTTCACGGTTTGAAACTTAAAAGCAGACAAGAACACTTTTGGCGGAAACATAAAGAAAAAAGAAAGCGGAAATTGATGAATGAAACTTGCTAATTAAGACTTAGAATAACTTGTACAATGAAGGAAACATGAAACCCAGAAAGCTTGTGCATTAAAAACTAAAAACGATTACATGAATTTTAAAGGAAATGGTCTAAATACAGTGACAACTTTTCTCTTCTGTCTTCTTCCTCTTTTATATGCCTCAGTGAGTGTCTCTCTCCCTCTTCGGCCATTGGATTGGTCAAAATGATCCCGACCTTTGATTTTCACTTTTGGCGCCAAGTTGGAAGTAACAGAGGATGGTAGCGTGTTTTGGGAGAAGCATTTATTGCTTTAGGGTGAGGTGTAGGAGAGTGGGTGAGCAATTTGGGGATAAGGTGGTAGTGGCGTGTGGGAGGAAGAAAGCGGTGGTAAACATTGGGGTGGTTGTGAAGGTAAGGTGAGGTGGAAGGATAAATAAGGCAGTGGGGGTGAGTTTGACTCACGGTTTGACCAGATATTTATTTAGGGGTTGGATTGGGCTTGATTTGGTTTGTAGTGGGCTTGGTTTGGTTTGTAGTTTGAGATTAGCCCAAGGACCAAAATTGTAATTTTCTGAATTGTGAAGGGTTGAAACTGTAATTTCCCAAAAGTTATAAAAAAGGTTAATATTGCCAATAATGAATAGTACAAGGGTAATATTTGATAAATTTCCATTTTTAAATACCCGAGGACTAATTTTGCCATTTTTGAAACTTGAGGGGTAAAAGTTGCCAATTTTAGAAAACTTTTATCCAGGGACTAAAAATGAACAAGTTTGATATCCCAAGGACTTATGTTGACTTTTCTATCATTTTAAACTTTCAGGGACTAGTTTTGCCAATTTGTGAAACTTCAGGGACTGAAAATGACAATTATGTGAACTTTGCTTGTTTTTCACTTGTTTTCAATCTTTTTGTACCTGATTCATATAAAACACATTTTCATGATATTTGTAACATTTATATAGTCATTTGTGTGTTTTTGGCATTTTTTGTGGGATTAAATAATATAAAATATATGTGTATTTAGACACATATCAATCATGTAAGCGATCGAATGGTATTCCTTATGCGTACAACTTATTTTCAAGCTTGTTTTCAAGGTTTTAGATTAGAAAAATCATTCAAAAGTTTTGATTCCTTAACTTGAATTCTTGCTTAAGCATTTAACATTTTCTTGAAGTTCTTGTTTTTCTTAGCGGTTTTGAAAGCTTTTCTTGTAAGGAGTTTAACTTTTGTTTTAATACTTCTTCTCTAAACTTACTTTTCTAATAGTTATGCGCATTTGGTCATCCATTTCCGCTCACGGGTGGTTAACTCAAACTTAGCACGTTGTTCATAAATAGCTACTTGTTCTTTATAGGCATTGATTCGGAGATAACAGAATCATCGAGGGGCATGCGGTGTATTCATCAAAAACATAGTCATCATTGACTGCGAAGATGCATCACTTAGTGCGATCTCACTTTCACTTTGTTTCACATATTCATCATATGGGACAACGTTGATATTACCCATATTTTCAATATCGACTCAAAAGTTTCAGTTGATTGTACTTTGCCATGTATCTTTGCTCATCAACATCATCGTATAGTTTTAATACCTACGAGATGATTGATTCTTTGGATGGACCGACTTCTTGTGGTGAGGGACCTTTGGAGAAACCATTGGAGAAATGCTAGCCATGAAAATAGTGCATGCGATGGGTTCATCATCAACGTCGAGTCGTATGCATCACGGTCGGCGACTTGAAAGGCATTCGATGATTATGACCTATCTCCGAATTGGTTGCTCATCCACATCGCATCATATGTCTTTGCATTGCCTCGAAGAAGAAACAACAACTCCTCTTCATCCAACATAGCTCCATTATCCCGAGCTTGCACTAGTAACATCTTGTCTTTGAAGTACTCGCATTTTGAGTGCGTTTTGGAGAAGTCGATTCCGTGCTTTGTGTCCATCACCACCACAGTTGTAACACTTAATTGGCTTAGCTTGACCACGATTTGGATTCCTTCCACGATTACGATTTGCCACATATCCTCTACCAACTCCACCTCTTCCTGTTCATCTTGCCTTTCTTGAGTTGGTTGCACCATGACCTTCCATCTCCGACGGTAGCTTGATTGTGTGGGTTAGTTCTTGTTACGAGGTTATTGTTGGTGTGTGGAGAGAGTTCATGTTTTACTAACCATGAGAGCAGTTGATTGATGAGGTTTTCCATGAATATGTTTGGGTCGGGGAGGCTTATATCTTTGGATCGAGGATGAGCTTGTAATTACCATTACCCATGGGTATGACTTGAGAAGCTTTGGTGGTAATTCCAATATTTGTGAAAAAGCTATTGAATCATTTGATGAGCTTGTTTCTCCACGGTTGGTTTTGAACCGATCAAGAATCCTTTTTCAAACATGGCATGTCTCTCATTCGAAGAAGGAAGGCATCTGTTGCTCATAGTTTGTATTCTTCAATCCTTTGGTTAGCTTCATAGGGTGACAAACTTGTGCGGTCGGGATTCATGTTGTTCACAAACTTTGAGTTCATTTGAATGTTTGGCATGGTCATTTGATGTTCCTCATGTCATTCACAAGCTTATGGAATCTCACGTAGTATTCATAGACACTCTCATGGTTTCATTTTGAAGTGCTCAAACTCATCATCTGATTGTGATTCTCTGTCTTCCTTGGTTAATTGAGAACCTAAGAGAAGCATCTTGACATTATCCCATCTTGCCTTGGCTTGGTGTTGTGATTGATAAGCTTGTAGATATCTTTTGGAAGACCACGAAGTATAATGTTAGAAGCCACGATATCGACATCAAATCTCTTTTCTCCTTATCATTGAGCTCATCATACGTCTTTGGTCCTGTCTATTCCATAGATCATTGTTCCATCTGCAGTTGTATCAATTAAGTCTCTTGTAGTCTCAATCGATAAGGTCCTTCATCAATGGATTTGAGAATGTTGACCCCATTTTCCTTTCCAAGACAGTACAATCGATTCGTTGAGCCCAAGAGTCGTAGTCGATTACATCAAGCATAGGTGGGCGAGTATCGAACCGGTGCTTGAACATCCTCGACAACGATGGAGATGATTGTAGAGTGCGTTGGTAGACATGTTAACAGTTACACGGGATTTTATAACTCTATGATTAAACCGGGAAATAGATTCTTTCACGGGATTTTACTAAATCAAGAGAAAACCGTATTACAAACAAAAATCAACCAAGTCGCTACGAATTCTTGAACCAAGTCGCTAAGTACCAAGTCGTTGGACTCAAGTCGCTAATGCACCAAGTCGCTAAAGAGCAACTCGCTAAGGTCCAAGTCGCTAACACCAAGTCGCTAAGCACCAAGTCGCTAGACACAGTTAAGTTGCGAAAGAACAACTCGCTAAGGTCCAAGTCGCTAAGCACCAAGTCGCTAGACACAGTTAAGTTGCTAAAGAACAACTCGCTAAGATCCAAGTCGCTAGTATCAAGTCGCTAACAATTTACACTACAACTCGCTAACAATTTCTGAAGCAAGTCGCTAACCTCACCAAGTCGCTAGTCGTAGTGGAGAATCCACTAACTTGTACTATTTGTCGGCTTGTCTCAATGAACAAGTCGCTAGGCTCAAGTCGCTAACAACTAACACGTAACTCGCTAACTTTTAATGAAGCAAGTCGCTACGATGAAAATCACTACGAGAACCAAGTCGCTAGCAAGAAAAACTTTAAAACACACTTTTCAATCCAAAACAAGCTCAACCACGTTGATTCAAGCTTACCAAATCAAAACCCAAGCACATACAATGATTCTAAACACAAAAGTACACCCAAAATTCAAACTTTTAACACTAGAAATGATCCAAATGATGCAAAACCACTAAACTTTTCAACCTCAAAACCATCTAAAACCACTAGAAATCCAAGTATATGTAAGAGATGATCAAACCATGACTCTTGATACCATTTGTAACATATTGGATTTCACAAACACATCAAACCATAAACACAAGAGGCGATTAATGATGTTTTAGAGAGAAAGTTAGAGCTTGGGAACTTTAGTGAGAAAGAAAATCTTATTATGAGCTCTAACTCTCTACCTTTGGAGTAGAGAGTATTTATAGTTCTTACATAAGTCGCCACCTACGGTGTGGATCGGGCATACGGTGGGTAAAGACCGTCCGTCATCCACGGTGTTACATAACTAAATACTACTAAACACTAAATAATCTACGACTACGAGCTTTCTAACGATTACATATACTTGAGGTGACCGAGTCTTTAATAACTGGATTTACTAAATCCTAACAAAACCACTGATAACAAAAATAAGAGCAGAAACATCGTCAATGCCCCTACCACGAGGTGGCAGTCTCCATTCCCAGTTTCCACCCCAAACACCATTAGAGCAACGCCAACAGTCTTTAATATTGCAGTCCTTTACAGTTTCTAGCGCATAAAGCCGTGGAAATAAGTCATTAACCGCAAACCATTCTCACACAACGGGTCCTTCCAAAATAAAATATTAGACACGCTTGTGACTTTTTGGACAAAAGAATGTTTGAAGGCAGGAACAATTTTTTAAGTATTTCCCACAACCTTTAGGATATCACACCAAGTACCCATGCCTCCAAATGAGTTTGCAGGCGAACCGAAACCACCATCACCACCATAGTAACCTTTAATCACCAAGCACCATAAAGCCTCATTTTTCGTAAAAAAAAATCCATTTCCATTTACTAAGAAGGCTAAGATTTTTTGCAAAGAGGCTACCTACACCAAGACCACCCATATTCGAATCTAAAAGGATGCTTTTCCATTTAACCCAAGAAATACCAAATTGCTCATCTTTAAAGCCCCCAAAAAAATGGCAAAGTATGGATTCAAGGAGTTTAATGACCTTATTAGGAGCCCTAAATAAAGAAAAGTATTATAAGGGTAAGCTCCCAAGAGTTGATTTGACGAGAGTGAGCCTACCCCCGATCGAGAGAGTATTAGCTTTCCACGATGCAAGTTTATTTTGTTAATACAAATAAGCCATAAAAACGTTTATTTATATTTTACGATCTTCTAATGTTTTGTCGATAACAATCATAAAATCATTTTAACAAAAACAAATAAAATACGTAAAAGGTTTGAGCCAATAGTTTACTAACACACTTATATTTTCATATAAAACACTAAACAAGTAATATTATTTACATCTTATAGAAATGCATGTGTATAACAACTAGTGTTTACATAATATGGAAATACACATATATACTTTGTATATATTGTAATGGGTAAAAATTTAAGTCCATGACCCATGACCCATGATCCATTGATTAGGTACAATGAATGTTGTTGGGTAAAACCCAAAGTCCATGACCCATACCCATGGAGCTTGATCCATAATCCATGACCCATTGCATGACATCATGTATAAAGTCATGTTGGGTATTATCCATGATCCATGACCCAAGACCCATGACCCAATGTCTAGATACATTTCATCTTGTTGGGTATCCATAAAACATTACCCATAACCTACGGTTCATAACTCATAACCCATAACCCGGTTTGCAACCCGAAATTCGGACTTAAGCTGACCCAACAGCCGGATCGCTAGGATTGCACTAGCTGGATCCCTCTGGAGAGGGATCCGTGGGAACCGTAGAACAGTAGACAATTTTGTCTAAAAATAGTGAGCCATTTCTCTCTTGCTCACCACCACTTTTACACATACTCTCTATTAATATTGTAACATCTCTAACCTCATATCCAAAGGATCATTCTATGTAGCTTTATGTTTAAGTGATTCTGTAGGTTCCTCCTAAAGGCGAGATCACCACCTCTTGAAGACGTGCAAGCTCAAGGTCATGAGTTGCTAAGCTTCGTCATCATCAAGACCACTGAAGTGTCTCTTGTAGATAGTTCCTTTCTCCCTCCATAGAAGTGTTGTGTTGAAGGCATTAGTGAAAGGTGCCGAAGGGTCGTGTCAAAGGCATTAGTGAAAGGTGATGAAGGGTCGTGTCAAAGGCATTAGTGAAAGGTGCTGAAAGGTCGTGACACAGGCATTAGTGAAAGGTGCCAGGGTGTACATTCGATATGGTGCATCGATGTACAAGATAGTTAGTTTGGGTTAAAAGGATATTGATATCCATATGATGTTATAATAAGGAGTGTGTCTCTTTTGGGGTAGTCGTGCAGTGGTGTAGTGTTGGGTAGTAGTTCCTCCTTTGTAATGGAACTCGGTATCTAGCCTTGTACCGCATAAAGTGTAGGCGACGTTGTGAGAGGTGTGGTTCTACCTCGTGGAAGAACTCGGTGTCTAGCCTAGTACCGGATAAAGAGTAGGCGACGTTGTGAAGGCTTCTCCGCCACATTGAGAAGGTTGTGTTGTGTAGTGCTTACGAACTCTCGAGTGGGGAACTCGGGGAGTTGAGTAGGGCAAGGAATGTGTCCTTGTAGCCGAACCACTATAAATATTCGTGTCGTGGTTTTGTGTTCCTTTACTCTTTATCTTTGCATTACTTATTTATATGTTTATCTATCATCATCCAACAAACACATAAAATAGATTGACATAAGTCGATCTAAATAGTTTAAAACAAAGTTTTAATCGGTAAAACTATTCAACCCCCTTCTAGTTTTTCACATATTTCTAAACCGGTTTATCACCACGTTCCAACCATCACACAATCTCATTCGCTTTCCCACTGGGAGCCACATGTACATGAAAGGGACAACAACATGGAGAAAACCTAACGAGGAAGCAATCTCTTCCACTTCGACATCAGGCATACCGATTCCAACATTTTTGCTTTTACTAAGGTTGATTTTTAGACCTGATGCTTTTTCGAACCTTTTATATTTGTCTCATTAAATGATTTTTTGAAATCATATATGCTTTTAAAAGCTATGTTAACTACATTAATATAACTAGACGAGTACCCGTGCCTAGCGGCAACGGTTCTTAGAGGCAGACAATTAACTAAGGGTGAGCATTTCCGACCGAAAACCGCCAACCGACCGACTACCGCCGGAAACCGACCCCGCCCGATTCCGACCGAATACTACTCGGGTCGGGAGTCGGTTCTACTTTTCTGTGTTCTCAGGACTCGGGTCAGGACGGGCCGGGTCGGGACGGGCAAGAAACCGAGAAAAGACAAGCGAAGGTGACCGGAACCCGACATACCGATTCCGACCGACTACCGCCCGATACCGACCGACTACTGTCGGTTCGGGATTCGGTTTACGTTCTCCGGCTAATCGGGAATCGGGCTAATCGGGAATCGGGTCGGGACGGGGCGGGAGAGGCCCGATGCTCTGCCCTACAATTAACAATATGCGGTATTGTGGTAAGTGTTTTGTATAACATTCAAAATAGAACGTGAAAAGATCAAAATGTAATTGCAAACGGCTGTAACATGTGAGAATTCAACTCTAGCAAAAATTCTTAACATGTATTAAACGACATATAAAAATATTTAGCCGAGTACCCGCGCCTAGCGACAGCGGTGTCTAGTTTTAACCTAATACCTCCATTGTATAATATTTTTCAACATATTGTATCTATAGCTGATAACGCTCAAAATGTACATGTTTTTAGTAGCGTTATTGTTGGTTTTGTGTATGATAATAGGCTATATTTACTCATAACTGTTGCAAAAGTGCAAAACTTGTGTATTGTGTATGTGTATGTAGCCAGGTATCACAAAAGATAAAGAAATGAAGTTTTCATGCACGTTTGGAGAATTCCCAAGGAAGGAAGGCGAGTTAAGAAGCTCTTGGACTCAATTACTAGGAAACGCAAAGATTTCTAAGTATCTACAACAAGTTAAGATCAAGTTTCGTGTTGGAAATCATCAACGAAAACAAAGAAAAAGGCGCGAATCAAGAAAAGTCAACAAAAGTCAAATCTGAGGGTACAAGAGGCGCCCAACCATTCGGTTGGAGCCCGCAACCGATCCGGTTAGGCGAAGTGAAGAAAGCGCAACCGATCCGGTTGTGTTGCAACCGATCCGATTGCATGATCTGGAGTTACACAAATTTGCATTTAATGTTGCCTTAACTCCCCATAATCATTGGAGGCCGATCATTTCCTGATATTTACTTGTAGAGAACGTTTTTGGCCAGTTAGTTATGTCTATTTGGCTATATAATGAACCTAGACTTAGTAGTCTAGGTGTGACAAAAAAACCAAAGTGTAATAGTTTACACCAAAACTATTACTAACCATTTTATTCATCCCAAAAGTTTAGTTATCACTGTAAAACGTCCAGGAGGTTGGAGTAGTTCTTGTAATTACTTTGTTATTACTTGTGTTTTGTTATAATTATCATGGAGTAGTTCTTGAATATACTTGTGTGTAAGGATGTAGGAAATCATACTAGTGTTCTCATATGTGATGCATGTATAAATGATCTTGTTTAAATAAGTTTGTTGGAAAAATACTAGTCTTGTTTGATTTTTCGGTAAAACATGTTTTAAGAAAAAGGACCGAAATGATTTCTCTTGTGTTTTATTCCAAAAGTTAAGTGACAAACTAGTATGGGGATATGGTGATTGACAACCACCATGTTTACTTATTGAAACAAGACTAGAAACATTTTCATCACGAAAGGTCAAAAGATTCGTAGGAACGAGTTTAATAAGAACATTTTACAAACAAATGGATTTTCTAAAGGATAATCATTAGGATAAGGACCGAAAGGATTACCTATATGATATTGTTCTTAAAATGATTTTACAAACATAAACCATGGGTTGGAAATCATTTGCTTATGATTTGTGCATCACATCAAGAGTTTACACCAAGCCTTCATGACCACTTACTATGATTGCCTATAGACTACACACAAGTATATGTTTCTTTATATTGAATTTCAGTAAAACCATTATTTTTGAAGAGAGCCTTGACAAAACTTTCTTGTTACCAATCTTTTTAAACAATTTCAAAAGTAAAATCCCTTGGGACGATCTCGACTTACCCACATTTGCTATCGTGAACGAGTATACTTGCTCGTATGTGTTTATAGTAATAATCGGATAATTCGTGTTTATAAATTTTTAAAACTTGCACACGGTAAGCATATCAAGTTTTTGGTGCCGCTGCCGGGGATTTTGGATTTTTAAGTAATTTGATTTTGTTTAGATTCTGTAAAATTGGTAAATTTAAAACTGAATTTAATCAAGAGAAAAAAAGTTTTGGTTTAGCGGCTAACCGAATCGGTTGCGCGAGCAACCGAACCAGTTAGTGCTCTCGGTAAAAATTTTATTTTTGATTTTTTTAGTTTTGTTTTATCTAGTGTTTTGTGTTATAGTTTTTAGTTTAATTCTTGTCATTTCTGATTTTTATAGTTGTCTTTTAGATTGTTATGCTTTTCTTAGTAATTTTTAGATTTTTGACATTTTAATCATTTTTAGTTTTATTTACTTTTTAGTTAATTTTGTCTTAATTGCAGTTATTACATTAGTTAATTTTCAGTTTTTATGGATTAATAGTTTTAATGAGTAGTTAAGTAGATTAATTAATATAGTTTTGATTAATTAATTTAATTAATATCTATAATTAATAAGGATAATGAGTAGCCTCAATTAATTAAGAGTTTAAGTACAATTAATGGTCTTTAATAATTTAATTAACATGTTTTAATTAAAAAAATAATTAAAAAAAAAATTGGAAAATTGATCCAACCGATCGGTTGCAGCCCGCAACCGGATCCGGTTGGAAGTTTTGGTCAGGAGATTTACCACCAACAGAATCGGTTTGTGAGCCAACTGATCCGGTTGGAGCTCTCGGTAAAATTTTTATAGTTTTTTTATTTTGAGTTTTAGCTTGTGTTTTTAGTTTTGTTAAGTGTCTTTACTTGTTTAGTATATGTTTATGTAGTTTGCTTTGGTTTTGACTAACTCTAACGCTAATGATTTGGATTTTTGTCTTTGGTTTTGTTTTGTCTTGTTTAGATAGTTGTTATGGATAGTTTAAGCGGAATTTTTGAGTACCTACGTAACTTGGATGAGATGTTCAAAGACACCGGGAATTCGTTGAAGAAGATTGGGAATATTTTGGAAAAGAGTAAGAAGGACTTGGCTATTGATTCGGATAGTATGGAAGAAGTGGGAGAGAACAAGGTTCATCTTCCTAAGAAGGGTAGAGTTGTGGTATTCACGCAAGCACCACTAACGGAGTATGATTCACCACTTATGAGGTTCGGAACACCTTGTAGTGTCGAAGGGGTGAGTGCGTGGGACGCTCAACTAAACATGGCCTATGGTGAAAATTATATTGTGGAGAAAGTTCTTGATCAAATTGGCCACGTACGTTTGGATTACGAAGCTTACGGAAGAAAAATGGTTAAGAGTCTCAAGGTTAATATTCATGGTCATATTTTCGAAGCAGATTTTGTTGTCTTGGAGGAAGGAAACGTTGATGAGCCCAATGTTTGTTTTGGGCGGGATTTTCTTGTAAAAACCAAATGTCAAGTTGATTTTGCTTTGGGAGAGAACAAGGTTCATCTTCCTAAGAAGGGTAGAGTTGTGGTATTCACGCAAGCACCACTAACGGAGTATGATTCACCACTTATGAGGTTCGGAACACCTTGTAGTGTCGAAGGGGTGAGTCGTGGGACGCTCAACTAAACATGGCCTATGGTGAAAATTATATTGTGGAGAAAGTTCTTGATCAAATTGGCACGACGTTTGGATTACGAAGCTTACGGAAGAAAAATGGTTAAGAGTCTCAAGGTTAATATTCATGGTCATATTTTGAGCGATTTTGTTGTCTTGGAGGAAGGAAACGTTGATGAGCCCAATGTTTGTTTTGGGCGGGATTTTCTTGTAAAACCAAATGTCAAGTTGATTTTGCTTTGGGGGAGATGAGGATCAACATCACCGACTTGGAAGAAGAGAAAGGGGTGAATGAAATGCTTGTGGAATTATGTGCTAATATGGAAAAGGAGAATGTGGAAGTCGTTAAGATGGGGAAGGCTAATAGAAAGAAAACCTCATCCAACAAATTAACTCCTACCACATCCACCAACAAAAACAATGATTACACACCTTCACCACCCACTACACCAAAAACCTTCAAACCTTTAACCCAAGACCAAAAAGAAGCCATCTTGGAAAACCTTGAACAAAAATTTCTCTAGCTCAATAAGAAAAAGCCCGTAATTGAGGTACTACAAGATTATGTTTTATACCGCAAGAAACTAGATGCGTTGATGTTAGCAAGAGCAAGATTGGAGGATAAAGATCTATCGGAGGAAGATAGAGATATGATTTTGTTTAGGGGTATGCCACGTAAGGAGAAAGACCCGGGAAATTTTGTTTTACCAATTAAGGTTAATGGGACCACACCAATGTATGCTTTGGCGGATACGGGTTCGAGCGTCAATGTTATGCCCTATCCAATATTTAAGACGGTGGGTCTTAGTAAGCCATAACCAAATCACTCAAAACTTACCATGGCGGATAACGCCCAAGCAAAAGCGATGGGGGGTGAAAAACGTAAGAGTTCAAATTGGTTATCAACCCTATTTGGGTGATTTTCTAGTTCTAGACATTCCGGTTGATAAGAGTCTACCTCTTCTACTAGGAAGACTGTTCCTACGCACATGTGGTGCAATCATAGATATGGGTAGAGGTACGATGACAATCGATGACGGGATCTCAAAACAAACCTATTATCCCAAACCAAGGGGACCAATTGTGGAATTCATGGAGGATTTAGAATTGATGGAAGCGGACGATGACTTGACTTGTTTTGAAATTGGACGTGATGTCCATGGAAACCCGATGTGTGGACCACTAGCTCCACCATACTTTGATATTGAGGATGAGATGGAACGCGCACTAGCGGTGGAAGCATTTTACAATCCATTCAAAAACATCCTTGTTTACAAGAAGCTAACCGATTTCTTAGGTCCTCTACCGGTTCAACTCAAAATTTTGGAATGGGGACCCGAGGGGTCAAATGTTTACAAAAGAGAGGATGGAGACGGAGAATGGCACGTCAAATTTGATATACTATGCCCGGATGGGAGAAGATTTTAAGGAAGTTCAAAACTTACGAAACACACCGTGAATTGACCGGGAAATTTTTAAGTGAGGACATCTTAAGGCATGAGTATCTCGAGGAGTAATAAGGAGAAGCAAGGCACCATAATAACAAGCAATTGTTTTCTTGATTTTCATGAACTTTTAATTTTATGCATTTAGGATTTCTTGTTTTTCATTTCATTTTTATTTGCTCTTATTATTTTGAAGTTATTTAATTAATGCATTTTGAGTTTTTAGTTTAAGTTATGAGTATGATGATTTAGTTTTTGAGATAGATGTTGTTGAAATTCCAAATGGTTGGATGAATGTTGTGTGCATCTTTAATCGAATTTTTTGAGTAAACGATTGTTGCTTGGAAGGTAAAATGCCCGAGTAACGTAAAAAAGGCAAAACTCTGCAAAAATGCAAACTGAAACGGTTGTATCCATGACTTATCCAGTTGCATGCAAGTATATATACCAAATATTCATTTTTTTCAAAAAAAAACACACACACACTAATCCTCCAGCTGGGTTTTGCAAAATTCAACCATTAGAAGTTGTTTGAAGCTTGTAAAAGTTGTAGAAGATCATCATGGCACCTAAGCAAGTAAGCATCTACAATCAATTAACTTAATTAAGGTTTAATTAGAGCATTTGATTCGAATTACAAATTAGGTCACTAATTTGGGGGTTTTTGATAGAAATCGAATTAAGTTGTAATCTTTTAGGATTAAGTGGGTAATTGATATAGGAATGCATTGCAAAAAGAATTGTAGTGATTGATTCAACATGGAATGAGTACTTGATGATTGAATTTTCGGATTTAATTAGGTTATGCCATTGAATCAAATTAAGTTGCAATTGATGATTCCTAGTTGGTAGATGATGCGTTTTTAATGAATTTTAGATGCCCCATTGTTGATTAGAACAAGTAATTGAGAATTGAGGTTAAGATTGTTGAGTTTTAAGAAAGATGAATATGTGATGATTGGAAGTCTTTGGAAACGAATTAGGAACAATTTGAGGATGTGGGAATCATTGATGAGGTTAGAATGCAGTCTAGGAGTGAATCGGACTTTGGAAAATCTAGTGGAAAATGGATTTGAAGGCAAATCCTTCTGCAGATCAAGGAACCGATCCGGTTGTGAAGCGCAACCGAACGGTTGGATAGAGGAAGCAGGTGGAACCGATCCGGTTCCACGTTCTGATGTGGAATTTTTTGAATTTTTGAAGTAGACCTTAGACGCTTCTATGGATATTTCCGTTTGTTCTAACACTCTTATATTGACTTATATTTATGATTTCTACAGAGAAATGTTGTAGGTTGTTCAAGTTCGGCACAGGTTCCACTAAACCCAATTGTTGCCAAGTATTGCCAAAGGAACGCAAGGAAGAAAGTCACGTATAGCTTGAAGGCTGAAGCAAATGAATACTTGAAGTTCAAAGATGTCACCAAAGAGGAGAAACATGCTTTCCGGGAACGATTATCAAAGTTGCATAATAGGACATGTTTGGTTCCAAGGGTGATTGATTGGGATTTGTTTGCCGAGTATGAGTGTGAAGATGAGTTGCGAAAAATGATGCGAACGTCTTATGTCTATCCGGCTGATGGGGATTCGTTTGATGATTTGTCATGGGAAAGAGCGTTTAGCATGAACAAAGAGGTTTATCGTGAATGGTGAATGGAGTTCTTTTCGACCATGTACTTTGAAAGAAAGGTCAATGTTCGAAACATCATGGAAGAAATTTATGTTTGGTTTAGGCTATGTGGGCAGGATCACGCCTACACATTGCTTTTGGCTTGTATGAACCGCTGAGGTAAAGCATCGATTGTTTGAAGCTCATTTTTCGAGGCTTAGGAGGTTTGAAAAAGAATACCCTAGTGTCCCCGCTTACTGGAATCTAGTGGGAGATCCTTCTTGTACTAGGAGGAATGCTGCAACCATTAGGAATCCGTTGATGAGAGTGCTTCACAAATTGATAGTAACTGGTCCGTTTCATAGATTTGGAAGCAGGGACAAATGTCATAAGCCGTACTTGTGGGTTATGATGTTATTGGAGGAAACAAAGGATGGAAATGCGGCTTGGCTCATAGCCGAGTATTTGTCTAGGAGAGCCCCGTGAATTAAAGGTAATAGCAACATTTGTGGAGGCCATTTTGTGACAAGGTCGGCAAGGAATCTTGGGTTTTACAATAGTACTGAGTTGGCTAAGTGTGGAGAGCCAAAGTTTTGTGAGATTTGGAATGCAAATGGTTTTGGAAATGCTTTGAATAAGAAGATGAAAACGTTGGGAGCATGGATTGAACCGCAACAACAACAACAACAACCACCATAGCAGCAAGGAAATGTGCCAATGGGCAATATACCAATGGGAAGCGTGCAAACGGGTACGTCTAGTAGCTTTGACTCAGGTTGGGGAGAGTGGAACCAACATTTGAATGAAATTCAATGTAGGGAAGTTTGGAGAGACTCGATGATGTTGAGAAACAATTATATCAATGATTATTCAATGCCTATTTTTCAACACATGGCTCAAAAGCCAATTATGAGTTGCCACCCTACAATCCACCCAATGTTCCACCATATCCTTTCCCTACACCTCTTATCACGGACCCTATCCGTATCCATATCACGGATATGCACCATTTCCGACCACGTGCTCGCATATGGTAGATTACCCGAGGTTGGAGGATCTAGCTATGATGTTGGAGGATCTTCATCGGGCGTTGCAAAGGAGAAGAAGAAGAGGAAGGTTTACACAATCTTTAATGAGGAAGATAATTATGAAACTGAAAGTGATGATGAAGAAGGTGATGAGATGAGTGAGGATGACGAATGATCGTGGATCATTATTGATTTATGGTTTCAAAAACAATGGTTATCATGTGTTGAACAATATTATCTCTATCTCTTAACTATTTCTTTAGGATGATTATCATACTTTGTTTATTTTCATATTTTTAGTAGCATTTGGATTGTTTGCTTGTTTTGTTTTGTGTATTGCGTATTTTGCAGTTTTGTTTGCAAGATGGATGTTACGGAAGCTTATTGTTGGTCAAATATTTGGAGTTGGATAACTCACATGCTTGCTTATGACCCAATATGCATATCGCATATTCTATCCCGTGGTATCTTTTGACTATTTCTTTTCCCATTTTCTTTACTTTGAAGTTTATTTTTATTACATTGAGGACAATGCAAAACATAAGTATGGGGGAGGGAAGAAAATAGAAAAAATGATACGATTTTTAAATTTTTAGTCTTATTTTTAGTTTTTGGATTTAAGTAATTAGCAGGAAATCGCCCTTGATTGTCTAAGTTGTTTTCATACGTTATTGAAATTTTTTTGTGGAAAACTAGAAGGGAGGGGGGTTGAATAGTTTTGTCGATTTTAAGTTAGTTTCAAAAACTTTAGATTCGTTAATATGTGAGATCTTGTGGATGTAGAGAAAGTATAGATCTAATGATAAAGCAAGTAAATAAAGTAAAGCGAAGGGAAAGAAAAGACACAACCGATGTATAATGGTTCGGCTACAAGGACACCTTTATTGCCCTACTCCACTCCCTGAGTCACCTACTCGAGAGTTCAAGCACTATGTCAACAAACTCCTTCACTTGGCGGAGAAGCCTTCACAACGTTGCTTACACTTTTTCCGGTACAAAGCTAGATACCGAGTCCGTAGCACGGTGGACCAAACCAACACGACTATTACACAACAAATATGTGAAATATCAAATACAAGATCTTCGCTACAGAAATCTTGCGGAGTGACAAATCAATCAAGGACCCCTTGCTTGGATGACTTGTAGAATGTTCGTGATCTCGCCTTAGAGAAGGACCTATATGAGGATCAAAATAGAAAGAAAGAAGAACAACTCTCTAGATCAAGTGATCTATATGTTAGAAGAGAATGAGAGTGTTTGAGAGATTTAGTAATAAGAGGGGTGAGTTAAAATGAAGAAATGGCTCTCTATTTATAGGCAAAATCTTCCACTGTTCCCCGGATCCCACGGATCCCTTCCACTTGGTATCCGTCTAGTGTAATCCTAGGGATCCGTGAAACGCTCCTCTTAGCCCATGGGTTTTTTGGTTATGGGTCATGGGTTATGGGTTGGTCCATGGTTTTTCTTTAGATTCATTGTATCTAAGTATACATTGTATCTAGCCAACTTGGGTATGGGTTAAGATCCATGGGTTATGGTTTTACCCATCCTAATAAACTATTACAACAAATGCTTAATTACTACATTTTTGTATTTAAATGGCTATATGTAAATGCTTTACAAAATAACATGTATCCTTATAATTATACTTAAGATAACATTATATTTGTTATCAACAAAACACAAAGAGATTGCAAAATATTAATAAACGTTTTACGGTTTATTTGTATTAACAATCTCCCTTTTGTTGATGACAAAAATAATGTTATGATAAGTAAAACTTAAGAATAGATGTAAGTTTTGAAAGCCCCAAGTTTACTTCTTCTCCCCTTTTGTCGAAACAAAAGTTAACCCTTGGAAGAAATAAACATAAAAGTGTGGAAAAATTAGTCCACGTATCTCTAACTCCCCTTGACGGTAGCTCCCCCTAGTTTGGGGTGTCAAGTGAAGAAAATTAAAAATCCTACAAAAAGAAAGGTTAGTAACATGCTTAAATAATCTTGTGATTGTCGAGAATCAAGATTGGGAGCCAAGGTATGTAAACAAGGCCTTGTAATAAAACAACAAATTGTAGTGGTATTTATTCCACCTACAAGCATGTAAAAATAATAACAAGACTTGTTCTTGAAAATGACTTCAAAAGAAAAAGTACTAAAAATAGAAAATAGTAGTAGTGATTCCTTCCATGCTTGCATAAGGTTATGGATGGAGGTTTTGATGAGTGATGGTATTGATGCGATCACGGATGAGGTTGAGTATGAAACGCATTTCTTCCCTAACTTCTATTGCGATTTCCCTAGTGGATTGGCAATGTTCACAATGTAAGTGATGTGGGTAATGAGTGCGGAAGTTTTCCGGGTTGATTTGATTTAAGTTATGCGGAAGATGTGGTGGAAAAATAGGAAAATATGGATCAACATCTGGAATGTTTGTAAGTGGTGGTGGAAAAGAACCTAGATGTTCTTGTAATGTGATGGGAGCTAATGGTGGTGATGTTTCAAGATCTTGAAAAATAGTATTTGGAGATGTGGGGGGTGTTGAAAAGACTATTTCTTTTTGTTTAGGTTGTTTAGATCTTGTTGGAGTCTTAAGGAGTTTCAAAAGAGTGACTTTAGGTGGTGATGAAGTTGGTATACTTGTTAGTGATGAGGGAGGTGCTATAAAGGAAGCATCGTGTGGGAAGTTATTTGTTGAGGATGAACCATTTGAGGTTGGTTTTGCTAAACAACAAGATCGGATACTAATCCGTGCGGATATCCTATAGTTTGATTGTGGTATTTTGGATGGTGGTAGTACAAATGTTTGGGTATCATGAAGATGATTGTTTGTACTAGGTGATTCATCTAAAGGGTTTGTGGATGACATGGTGTATTGTGTTTGTGAGGATGAGATGGATTATGCAAGCATTTTGGGAGTTCTATATAGAAAACAAAGCATTGTAATGAATGCTTGACCCAAATGTGGATTAAAATCTAATGATTAGATATGAATTTAAGGCATGTGATCATGAAAACACAAGCATTAAAGAGCATACTCCCAAAAATAAAACAAATGTGGATTTTTCATCCAAAGTGAGAAAAATAGAAGGTAAAATCGCTACGTCTCACGGATCCCACGGATCCTTCCTTGAGGATCCGTCCAGCATGAATTTGGGATCCGTGGGTGCAGTGATTCGAGCAAGCACAAAATTTTCCTTTTGGAAACATTTTTGCCTAGTGTGTGCCTATATGCAAACTATTTGGAGTTGCGGTTATCTCGACCCCTAAAAGAAAAAGAAAATAAAGTAGAAGTAGAAAAGCATCCTATTGAGATAACCCGAAAACACATATTTAGTACATAAGTACATAATTTAGTGTTATCAATGCTCCTAATTCATTGTTGCTTAAATGAATGTACCCGAAAACACATATTAGTTATGTGTCCCCTTTAGCATTCAAAAGACATGAGATGCAATAAAAACGGGTTTTTACTTTGAATTAATAATGAAAAATCAATTTGTCCTAGACGTGAGAAATTGCTTTTGTGAAATTGATACGGGAAGGTATCATCTTTTTAGAAAACATTTTGAAAAGAGGTTTTCTTTGAAAATGTGTATGTGTTTGAAAAAAATAAGAAAGCTATAAGTGGAAAACTTATCTTGGGTTTTGAAAATTCCCGTATTGTTTGTGAGTTGTGCGTGAAATAGAGATCCTAGACTCAGAAAGAAGAAGGCTAGTGTTTACATACCTTGTAGAGGCAAATAAGTTACGACGTTTGTTCCATTAGACCAAGACCAAGACGAAGTTGGTTGAATTGTTCCCGCTTCAACGGTTTGGTGAGGACGTCGGCTATGTTGTCTTCGGATGCTACCTTCTCAATAGAGATGTTCCCCTTTTGAACATTGTCTCTTAAGAAGTGATGACGAATCTCTATATGCTTTGTGCGAGAATGCAATACCGGATTCTTGCTTAAGTCGATGGCACCTTTGTTGTCACATAGGATGGCTATGTCGCTTAGATGAATGTTGTAGTCGACTAACGCTTGTTTCATCCATAGTGCTTGTTGGCATGCTTTGCCGCGTGAGACGCACTCGGCTTCGGTTGTTGATATTGCTAGTGCCGTTTGTTTCTTAGAAAACCAAGACGTTAAACAATATCCCATGAAAGTACATACCCTACTTGTACTTTTCTATCAACGTAATCACCGCATGGTCGAATCTGCATATACAATTGTTTCTACTCCGTGCCCTTGGGATACCATAATCCTAATTGTGTTGTACCCTTAATGTATCTAAATATCCTTTTTACGGCTTCTAGGAGTGATGTTTTAGGGTCTTCGTGAAACCTAGCACATAAGCAAACACTAAACATGATATCCGGCCTACTTGCCGTGAGGTAGAGAAGACTACCTATCATACCACGATATTTAGTATTATCTACGGATTCGCCGTCGTCATCTTTTATGAGTTTGGTGTCGGATGACATTGGTGTCCTAATTGGTTTCGACTCTTCTAGACCGAATTTCTTTAACATCTCCTTTATGTATTTAGATTGATTAAAGAAGATACCATCTTCTACTTGTTTAATTTGTAGACCAAGAAAGAAACTAAGTTCTCCTATCATACTCATCTCGAACTCGTCATGCATGATTTTAGAGAAATCATCACACATGTCTTGACAAGTGGATCCGAATATAATATCATCTACATATATTTGCACTATGATTATATGTGACTCTCTTTTCTTAGTAAAGTGTGTTGTCAACTAACCCCATGGTATAGTTGTGTTTAATTAAAATGAATTGAGTCTATCATACCAAGCTTTTGGAGCTTGTTTAAGACCGTAAAGAGCTTTCTTTAATTTATATACATGTTTGGGTTTTCAAAATCGATGAAGCCCGGAGGTTGAGCTACATATACTTCTTCATTAATGAAACCATTTAGAAAAGCGCTTTTGACATCCATTTGATAAAGCTTTAGATCATTAGCACAAGCATACGCAAGAAGTATTCTTATAGACTCTAATCTAGCCACGGGGGCATAGGTCTCATCAAAGTCTATTCCTTCTTGTTGGTTATACCCTTGGGCAACAAGTCTAGCCTTTTTCCTAGACACTACTCCGTTTGCATCTAATTTGTTTTTATAAACCCATTTGGTTCCTATTATGGTTTGATTACTAGGTGGGGGGACAAGCGTCCAAACATCATTAGAACCAAATTGATTTAGTTCTTCTTGCATAGCCATTACACAACTCTCATCTTTTATGGCTTCTTGTGTATTCTTAGGTTCTACGGTTGAAACGAAACAAAACAAGCTACTTTGGTTTTGAAATTGAGACCTTAATATTCGTTCGTTTAGCTTTCCTATGACTTTATCTACGGGGTGATCTTTGGACTCTTTAATGTTTATGATTTCATCATTTAAAGGTTCTTCTTCTTCATTTATCTTTTTTTTTATTACTATAGCTTCACTTTCTATAATATCGTCATCGACAAGAGGTGGAGAGGGTTTGGGTGGACTTTCATCAAATTTTATATTTAACGACTCTTCTATCTTCATTGTTTCTTTGTTTAATATGACGTAAGCTTTGCTATTAGGCGAATAACCTAGAAAGATACCTTCGGTTGATTTAGGATCAAATTTTGTAAGGTAATCTTTAGTGTTAAGAATAAAACATTTGCTTCCAAAGACTCTAAAGTGATTTAACGAGGCTTTTGCCCTCGGAGTAACTCATATGGAGTATTACCTAAGATTGGTCTAATTAAGACTCGATTGAGTATGTACGTTGAAGTATCAACGGCATTACACCAAAAATTTTGAGGTATGGATTGTTCATTAAGCATGGTTCGACTCATTTCTTGTAGGGTTCTATTCTTTCTTTCTACTACCCCATTCGATTGCGGAGCGTGGAGCCGAGAAGTTGTGAGTAATACCATTAGCGTCACAAAAGGCTCCAAATTGCACTTCATTATCGAATTTCCTACCATGATCCGTCCTAATGGACACTATAGGACTTCTAGTTGTCTTTGGATCTTTTGCTTAATATTTCAAAATAATTAAAGGTTTCGCTTTGTTCTTTAAAAATTTTGTCCATGTATACCTAGAGTAATCATCCACTATGACCAAAGTGTAGTAGTTGCCTCCATAACTTTGGATAGCGGATGGACCAAATAAATCCATATGTAGTAATTCTAGACACCTAGTTGTAGACACCATGTTTTTAGCTTTATGACTAGAATGAGCTTGTTTTCCTACATTACAAGCATCACAAAAGTAATGTTCATATTTTAGCTTAGGTAGATCTCTTACTAGATCTTTGGATGATAGCGATTGAAGAAGTCGCATGTTGGCGTGACCCAATCTTCGATGCCATAAGGTCGAAGTATCATCCATAGAGGTAAGACATAGTTTGTCTTTAGGTTCATTACCGATTTTAATGACATAGACTCCATGTTTCCTAATTCCTTTACCTATGGTTATGCCATTTTTTAATATCTTACTACCGGTTTCGGTAAAAAGCACATTGCACTTTTTATCACATATTTGTCCTATACTTAAGAGATTAAAGTTTAGGTTTTCTACGTGACACGCATCGTTAATGGTTAGAGATTTATTAGAAATCGTACCTTTACCGATGATTCTACTTTTGCTATTTTCAAACATCACATTACCTCCATTGAAGGATTCATATGTGGAGAATAGATCCCTATTGCCGGTCATGTGCCTCGTGCACCCGCTATCCTTGACCCATTCATCCGGGTCTAGGTCGACCTTTAAGCATACCTAAGACAATAGTAAACTCAAAAGTTTGGTCCCCATTTGTTCATGGGTCCATTAGTGTTAAACATCCCATTCATGTTAGACATGTATTGATAAGATGAATATGCATTCCATGGAGCAAAGTTTTGAAAAGGAAAACCGTTTTGCATATTTGGGTTCCATCCCATTTGATGGTTACTTGGATAAACGTTATTAGGTCTCCTAGATGGATTATGTTTTGAAAAGATGGTACTTTGTTTCTTGTAAAAGTAGGATTATATTTTGGAGGTGGTTGCCTAGTGGTGACATGAGTTGGTTTCTTCCTATTAACGATAACAAACTCGGTTCTAGATGAAGAAGTTACGTTGTTACCACTGTTTGCTACAGAGATCCACGGATCCCTGCGTACACTAGTCGGTTCCCTTTTGGGGTTCCAGGATCCGCCACAACAGTGGCTGGTTTTTCTAGTGCCTTAACAAATTTTGTTTCTTTACTTTCACTAGTTGATGGATCAAGTTGTTGAATACCTAAACCTTTTTGGTTGTTACCGGTTTTAACACCATTTAGTATTGTATCTAAAGTATTCGTACTCATTCTAGCAATTTTAGAATCTAGATGATCAACTAGTGTTTGAAGTTGAACACAAAGTTCACATTCACCACTTGCTATTTTACCTTTTTCTAAACGTTTTAGTTTTGCTTTTAATTCTATGACTTCTTTATCTAAACGTTGGTTTTGACTCTTTAAGAGCTTATTTTTGTTAATTAGTTTTAAGCTAATGTTGCATAGTTTGTCATATTCATTATGCAATGAGTCGTCATCAAGTGATGAACTACTATAGTATTCGTGACATACCTCGTCATTTGCCATGAGACAAATTTCTTCGTCCTCCTCGTCGCTCATTCCCCACGTGCAGCTCACGAACGCTTTTGATCATCCCGTTTGGGACACTTACTAATAAAGTGGTTTGGGTCCCACATTTAAATCAAGTACGATCATCCTTGGCTTCTCGTCCTCTTTGCTTTTCCGAAGCCTTTCCTATCGTCATACGGTTGTTTGACGTATCTTCCTTTCTTCTAAAGAACTTTTAAAGTCCTCATCGCCATAGCGTACTCCTCGTCGTCACTACTCGAGGAAGAGTTCTCTTCATCGCTTGAAGCCTTTTGGCTTTAAGGGCAAGAGATTTGTGTTTCTCTTTCACCTTTGAGGCTTCGGAGTCTTTAGCAAGGACAAGCTCGTAGACTTTTAGGTTGCCTATAAGTTCATCGAGGGTGAGGATTGTCAAATCTTTTGACTCTTCGATTGCCGTCACCTTAGATCTCCACTTCGGTGGAAGTGCCCTTAGATATTTCCTAACATGATTACGGCTAGAACAAGATTCATCAAGTGCTTGTAAAGATGTAATAATAGTATTAAAGTTAGCAAATGAATGATCTATAGTTTCATCATCCGATATTGAAAATTGTTCATATTGTTGAACATATAAATCAATTTTATTATTTTTAACTTGTTCGTTGCCTTGATGAGTTACAACTAAAGAATTCCAAATTTCTTTAGAGGTTTTAAGCATAGAAATTCTTCAATTCCTTTTTCGGTAAAGTATTATATAAAACCATTTTTGCTTCACTATTTTAGAAAGCTTTTCTTTAATTCATCATTTAGTTTATCATGAGGTATGTTAACTACATTTCCTTTATCATCTTTTGAGGTAGCCTCAAAATCGCTTTCAACAATAATGTACCAAAGATCAATATCTTTAGATTTCACATATGTTTCGAATCTATTTTTCCAATATATAAAACCATTAGTTTCAAGTAGTGGTGGTCGTTGCATAGATTGCCCTTCCTTATAAATTTCAGAACCCATAGTGATCGAAAAGTTTTTAAAATGCAATTTTACTTTAAAACTTTTATAAACTTAGCTCTTGATGCCAATTGTGGAAAACTAGAAGGGGGGGGGGGGTTGAATAGTTTTGTCGATTTTAAGTTAGTTTCAAAAACTTTAGATTCGTTAATATATGAGATCTTGTGGATGTATAGAAAGTATAGATCTAATGATAAAGCAAGTAAATAAAGTAAAGCGAAGGGAAAGAAAAGACACAACCGATGTATAGTGGTTCGGCTACAAGGACACCTTCATTGCCCTACTCCACTCCCCGAGTCACCTACTCGAGAGTTCAAGCACTATGTCAACAAACTCCTTCACTTGGCGGAGAAGCCTTCACAACGTTGCTTACACTTTTTCCGGTACAAAGCTAGATACCAAGTCCGTAGCACGGTGGACCAAACCAACACGACTATTACACAACAAATATGTGAAATATCAAATACAAGATCTTCGCTATGTAAATCTTATGGAGTGACAAATCAATCAAGGACCCCTTGCTTGGATGACTTGTAGAATGTTCGTGATCTCGCCTAGAGAATGACCTATATGAGGATCACAATAGAAAGAAAGAAGAACAACTCTCTAGATCAAGTGATCTATATGTTAGAAGAGAATGAGAGTGTTTGAGAGATTTAGTAAGAAGAGGGTGAGTTAGAATGAAGAAATGGCTCTCTATTTATAGGCAAAATCTTCCACTGTTCCCGGATCCCACGGATCCTTCCACTGGGATCCGTCTAGTGTAATCCTAGGGATCCGTGGAACGCTTCTCTTGCCCATGGGTTTTTGGTTATGGGTCATGGGTTATGGGTTGGTCCATAGTTTTCTTTAGATTCAATGTATCTAAGTATACATTGTATCTAGCCAACTTGGTATGGGTTAAGATCCATGGGTTATGGTCCATGGGTTATGGTTTTACCCATCCTAATAAACTATTACAACAAATGCTTAATTACTACATTTTGTATTTAAATGGCTATATGTAAATGCTTTACAAAATAACATGTATCCTTATAATTATACTTAAGATAACATTATATTTGTTATCAACAAAACACAAAGAGATCGCAAAATATTAATAAACGTTTTACGGTTTATTTGTATTAACATTTTTTATTTGGACCAAATTACGGAAGTAATTCATTGTGAATTCGATAGCATTTTCTAGCACGCATTATAGCCTTTTCCCACTTAATTGTGAGGTTCTTTTTTGTATAAAACACATCTTTTGTTTTATATTTGCTATGAGTGTGCCGGTGATTGTGTCGATTCTAGAACTTGTACTTGTTATCCATTACGGTTAAAATCACTCTCGAGTGATAAAAATATATTCAAGTGATAAGAGGCATCGTAGGATTTAACCCAAATGGCCTTCCATTTTACATCTAATGTTTTTTGCTAACCACGTCGGTTAGTTAACCACCTTATATGGACCCATTTGTTAGTGCTCATTTTTAGCACTAGATACCCTTAGTGCACCATTCGAGCCAATCTTTTCATTTTTGTTAAATCCAGAAAAATACAAAAAGATTTTACACCTTAAACCTTAGCCAACCCATGTCATGTCTATTGGTTTGTTGCTAGTTGTTTGGAGTATTCGATTGTTTTTGATGATTATGAAGAAGCTACACTTTGTCTATAGTGTGTACCATTCTCCAACAAAGAAGAAGGAGACGTCTTTCTCATTTGTATTTTTTTTTGTGGTGTATGCTTACACTAAGTGTGGGGGAACTTGAAAAAAAAATGGTTATAGCCAATGAACTATATGAAGAATATTGATTAGCCAATGAGCTATATTGAGTTATATATGTTTGGAGATCGATATGAGTAGAGGAGGAAGATATAATCATTTTCGGGAATGTGGTTTGTATGATGGCTAGCAACATGGAGGTTTAGACTTGACTTTATTTTTCTTTCAACAACAATTTCATAAACTATCCCATGCCTTATCCATACCTTTTATAAACCCGAAGCCTTAACGTTATAACCCGAATAAAAGCCCTCTTTGATGAATTTATTTTCTTTGTTTTCATACTTGTACAAGCTTATGGTAAGAAGCATTAATCATGACTAGGCATTGAGTGATTTACATATACCCACCAATATATGAGTGTTGAGTGAATTCTTAAAATCATTCGTGAGGTGTTCTAGTTGTGTTATCTAAAGTATTTGGTTCATTTTAAAGTTTTCACATATTAAAAATAAATTAATGATTATTTCTTTTGAGATGATTGTTAAATTTTCGGAACCACGGTATCAAGACCATTGAAATCGATTTTGCAAATGCTAGACCTACTCGAGGGCGAGTAGAACTTAACTGTGGGGAATTTGATAACGCTCAAAATGTACATGTTTTTAGTAGCGTTATTGTTGGTTTTGTGTATGATAATAGACTATATTTACTCATAACTGTTGCAAAAGTGCAAAATTTGCTTATTATGTATGTGTATGTAGCCAGGTATCACAAAAGATAAAGAAATGAAGTTTTCATGCACATTTGGAGAATTCCCAAGGAAGGAAGGCGAGTTAAGAAGCTCTTGGACTCAATGACTAGGAAGCGCAAAGATTTCTAAGTATCTACAACAAGTTAAGATCAAGTTTCGTCTTGGAAATCATCAACGAAAACAAAGAAAAAGGCGCGAATCAAGAAAAGTCAACAAAAGTCAACTCTGAGGGTACAAGAGGCGCCCAACCGTTCGGTTGGAGCCCGCAAAGAAGGCGCAACCGATCCGGTTGTGTTGCAACCGATCCGGTTGCATGAACTGGAGTTACACAAATTTGCATTTAATGTTGCCTTAACTCCCCATAATCATTGGAGGCCGATCATTTCCTGATATTTACTTGTAGAGAACATTTTTGGCCAGTTAGTTATGTCTATTTGGCTATATAATGAACCTAGACTTAGTAGTCTAGGTGTGACAAAAAAACCAAAGTGTAATAGTTTACACCAAAACTATTACTAACCATTTTATTCATCCCAAAAGTTTAGTTATCACTGTAAAACGTCCAGGAGGTTGGAGAGACTCATTCTCATCCATAGTTTTGATCATTCGGAGTTATATGGTTAAGCTAGGTGATTGGAGGCGTGTGGTTGCTATAAGCGACGAATTCTAGTTCTTGTAATCCCAGAAGTTTAGGCATTCTATGAAACTTGTTATGGATTTCTATTCTTTTGAGTTATTGGAATTACTTTGTTATTACTTATGTTTTGTTATAATTATCATGTAGTAGTTCTTGAATATACTTGTATGTAAGGATGTAGGAAATCATACTAGTGTTCTCATATGTGATGCATGTATAAATGATCTTGTTTAAATAAGTTTGTTGGAAAAATACTAGTCTTGTTTGATTTGTCGGTAAAACATGTTTTAAGAAAAAGGACCGAAAGGATTTCTCTTGTGTTTTATTCCAAAAAGTTAAGTGACAAACTAGTATGGGGATATGGTGATTGACAACCATGTTTACTTATTGAAACAAGACTAGAAATATTTTCATCACGAAAGGTCGAAAGATTCGTAGGAACGAGTTTAATAAGAACATTTTACAAACAAATGGATTTTCTAAAGGATAATCATTATGATAAGGACCGAAAGGATTACCTATATGATATTGTTCTTAAAATGATTTTACAAACATAAACCATGGGTTGGAAATCATTTGCTTATGATTTGTGCATCACATCAAGAGTTTACACCAAGCCTTCATGAACACTTACTATGATTGCCTATAGACTACACACAAGTATATGTTTCTTTATATTGAATTTCACTAAAACCATCATTTTTTAAGAGAGCTTTGACAAAGCTTTCTTGTTACCAATCTTTTTAAACAATTTCAAAAGCAAAATCCCTTGGGACGATCTCGACTTACCCACCTTTGCTATCGCGAACGAGTATACTTGCTCGTATGTGTTTATAGTAATAATCGGATAATTCGTGTTTATAAATTTTTAAAACTTGCACACGGTAAGCACATCAATAGCTCTAAGGAATCTTTTTCGATAGTATTATTTTAAGTTGCAATGTTTTTCTGAGGATTATTTTGTTATGGCATGGTTGCATTGTTTTTCTAAGAGCGTTAATATGTGTGTGTGTGTGTGTGAGAGAGAGAGAGAGAGAGAGAGAGAGTTTTATGCAATAGCATTTGTTTAAGTTTCGGAAGTCGATTAAGATTGTAATAACAATAGAGTAAAGAGTTGTATCCGTCTGATTCAAATAATGCACTCAAACAAATCAAATGATGCATTTTGTTATCTAATAGTATATATTTTTTGACTGATAACGAAATTATGTGATTTACATTGTCTCATCATTTCAGTTTGCATGTCCTTAGAGCACTCGGAGTCATCACACAGCAACGGCATTTCATCCGAGCTGGCATGCGTTAGAGCCGCGTTACCACTCCGAGCATCCTTGCGTTATGTTGGCGTTATGGTTTGCGTTGGTTTATCAACTCACGTTGAAACGCAACGGCTATAAAAAAAATCACTTCACCCCTCACATTTAAATGCAACGGCTAGTAGCAGCATTAAAAAAAATCATACTGTTTAACAATGGTAATATTTAAAAAATAAAAAAAATAAACCCTTATATCTACCCACTATACTTATACTTCTATTCTCACCAAAATAATAACTCATATACTTCTATTTTCACAACAAAAAAAATGTCTGGACGTGACGAGAGTTTTTTTTAACTTAATGGGTTTTGGAAATCCTTTCCCTAACCCGAATGCCGAATCTTCTTCAAACCATAACACTAACCCACTTAATTTGACACCCGAGCAGCAACAACAACAACTGTATAAGATGTGCCAACAAAATTTCCAACAAACCCACCTTAATTCGAGCAACAAACACAAACACCATCACAAACCTAATCCAAAGAACCCAAGCCTACTGAATTTTGTGTATAGTATTTACTCACTATCATGTCAGTATTTACTATAGAATCATCAATAACTTGACATAGAATATAAGTATACATACATGGATGCAAGACAACGTCATTTTGATCCAACCATTCCTACTGAATTTTGTGCCAACATGAGTTAACTCAACTGAGAATACAAAGGTTGTGAAACTACGTCGTTTTTGATCTCGTGTATATTTACTCCAACCATATCCTCTCTCCACAAAGATAAGAAACTCAAATGCTTCCACAACCATAAACACATATTTGTATTTGTGTACAACAGCCACCGGTAAAAAAAAATAAAATAAAAATAAAAAGACATATTTATTCCATGTTAACTTAGCGGAAAATTAGCATCAAAACGACTATTGTTATCCTATTAAAAAACATGAAACAGCCAAAAAGTTTAAAATTATGTTTGTGGTGGCTTTTGCAAGTGTTAAACCGACGTTGTTTCCCATTACATATTAAGGTTTGTATAATATAATATAATCTAATTTATAATTTATATTTATAACTATTATTAAATGGGGTGAGAAACGACGTTGTATTTAGAGGTGACTTATGTTAGCTAACGTCAACTTACGTTAGGGTTCTTGAAGCTTGTTAATAGATAATTGTGTGATAACGTGCGATAAGGTTCAAGCGGTAAAGCCACCGTTAAGATCCGTAAGATTTTTAGACAGAAAAAAGATACAAAAATTGATGCCGCTATAACTGGCTTAGGGGAAAAAAAACGAGAGCCCAAACCCCGCCGCAACGCGCGGGCTACTCTACTCGTTAATATTTATGATCAAGGCATAACAATTAACTCTAGATCAAAGGTTAATAAATGAACAGTTGTAATATCAAATGAAACAACGTATCTTTACTATTTACAAAAAGTGTATACTCAATCTTGAAACTTAGGGTGCGTTTGGTTCGCAGTATGTTTTGAAAGGAATTGTAATCTGTCAAAGGAATTGTAATTTGAATGAATTGTAATTTAAAGGGTTGGAATGTGTTGTAATTGTAATTGATGTATTCGTCATTGTGTTTGCTTGGATCTCAACGTAATTTAATTCAAGAAAACTAATAAAAAAACTTAATAATAATAATAATAATAATAATAATAATAATAATAATAATATTAACATAATAATAATAAAATAATAAATATTATTATTATTATTATTTTAAAAATATAATTATTTTAATAATTATATTAAATATTTATTATTATTATTATTATTATATTATTATTATTATATTATTTAATTATTTAATTATTATAATTATTATAAAATATTATTATAATGAATATTTATTATTATTAGTATTATTATTATATAAATATTATTATTTTAATATTTATATTAAATATTTATTATTATTATTATTTCATTTTATTTTATTATTATTATTATTATTATTATATAAATTTTATTATAATAAATATTTATAATTCTAATAATAATTATTATTATTATTATTATTATTATATTTTATTATTATTATTTTATTATAATAATAATAATAATATTATTATTATTATTATTACTAAATTATTTTATTATTATTAATTATTAATAAAATATGATAATAATTATTATATTTTATTATTATTATTATTATATAAATATTATTATTTTAATATTTATATTAAATATTTATTATTATTATTATTATTATTTTATTATTATTATTATTATTTTATTGTTATTATTATAAATTTTATTATAATAAATATACAAAATTATAATAATAATAAGACTAAAATACACCGTTGGTCCCTAAACTTGTAGGCGAGGATCGCGATGGGACGAACCACGCACTTTTCATCGCTACCGGTCCAAACAAGACCCTTTAAATGCAGATTAGTCCCTTGACCGGTTGGACACCAAACCGAGGGTATTATAGACCATTCACTTTTTGACCCAAGCTAGTTAAATGTAACCCAACCTTCAACCATATATGTATGAACGAGCAAGAGTACCTAAAATACAATCAACACACATTCTTCCCAAAGCAAAAGAAAAACAATAATGGCACAAAACGATAAGGGAAGGGTTTGTTGAGTTCGTTGGGGAAAGCAGATCACAAGAAATGAAAAGCGTTTGGGTGTTAAGAAGGAGAAGAAGAGGATGACATCTTGTTATCAAAGTTTAACGATTTGGGAGAAAGGATTACAAACCGGAAATTTTGTTTAAATATCTTAAGGAAAGGAAGGAAAAGAAGGAAAACGATGATAGGGAGAGTTGTGGGTCTAGCTAAGTGTATGTTTAGATGATAGTAAACATTTGTAGTTATTGAAATCGATGAATAAAATTTTGTGATCTTATTTAATCATTGTGTTTGAAATCGTTTGCATATCTTAATAGGTTTGACTTACCCAAGTTACAATTTGTTGGTTTCATAAGTTTGTTTGACTTTGGTAAGTCAAAATTCAAGATGTTACAATACACAATTGTCAATACATTGTTGTTTATCGCTAAAGCGTTTGCCTTTTGAACCCGTGTTTTGAAACCATGCGTCTAATTTTTTCGATACGGGGTGTTTGGTTTCTTTGTAATGACTTTTCTTGCGATAAAAGGGGCATTTGGTTTAGCCGATACAACCGGATGTTTTATTTGATACATTATGATTTAGTGCCAAAGTATTTGTATTTTCACCACATCTTTTAAACCATTGCCTTTGCTTTTCTTGATACAAGGGGTGTTTGGTTCTCTTGATTAAAGTTTTCTTGATACAAGGCCTGTTTGGTTTTCTTGATACAAGGGCTGTTTGGTTTTGCTTATACTAATAACACTAAAATACAACCCATATCACAATACAATAGATTAAACAACACATAACCCAAATGATATTTTATCATTAATAAATTCATTAAACATCATAACCAACTACATCAAATCTAATTTACATACCATTTTTAGCAAAACTATCACCTAAAAGACGCCTTTATCTACCCCATGGAAAACTAAAATTCGGGCATTATGTTCACCATTTTCTTAACATACTCTTGGTTGAACCGAATACCTTCATCTGTTTGACCAACTATCGTATGAGTTGGGCAAGTTGGTTTGTCTCGCCTAGACCGGATTTTGTTCGGGCGCATCCACACGGTCAAGCGCGATTCCACGAGGTCCCGAGCTTGATTCTCTTGTATCGCTCCCTACGGTTGATGATTCTCGTCTTTAGATGATGGCAAGACTGAAGAAGTAGCTTCCTTAGAATCCTTCTCGGCAACCTCATCTTCAAACCAGACGACCATCCGATCATTAAGATTTGGCGAATCACCACCTCCATGAGTTTGTTTAAAATAGGAAATCTGCAATTGGAAAGTTGTGTGTGTGTGGAAAAAGTGGTAGATGAGTATCTCGTTAGTTGTGCACTAGTTAATATCGTCTCTAGTAAGAGACGGTGAAGGGTTTAATAGTTTCTTTTATTTCACACTCGGTCCCTGAATTTGTGTTGGTTGTCGTTGTCAATTTGTCACACTTAAAACTCCGCCCAATATTCACTTTAGGATACACAATTGGTCCCTCAAGTTGCCAACTTCAGTAAAACCATTAAGTTTGACTTTGTTAAGTCAAACTTCTAAAACATGTCAAATTATCATTACACTTCAAAACAAATATTTTAGTAATGGTTTTGCAATATTGACTTTACAAAGTCAAATACCATTGTATATATTATTGAACATTCCAATGACCATCGTCATCATCAAACTTCAAATACCATTATGACTTTTGCACTTAATGTTCCAAAGGTTTTCAATCCTTCCGACATTACAACTCTCGCTCACGTTAACCCATTCAACATTTTCAAGTATTGACTAACTAAAGTAAACTGAAATGCAGCTTTTACTTGCTTGAATCAAATAAAATGCTAAATGAAAGTTTGACTTTCGAATGTCAAACTTTCATCACCTAGAATACGCACAAACAACAACATATGAACAATCTAATTTTAAGCAAACCATATAACAAATAATCGTACAAAATTAGTAAAACTATTTTGAAACATTAATTGTCCAAGGGTTTTCAACCCAAACTTAAACTACAACCAGTCAAAGAAATCTACAACGGTGTGGGGAAGCTCGGGAGTTTCAATGACTTCCTAGCCAACTCCCGAGTTGTTCCGGTATTTTCATTCCCATCATGACTCCTATCGCTTTCCACGATATTGATTGTCTTTAGCGACCGGGAACACGCAAGTATACACTTTATTAAAGTTATTTCATGCTCGATGCGGGAAAAGCTCAAACACCACCGTCTGAAGTCGCCCATGGTCGAATGTGTTTCTATCTACAACAATGGAAAAATTGGGCAAAGGTAGATCACTAAGCGTGTTTGCGACTGAAAAATCAAATAGTGTTGAGATACACAAACATGGCAATTTAGGAATGTTTTATTTGATACATATTCATTACATCATTACACTTACTCTCGTATCCAAGATTTTCAAATTCGGAGATGACCGAATCATTCCAATGGTGAACGCTACCATAACACTATTCCCAAAATCGACATCTGACGACTTAAGGTTAATCAGGAAACAAATGGCACCTTCATCCTAGGATTAGCTTCATGTATCAACTACAAGAAGTTTTCTGATTAAATTTCATTATCATACACATCTCTATAACATTATAAGTTGTAAAGCGAAATTGTTCTTACCATTCAATCACCAAAATCCAATGTAAGGGTCTCAAGATTTTGAAGTCTTGTCAAGTGAAGATATCGGATGTTGTGATTGTGGTCACAACATTATAACGACCTAATGACAAATGTAACTTCTTCAAATTCCCAAGTTTTGCAATATCCCATAGTCTCATCTCGTTAGTACTAGGACGATTCATTTTAAGAGACTCAAGTGAGGGACAACCAAGAATAAAGTCCCAAATCTGCACCGCTTAGAAAATTGACATGAATCAATTCTAGGCTCGAGATTTGGATAGCCATGAAAATATTCCAAAGTAGCCATAGCACAAACATGAAGTACGGATGTTTCAACTCACCGCGAGAGTAAAGTTGGGTCGGGAACGAATCGGGTCACCATACCGGTTTGTAATAATCGACTCCTCAACTCCATTGTCACCAAAAACAAGAGCCACTCATGAATGTGTTCATAATGAAAGTTGTCTATTCCAATAATTGATCTTGGCTCTACAAAGAAAGACAAACTTTCTTATTGGACCCATAAGCCGATTTAAGAATCTAGTAACAAGCCTACCATCAAACTCGTATGTTAAATAATAAAAGAAATCCTCATCAAGTATGACATCGGTGAGCAAAGTCCACTTAGACCTCCGGTTTCGCTAAACTAGAGGTTCTCACCGCTTCTAACAAAGGCAACCGATTCAAAATGTTAGTGATCACTTCATCCGCATGTTGGTAAAACGATCGATCGACATGGTTTTGTTGGAAGTTGGGTTGGTCTTTTCGATTCGAAATGAGGATTTATATTCTTGATTTCGATTTGCGCTTATCTTTTCGGATAATGTGGTTTTATGTGATTGGCAAAGTTGTTTGTTGGGTGGGTGTATTTGTTCGCGAAATTAAATGTAGCGTATCGGGGAAGAAACGGCTAATATCCATACTCACAATTGGTCCTCGGTTCTAGCTTGGGTCAAAAAGTGAATGGTCTATAATACCCTCGGTTTGACCGTCCAATCGGTCGGGGACGAATCGGCATTTAATGGGTCTGTTTGGACCCAGAGCGATGAAAAGTGCGTGGTTCGTCCCATCGCGATCCTCGCCTACAAGTTTAGGGACCAACGGTGTATTTTAGTCTAATAATAATAATAATAATAATATTATTATTATTATTATTATTATTATTATTATTATAATAATAATAATAATAATAATAATAATAATAATAATAATAATAATAATAATAATAATAATAATAATAATAAAATTCGAATTACAACGTAATTCAAAACTTTCCATCCAACATCCTATGTAATCAATTCTCCTTGGATGTAATTGAATGATCAATTACAATTACAATGCAAACCAAACGACCTACGTAATGTAATCAATTACATTCCTTCCATTCTATGAACCAAACAGACTACGTAATGTAATCAAATTACAATTACATCCAATTACTATGGATTACTGAACCAAACACCCCTTAAAATAATTTAAAGTTGACTAATGTTAGTGGACTATTATATACTGATAGTAGACTAGTAGGGTATGATATGTCTACATTTAACCTCTCCTAACCCTGCTTCGGCGGGATTGAGTTTGTTGTTGTTGTTGCCAGTGGACTATTATATCATTAATTAAAAATGATAACAACATCTACCACTAAACTAATATTTTATATATTGTTTAATCCTTAAACTTGTATCATTTTTTGTTTCTAGCCCATAGATTTATTTTTCTCAATGACTACAAATTGAACCTGTAAATTTTGCATCAATAGTCAAACCAAAATCACGATTTTGCAAATATAATTATTGCCACTATACACTATCGCTTTGCGCAGTACTCGTCTGGTTAATATTAATGATGTGACGATGTGTCGACAAAGTGTTGGGCTTAATCTAATTTCCGTTGTGGCAACATGACATATGTACACTTTTCCTAAACTTTATTTAGATATGTTGGGCTTAATCCAGTAAGCGAAGCCCATCTTTTACATTATTTAGACATTACCAAATGCAGTGTAAGCAGTTGAGGAAGTATCTGATATGTGAAAATGGAGTATTTGGTAGCTCGTCAAATTTGTTATGTAATTTGTGCTAGAGACTGTCCGTTTTGTTTACTCTTCTTTTAATGCTAATATCAAAAATGGGTATAAATTCCTAGAAATAAATTGGTTACTAGCTTGAGAAAAGTTAGTGGTTTATGTTGGAAAATTGGTTGGCAAAAGTGACTTTTGACCAACTTTGGACACAATTATCTATATGTATATGTCACATATATGAGTAATAGTTTGTAGGTTAGCGTTCTCCTCGAAGAGAGCTTCGCAATAAGCCTTTATGTGTCCAAAATAGAGTTGATGTGAATGAGATATCGGTCTCAAAGTTAGGCATTGGTGCACCATGCCTAAAGAGGAAAAGTAGTTTATTTTCAATCCCACATCGGTGGGATGAGTAAACTTAGAGGAGTCTATCATGTGTATAAATAGAGCCCTAATTCCACAAGTTTTACACACATCAAATCAATAGTTATTATTGATTTCCAATATATGGAATACGATCTCTTAAGATGAAATTCCGGTTTTGTTAAGTCCGACAAGACAACTTCATTGTTTTGGTTGTTGTACCGGGAAACAGCACGCTTAACTGTTTTAAGGAAGCGTGTCAAACACGTGTCTCGCTTTTAGTGCTTCTTTGTTGATCTCTATTGGTGATCAAGTAAGTCTTTTACTATTTCATTATTTTATTTAATTATCGTTTATCCGCTACATTCATTGTATTTAATTTTTCGTTATTTATTTATTGTAATTTAGATTTTATTAATAAAAGTGTAACCGCTTTCCTACAGTCTTAAAGCAGATTCTGCTTAATGTAATTAAAACACTTTTATTAAAATCGATTTATATAATTAACCGATTTTATACAAACTGTTTTTCACGAAACCAAGATTGAGTTTCTTTGAAAATCGCTTTATAACTAAACAATTTTAATTAATGATTTGGTATAACAAATTTATAAACGATTTTAAAATAGTTTATTGAATCGCTTTATATTGAAACCATGATGAGTTTCTTTTCAAACCGATTTATTGCATATGTTATTGTTTAAATCGATATTGAAACCAAGCTTGTGTTTCTCGGAATCATATATGGTACAAGTTTACATAAACCATGTCGAGTTTATTAGATACCATATTGTTTTAACAGCTTTTTAACTGTTTTAGTGTTTATATATTCACAAGTTAACCGATGGTAACATAATTTGTGACCTAGTGAATCTTTGCGAATATAATTGGTGCGCCAATTACTAACATGGTTAAATATCATGATGAAATCATATTCATTGAAACCAAGTGGAGTTTCTTTGAAACAAATCTCATAAAATACAAGTTGTTATTTTATTAGATTACTAGAACGTGTTTATTGAAACCAAGATGAGTTTGTTTTAAACAAAATCGATAATAGAAGTCGTTATCATATTTTGTGGAAAAGTTTCTTTGACTTGTTTAGCTTATTTAAACCAAAGTTGAGTTTAATTATAAACTAAATATAGTTCTTGACACTTTATGCATTTGAAAGTAGATCTATAGAAACCTTGTTGAGTTTCTTTGAAAGAGTAAATCTATTTTCAAACCTTGTCGAGTTTCATTGTAGAATTATACCATGTGATGCGATCTATTAAGATATTGTTATGATGATTAACAAAATCATATTACAAATTTGTTTTGTTTCAAAACATTATGTAATATGCGATATTGTTTAATTGTTTAATCGAAAGACTTGTTTAAAAGCGGTTTTGTATAATGGATCTTACAAAACAAGAGTGTTTTAAACAAAATTTGATGTTATCGTGTTTGTTAAGAAACACATGTGATATAGCAAGTTGTTAATTATTCCAAATTTAGTGTTACACTAATAACGGAATATTACAGAATGTTCGAATGTCATGAGTGACATCTAAAAATCGCCCCGAACTTGATGAAAGGGAGACCGATACTCGAGTTATGTGTACGGTAGATGCTTTAAAACATTCAGATTTTATGTGCCATAACTATGGGTTAAATGGCTTGAATGAAATGAAAATTATTGCCAAGGCGGATCCGACATTAGAAAATGGTGGATTAACACTGGGCATCATGTCATGAGTATGATGATAAGAGTTTGGTTAACTCTTTCAAAGTAGCGTAAAATGGAGAGATGCAATCTATGGGCAACTCTATAATCGCTAATAGCAAGGGAAAAGAAATGTGATGTTGAAATTCACATGTGGAAAAGAGCTTAAGTGAACCAACATGTTGTATGTGCCGTAGATTCGTAGGAATCTTGTATCCGGATGGTTGCTTAATAAATTTGGCTTTATTTTTATTTTAATCAAATAAAATTGAGTTAACATTGAATAAAATTTTGGTCGGCACGGGTTATGCCCTTCATTAAATGTTTGTCGAATTTTTTTGTTTTAATAAAATGAGTATGAATTCAAACTTATTTGATCCTTTGAATGTATAGCATGGCCAACTCGGACATGTTAATTTTAACTCAATACGTTGTTTAATTAAATAAACGAACACGGATTACAAAAGTAAAACTTATGTTGAAGCCAAATTGACAAGATTGTCTTTTCACCGGTTGACCAAAATTAACCGAACCCTTGATTCACATAGTTTTATGTGATTTGGAATCGATACCTACAAAGGTAGCAATTAGGTACATCATCGTAATTTTTGATGGTAGTACAAAATATTGCTAATTTTACTTACTTGAGAGTAAGAATATAGACAAGATTGATCTATACAAATAAGTTGAGAATCAACTTATTATCGAAAACAAGGCGGTTCAAGTGATATTGGAGGTAAATATGTGTCTTCGCTCATGTATGTGCTAAACATGGAATAAGACATAAATTTATTGCTCCTTATACACCACAACATAATTGTTGATAGGAAAGAACTGCTCCTTAAAGATATGGTTATGCCATGTTGTTAAAGTCATGGTTTAAGCCATGGCATGTGGGGAAAGCGGTTTTATTGGCTATTTATCTTTAGATAAGATCCCCGTAAGGAAAAGAAGATAGTTTTTATGAACTATGGATTGGAAGAAACCATCCTATAAGTACTTACGAATGTGGGGGTGTCTGTCTGCATCGACACCCAAGGTTCAAAATATTGGACCTAAAACCGTGATTTGCATAATTTTGGATATGCTCATAACAGAAGAGTGCTTATCATTTCTTTGTATGTGATTCGAAACGATGAATATACACAAAGATACGATAACCGAATCAAGGAAAACTTTCATTGTATGAAACCGTGTTTCCTTGATTATTAGAGGAGAATGGATGTTCATCTAGGCTTGGTGGTAAAGTTGTCCATGATGAGAGGCAACTAAATGGTGAAGTCCTTCATGATGAGAGACATCAAGATGATAATGTTGTTCGTGATAAGAGACAACAAAGGAGTTGATAATGATCTCCAAGATGAGAGACAAGATCAAACTGAGGAAGAAGAGGTTGAACCTAGAAGAAGCAAAAGGGCAAGAACCGAGAAATCGTTTGGACCCGATTTTGTTTCTTTTATGGTTGAAAACGAACCTACTTCATACCAAGAGGCGGTTACTTCCTCAGAAGGGCCTCAAAGGAAAGAAGCCATTAAAAGTGAAATAGATTCTATTTTACAAAATCATACTGGGAGCTCGTGGATTTACCTCCGGTTGTAAACCACTAGGTTATAAATGGATCTTCAAGAAGAAGATAAAAGCCGATGGCACCATTGACAAGTATAAAGCAAGATTAGTAATCAAAGGATTTAGACAACGAGAAGGTCTTGATTACTTTGATACATATTCGCTTGTTACGCGAATAACCTCGATTAGGATGATACTTGCTATTGCCGCTTTAAGAAATTTGGAAGTTCACCAAATGGATGTGAAAACGGCATTTCTAAAACGGAGATTTAGAAGAAGAAATCTACATGAACCAACCCGAGGGTTTCATGGCTCCTGGACAAGAGAACAAAGTTTGTCTTGTTAAGTTATTATATGGCTTAAAGCAAGCTCCCAAACAATGACATCAATTTTTTTTCACGTCATGTCGAACGTGGATTTAAAAAATAATGGATGTTTGTGGAAAGAAATAATTGTTGGTATATATGTAATCATGTGTCTATACATAGATGGTATACTTATCATCGAAAGTGATAACAAGATGATCAAATCCACTAATGAAATGTTGAGTCAAGATTTGACATGAACTACATTGGTTGCTCGATATGGTTCTTGGAACTAAGATCATATGAAACCAAATGGATTTGTTTTGAAGTCAAAACACTATAAGGATAATATTCTTGAGAGGTTCAATGTGGGGGATTCGCCTAGCTAGAACTCCAATGACATCTTTTAAATCTATTTATAATAGAGGTAGAGGTGTTGCCTATTTTGAATACTCGAGAATATCACGCCTTATGTGTCTAATGACGTGTGTAAGACTTGATTTAGAAGTTAAAATCAAGTTAAGTAAATATACCATTAATTCAAATATGGATTCTTACATAAAAGAATCTAGATCCAATAGAGCGGATGTATTGACTCTACGTGGGAAGCTGTGTCTTGGAAATCTTGAAAGTATTTCAAACAGACTTTTATAGCCAAATCTATAGTGGAATTTGAATTTATCATTTGAGATAAATTTATAGAATATGCGGATATCTGCGTTAATTCGTAGAGGACATACCAAGATGGCGTAAACCGTAACCACCATCTATATAAGTGTGATAGTCAATTGGAAATTGACAGAGCTCATATCACAATGTAAAACGGTAAGTCAAGACATATCCATCATAGACGTTGATTGGCGCGACAACTACTCTCAACTAGAGTTATCACGATTGACTACGAAAGTCAATAGATAACATCGCGGATCCGCTTACGAAAGGCTTAAGCAGAGAGTTAGTTAGTAAGTCGCCTAAAGGAATGGGACTAAAGCCCTTAAAGGAATGAGTTTATATGAAGGAAAACCTAACCCATTGTTGGAGATCCCAAGATCCGGGTTCAATAGACAACCTAATCATATAAATGTGGGGAAGTCACGTCAATATGAGGGAGTTACTTAACATTGTAACTTCCTAGTCCATTCCTATAACAAATGTGACTTGTTGAGAGGTTAAACATATGGCTTTAATGATTCAGATGAAATCACAAAGCATAATGATTCGAGATGAAATCACAAAACATATGTTTTAATGATTCAAGATGAAATCACCTATGTGAGAGAGAAGTGGGGTCGCTTTGAAGGGAATTGTGGGGCGCAAATCCTAAGAGCTCTTGCGAGAACTGTGCTAGTGTTCATGACCATAACGAACATGACTATGAGGACTTGACAATGTCGTGAGAGTCTGTGTGAAGTGTAATGTCGCTCACGTAAACAGAGGTCGAGTTCAAGGACATCGCCTACTCGGATCTAGGAGACTAAGTGCATCTCACAAGGAAGGTTCAAAGGGTCACACCTACCTATCCTTTGCAAGATTCAACTATTGGAATTTCATCGTAATTTTTGTGTATTACGACCGATCTCCATTCATGTGGGGATTGTTGGAAAATTGGTTGGCAAAGTGACTTTTGACCAACTTTGGACACAATTATCTATATGTATATGTCACATATATGAGTAATAGTTTGTAGGTTAGCGTTCTCCTCAAGAGAGCTTCGCAATAAGCCTTTATGTGTCCAAAATAGAGTTGATGTGAATGAGATATCGGGTCTCAAAGTTAGCATCGGTACCATGCCTAAAGAGGAAAAGTAGTTTATTTTCAATCCCACATCGGTGGGATGAGTAAACTAGAGGAGTCTATTGTGTATAAATAGAGGCCCTAATTCCACAAGTTTTACACACATCAAATCAATAGTTATTATTGATTTCCAATATATGGAATACGATCTCTTAAGATGAAATTCCGTACGTTTTGTTAAGTCCGACAAGACAACTTCATCGTTTTGGTTTTGTACCACGGGAAATGCATCGCTAACTGCTTTTTAAGGGAAGCGTGTCAAACACGTGCCTCGGCTTTTAGTGCTTCTTTGTTGATCTCTATTGGTGATCAAGTAAGTCTTTTACTATTTCATTATTTTATTTAATTATCGCTTATCCGCTACATTCTGTTGTATTTAATTTTTCGTTATTTATTTATTGTTAATTTTATTTATTGTAATTTAGATTTTATTAATAAAAGTGTAACCGTTTCCCTACAGTTTATGCCTGCTGGTTAACTTTTTGTTGACTTGCAGAACTACTTCTCAATTCGGATTCAATTTGGAGGTCAATAAATGATGAGAAGGAAATCAATGAAGTGATCTATGGATGAATGAATTAGATAGACGTGTAGTCAGGAGAGCGACAAAAAAATAAGAAATTCGGTTTCAATTAGGCAGGTATCTTGTTTTTCTGTGGAATTGTGGAAAGCTGTGCATACTGCATACTCTTATATCCTTCTTCAGCTAAAATGGGTTCAAATATTTGTTTGTATACTTTCTGTTTTTTATGTAAAATATGGTTTATGTCTTTGTTATGTAGACAATTTTTTTTTTATATCACACATTAGTACATTACATATGATGGTTAAATTTGGTCAAAGCTGTTATGATATGATATTTCATATTTGTTGGTAGGGGTTGGAACTTGTTGGTTCAGGTTACTTTTAGTATGAATCGATACATTACAAATATGTCTGTTTTGCATGATGTTACTGATCTACTTGCTACTAACCAAACTGTCTCTACACTAGAAGATCAGTTATGTCATTAAAGAAACGATCTAAACATCATTGAGTAATGTTACTATATCTGAACCCGTGTCATTACAAATTTATAATTGAGTATATAACCAGTTGTGTCAACATCTTCAATTTCATGTTTTAGCACACATCCTATCCAAAACAATATAAGATGATTTAGCAATGACTATGGCACCTAAGCACTCTACAAAGTAATGAAAACACATTATATAACAATCAAATTTACAGAAAAAAAATATGACAATGCTGTTAAAAGACTAAATCAAAAGTTTGGCCAAAAGTGTATTAACAGAAAAAGAATTATCTATCCTAATCGAAGCAAAACTTTAGCTCAAAGTTCTGCAAGAACTAATGCGGCCAAGCTAACCCATTAAACCAAACCCAATGCAAAACCATCTAAACATCCAAACAGTAAAGAACAATAAAAAAAAATAGCCTCAGTGCCTTAAATTGGTATATCCATTCTTGCATCCACTCAGCTACATCTTGGTTTTCGACGACTGATCTGAGATGCAGAGCTATTGATGAGCAAGCAGAATTGGAACAATGTCTAAATTCCCTTCCTCCACCTTTCAAAGTTCCTGATGTATGGCAAAGGCCCTTGCGCGTTGGAGATGGTGGAATGGTTGAACCTTAAATTGGTACTTTGATGTATACAACTCATTAACAAACACATATTTAACAATTTCAACATAAATCAAAAACTAATCAACAAAATAGATCTAAAACATAAGATTTCATTCATTAAAAACAACTACCAATAACGAATTTACATAAATCCAACATCCATTAACCACAAAAGCAATTAAACCTAAACCCATTACATCAAACCAAACAATCTAATCAACACTGTGAACTTGGTGTGACCTTGGTACCTTCGTAAACAAGATGTTTAGCCACCACGTGCAAGACCAATCGACAGCAGCTTGAATCTCACGAGAAGAAAGAGTGTTTTCTTATTATACCTAACAAGCTTAGAACTCTCAAAGCCCAATTTCTCAAAGATATCATTAATGAAGGAATTCATAATTCCCATTGCTTTGCTTGAAATACCAATATCGGATGCACTGCTTCAAAACCTTAAAATGTAGATCTTGTATGTCTCCACCGACTTCTTGTGTCTCTTCTTCTTCTTCTCCCGACGTGTCCTTTGATGGGAGCTTTTTCCGCTTGGGTTTTGGTGCCTTTCTCGCCGGCTTCTTCTCCGCGGGTTTCTTCTCTCACGCCTTGATTGCCATTTTTGGTTGAAAAGATGTGTGTTTGAAGGTGTTTTGTTGTGTGATGAGATGAGAATGAAGTTAGTCGGGGCTGATTATATAGTTGGGTGGGGGTGTTTTGTGATTGGTTGGTTGTGTTTCACACGGATCGGAAATACGAGCCGTTGATTGTTAGGATATTATCTTAACGGTGGAGATTGGTTTGATAAGGATTTTGAAATTTTAATTTGCATTTCAAATATTTTGACACAAACACATAAAGTTTTTGAGTTTTTGACTAATGAATTACTCCGTATATTTTAAAAAAGAGAAATGATTTGCACATTTAATTTTTTTATTGACACATTTCAATTTATGCATTAATCTATTGTACTTATATACATTTTGTATTAGCTAGTTGTATATTTTAATGTGCAAATCAAATATTATAAAAAATCAAATATTAATGTTTGCAAATCATCTTCTTTTTTAAAAATAATTTACCATTAAATCGTATGTTCAAAAGTATCGACCATTGTATGGTGATATGCTATTTCCCTTTCTTTTTCACTTTGAGTTATATGGTATGTTTGGCAAAAATAAATGTTGGTGTTGTTGTTGTTGTTGTTGTTGATGTTGATGCTAGTGCTAGTGCTAAGAAAAATTAAAATTGTAGCTTTTTTTGCAGTAGTGGTGGTGTTGTTGCTGAAAAAGATTAAAATCAGTTAATTTGTGAAAAATAATCTCTATAATTTTTTATAAGCTGGTTTTGAGAACTTATTTTTCTAAAGTAATTCACAATCTTAGATTGTCAAACAAAGATTATTTTTTGACCAAATATTATTTTCTAAAAAAATAATTTTAAGCCTCCATATCTTTTCATAATCTCTCGCGCCAAACATGACCATAATCTATTTCTTTTAAGTTTTTACTATACATGTATGATCGAGCAACTAATAAGTGAGTAGATTTTACTCATTTTATTGTTGTAAAAACGGCATCATCTCTTTTTATCTCAGTCGAACGAGTAACACTAACCTCATTTGCTTACTTTCAACCCACGAACAAGAAACCCTTTATCTCTTTTATGCAAATCGAATAGCAAGCACGTCTTCGA